>QAOC01045889.1:85670-204772 GCA_003255005.1 Begonia fuchsioides
AAAAAAAAACAGATGTGGTCAGCCGAGAACAAAAGAAAACAAAAAGAAAAGTCTAGCTAAAGAAAAAGAAGTCGCTTCAAAGATCATACCAGAGTCCGTGATTGATCTCTCGAAGAGGAAGTAGGGGAAGAGAGGGGCCTTCTGCCTCTCCTGCTATCTTATAAACAGCCAGATCAAATAGATCTCTCTTAACTTTTCACTTCTGTTGCTCTCTCTACCTTCTTTCTCTCTCTCTGATTTCTCGGCCCCTTTCTTTCACGATTCGTAATCAAAGAGAAAAAGCAGATCAAAGTTGTTGTTGGTTAAGCTGTCAATCCCATCAATCAGTCAACCAAATCGACCAATCATCATTGAAATTTATAAAAGAAAGAAGCGAAAAATATAATAACCATGTCATCGTCTTCTACTTCTACCTTGACTCAGCTGGACCACCTTCCTCCTTCGGAGCAGCTCTGCTACACTCATTGCAACATATGTGCCACTGTCTTAGCGGTATTTTAATCCCTCTTGTTGCTGAACAAATACTTCTGCAACTCCCATTTTGGGCCTCTCGGGTTTTTGTTTTTTATCTTACTTTTTATGGGGTTTTGTCCGTTTAATCTTAAAACTCTCTCTTCTTTACCATATATCATTCTTCTTCATAGCCCGGCCGAAATATGCTTTTAATAGATTCATACAATTTCTTGCGTGGTTTCCTTAGCTTTATACTTGCTAAGGGAGATTATATAGGAGTTTTAACTAGTGATTGCCGTGTTTGAGACTTGCCATGACTTGGTTTCTTGATTGAGCTAGGTGAGCGTTCCTTGCACCAGTTTGTTCAAGACTGTGACAGTTCGATGCGGCCATTGCACCAACCTTCTTCCTGGTCTTCTTCTTCCGTCCAACAACCAGTTTCAGCAGCTGAGCCACCCTCTCTTTTCACCCTCCCATAACTTGCTGGTATGCTTTTCTTGTCTTCAATTATGGGTTTCATCTGGATTTGACTAAAATCCACGTGAAAAAAAGGAAAAATCTTGTGTCCGTGGGAGTGTGTAGAAGTTCTTAGTAATCTCACTTGTTTGATAAAAAAGCTTTCTCTGAATTGGGTTTCATTCAGATCTATCCAAATCACATAACTACCAAATAACTTAGGCTGATTGGGCCATACGTTGTTTCAGGAAGAGATTCCCAATGTAACTCCAAATTTTCTGGTGAACCAGAGGACTGCAAATGATTTTGTCGTGCCTTCTCGAGGTGTTATGAACGAGCTTCCAAGGCCTCCACCCATAAACAGACGTGAGATTTGTTATCGCTTCCTCTAGTCGTTGCTTAATCTTGTCTAAGAAAGATAAGTCAGGAGAAGAAACCACAAACTGTTCAGCCTGGTCTGGGTATATCTATATAGATTGCAGTAAAACCATGGAAGAAAAAAATGGAAGTGGGAGGCGTTTGATATGTGATGTTAGTTAGCTTGTTTTGAAATGTGTCACTTGAAAATAAGGAAGAACCAGAAAAGGTGAGCGTTCCTAATTTTGCATATCTTGCTCATTCTGAATATTTTATTTGATTCACTGTCCGGATAAACCGCTCAGCTCCAGAGAAAAGACAGAGAGTTCCTTCTGCGTACAATCGGTTCATCAAGTGAGTCATTACTTCCAAGGCTTGATCATGCATGGCTTTCTCTCTGCGCTTTGAAGATAAGAATTGATGCGCATGCAGGGATGAGATTCAACGCATCAAGTCGGCGAATCCAGATATATCACACAGAGAAGCGTTCAGCGCAGCTGCTAAAAACGTATGAAATATTTCAGTATTTTTAAGGTATCAAGTTTCGTGTATGAACGCCCTCTGTTTCTGGGTGCCAGTGGGCTCACTTTCCACGCATTCACTTCGGCCTCATGCCTGACCAGACAATGAAGAAGACAACCATGCGCCAGCAGGTACCTTCTCATTTGCTTCATCAGTAATCTTCTTCTTCGTCCTTCACACTAGTATGTTCTCTTCTAAAGTTGATCGACCAAATAAATTATATAAGCTACGTGTCAGTCAGACTACTAACACTTGGTATGTGTTTTTTGGGGCAGGAATGAGAGGATGTTTTGGGGGCAGTGAATGTGGGCGTGTCTCACTTCTGAGGAAAGAAAGAGCATGGTTTATGGGCTTATTAATGTAGGGTAGGAGTCCCTCGACTCAGTTGGGTTGAGTTGTTGAACGCTCTCTGTTGTAGTATTCGTGACCCTCGTGCGCTACTCTTTCTCTTTGCATCACCCTCTGCCTCCGCTCCCTCTCGCTGCTCCATTTACATTTTCCTTTTATTTATGAGGTCGACAGTGGACTAAGCCGCACCGTCTGACCTCTTTCTCTGCATTACTACCTTGGTTTTTTCTCAATCATTTCTGAGAGAGAGAGAGAGAGAGAAGGCGTTGGCCAATAATATTGGCTCATATGGTTGATGTGAATAAAAGATATCCTTAATTTCTATTCTTTACTGCCAGACCGCCTAAATTCGTGTGAACTATATTTCACTAAAATCATACAAAAAAGAAAGAATCTAATACGCATTTCACAGAAAAAAAACGAGAGTTTTGCATGTCTATCGAGTCAAGTGTGCTGTGCTGGGCTGGACAATTAGTGAGGCAGGGTTAGTAGCAACTAGCAATGATGGAGGGTCAAACCCAAAGTTGTAAATCCACCCAACCAGTAGGCGCCACGTGGAGCACGTTTGTCTGGATCTGATTGACTCACTGCCAGAGCCAGTCCAGAAGCCAGAAGGGTTGGGATGAGCCCTCCTGATTCCTGAATAGTTCTCTTGCCTCACTTGGCCTCTCTTCTCTCTCGATTTTCCGAACATTTACAGCAACGCAACCTTCTCCGGAATTCCAAACCCCCTCTTGCTCCATTGACGCACTACTCCTCCTTTCTCTGTCTCCTTTGTGTTGCTCGGATCTGAGCAATCCTCGCATGGTGATCGCAAGTCCGTTTGCTTCTACTCTCCTCTTCCCGATGCACCTCCGCCTGATGAGTTCCCGGCCACGCTCGGGCCACCCATTGCAAAGCTCGTTCTGATCTTTCTGGTTTCCTGCTCACTGCTTTCTTGGTTGCCATGATCGGCCATAGTTCAGATTCCCATGCACGCGTTTACGGATGGCAACGCTCATCGGCCGCGCCGGAGAAACTGCTTCCCGTGTCTCGTGGGGCGCTGGCCGGTGTGTCGGAAAAGGCAAACCCGCTGTTGCGGTCTTTTCCGCGGAATAATAGTATGCTGTCTTGGCAAAGAACGGCTTTCCATTTCCAGCCGGAGAAAAATTGGATGAACGGTACTCCCTCTCTCTCTCTCTCTCTCTCTCTCTTCTAACTTAAAGAAAGCCAAGATTTTTCAATTACTTTTGTTGGACATTTGAACTTGCTGACTGATATTTGCTTCTCTGTCCATCCACCAATGAATGGTTGGACTGGGGGCTTTGTTCTTCATCAGATCCTAATGGTACGCCTTCTTTCTATCATTAATCTCATGCTCTGCTTCATATAAGATATATAATATCTTTACTCCAATTTTACCAATAATTGAAATATAATCTAAATAACGAATGATTGATCGACATATGCATATATCTACTTCGTTGTAAGTTGTAATTTACGACTTACTGTATATACAATACATGGATTGGGACCAAATAAAATACGAAAAATTGTGAAATTAATGTGTATTATTTCTGTAAGTAAATGATGAGAGGAAGTAAAACTCAAAAAAGTTTTGGATGGTTTACAAACTAAGCAATTATTAAGTATACAAAAACATAGCTTCAAGTGTAACCAAGTAAATGTCATCGAACATTAGGATTCAGAGCGGTTTACTTGAAGTGAAAGCAGGCTCAGTGGTGCCTCTTGATGTCGGATTAGCAACTCAGGTCTGCAAGTTTATATGGCAAAGAACTTCAATTTTTTACTGAATTAGTCCTGAATTAGTCCCTTATTTCATAATGCATGTAAACAGCTGGACATTATTGCTGAATTCGAGAGTTGTTCCACCAGTGGAGGAGCAGTGCAACGGTGCACATTGGGGCCTTTTGGTCTTTTAATACTCGCAGACGAGAGTCTTTCAGAGACAACTCCTGTATATTTCTATGTTTCAAAAGGCAAAAACGATAATCTCAAGGCTTTTGTCTGTGCGGATCAATCAAAGTAGGTGTTTTGGTCATCTCATTTTAGAATTAATCAATCTGTATTGCCTGACTTGTCTAATCTTGGGCTGTCCAGGTCCTCCGTAGCAAATGGCATTGTAAAGAGGATTTACGGGAGCATGGTGCCAGTTTTGGAAGGCCAGAAGTTTACTTTAAGGATCTTGGTGAGTAATAAGCATACCTTTGTTATTCCAGCTATAGAATTCTGATAAAAGAATTGGATTTGGATTCAGGTTGATCACTCAGTCATGGAAAGTTTTGCTCAAGGAGGGAGAACTTCCATTTCAAGCAGGGTTTATCCAACCAAAGCTCTGTATGGATCAGCAAGGCTCTTCCTCTTCAATAATGCTACGAAGGCTGACGTTAAAGCCTCGCTCACAGTATGGCAAATGAACTCTGCTTTTATACGCCCATTTCATGCCTAGCCAGACGATCTGGGGGTGAAGAAGAAGCTCATGAACAGCAAAAAGTTGAAGAAGTTGTCATCGCATCCACATTTTGGTGCATTGTTTTGTCCCAAACCCTTTGGCCTGTTTCATGTGTTCATCAGTTTGGGAGGGGATGAGGGGAAAGACAAGAAATGGGGATCCCGGATCATGCCGATGATCAAGCCATTTGGGAAACGTTGTTTGGACTGAATTCATATCAGAAATGAAGTGAATATGCAGCATATGAATGTGATGTGGGATTTACATAGATCATGAAACCAGGAACTTTAGTAAATGAATCTAGCTCAACCCAAAGGTGTCATCTTTTTGCAAAATATTAAATTTTGCTGCATAAAGTATTGATCTTTTTTTTCTCTTTTACAAACTCTATAGATGTGTTACGGTAATGGTGAAAAGATTCAGTTAATGGATCAAATTTCTTAGTGCCAAGTTTTAGTAATTCTTCTCATCAGTCGTGTTTTTGTAGGACTATGGAATGATGCCAAAGAAACGACACTTAGCACGCTTTGGTTTCATGGTGATGGCTCTACAAATCACCTTATCAGCCCTCAACGTTTACAGGAGAAGCCTACGCAAAGACTGGCTGCCCGGCTGGGAAAATGCAAATCATGTGCTACTTATCAGTCAAATGAGTCTCCATTCGCGCGTGGTTTTTCTTCTTCCTGACTTCGGTCGTGGGTGTTACTGGCTACTGCCTGTCACTTTCTCTCTCATCTTTTTCTCTCTCTTCATCTGAGCATGTATGGTGGGTCACTGGTGACTGGTCACCGACAGAAGCAAACCCGATGAGTGCTCAAAGACCAACGTCTCTTTATTGCTCCCTTTGTCTCTCTCCAAAACGAGAAGCTTTGCTGGAGCTCGGATATCGAACATGGCTTCCGTTGGCTTCTTTTCGGTTATTCTCATCCACATTTGCTTTTTTGTGAGCTTGTGCTTTGCTGCTGATCCGTTCGTTAGCTATGATTTCGTGGTCTCTTACATCACTGCTTCTCCTCTGGGAGTACCTCAGCAGGTGTCTTCTTCAGATCCTTCTCCTTTTCATAATTTTGAAGCTGATTTTCTCTTCTCTTTTTAGTTCTCCGGGCATGCTCAATTTGCTTTAAAAGCCGATGGGTTTTACTTGGATTCTCCAAGTTTCTCTCTTCTTATTTTTGTACTACTTCCAGATCTACTCTTTATCTACGTGCATTCGTGGAGAACTGAGCTTAAGCCATAGCTACTGGCTATGTTCAATGCCGACATGGTATTACTAATCGTTTCTATTTCTGCATTTTTGAAGGTTATTGCTATTAACGGCAAGTTTCCAGGTCCAATCATTAATGTGACTACTAACTATAATGTAGCAATCAATGTCCGGAACAAGTTGGATGAGAACCTCCTTCTCCATTGGTACAATTTTGATTTCGTACATTGCTCATTTAATTTCTTCCCAAATCTCTGATTAAGCTGCTTATAAATTTATTAGAACTTGCAGGAAACTTGTTTGTGCTCATTGTAAATCTTAGGTTTTTCTGAGGCTGCACGGTTTTTTAGTTGTATTTGTTTCATATGTTTGTCATTAGATTTCCTAGATATGAATTTCTCTCGTTTATCTGCACGGTGATGGCTGTTTGTTTTTCTTGTGATTCATTATAATAAGTGCACATTCGGAAAACATTTATTACAGGTCCGGCATTCAACAACGTCGTAGTTCGTGGCAAGATGGAGTTCTTGGTACTAACTGTCCTATTCCTCCAAAGTGGAACTGGACGTACCAATTTCAGGTGAAGGATCAAATTGGGAGTTTCTTCTACTTTCCTTCACTCAACCTTCAGAGAGCTTCTGGTGGATATGGTGGATTTATTATTAACAACAGGGAAATCATCCCCATTCCTTTTGCAACCCCAGATGGCGACATCACCATCTTGATTGGCGATTGGTATACTCGTAATCACACTGTTAGTATTTCTCACGCATGCTCTTTACTTTGTTAAATGAGATTTGTCTTCATGTGATTTTCTTTTCTTCAATTGCAAATGTAGGCCTTGAGGAAGGCTCTTGACTTAGGGAAAACCCTTGGGATGCCCAGTGGAGTACTTGTGAATGGAAAAGGTCCTTATCGATACAATGATACGCTCGTGCCAGAAGGCATTGACTACGAATCGTTTCAAGTGGACCCAGGTGAATTATTTGTGATAGTCTTACTTAATGATTATCCTTTACATGATCCGAAGTTGGATAATACTCTGACTCAGAAGAGTTCTCATGGTCTATTTTGTCTTCTGTTGATATTTGGCTAAAAGTGGGCTCTCTTATCTTCGGACAGGGAAAACTTATCGGATCCGAGTACACCATGTTGGAGTGTCGACTAGTCTAAATTTCAGGATCCAAAACCATAAACTTGTTCTAGCAGAGACAGAAGGATCGTACACTGTCCAACAGGAATATACGAGCTTAGATATACACGTAGGACAATCCTATTCCTTTTTGGTAACCATGGATCAGAATGCGAGTACTGATTACTACATTGTAGCTAGTGCTAGATTTGTGAATGAATCACTTTGGAAAAGAGTTACTGGGGTTGCCATCTTACAATACTCCAACTCCAAAGGAAAAGCATCTGGTCCCCTCCCAGACGCTCCAAATGACGAGTTTGATAAAACTTTCTCCATGAACCAGGCTAGATCTATCAGGTTCGTTTTAGATTGTGTGGCACATTTCTTCGGTTTCTATTTATCCATTATTTCCTCGACTGAGAAATTTGCAGCTTATTTTTGCAGATGGAATGTATCGGCCAGTGGTGCACGACCTAATCCACAAGGGTCTTTCCGATACGGTTCGATTAATGTGACTGAAGTTTATGTGTTGAAGAACAAGGCAGCCGTGATAATTAATGGTAAACGACGGACAACTCTCAGTGGGATCTCATATGTTAATCCTGCAACACCTATCAGGCTTGCTGATCAGTTCAAAGTGAAAGGAGTGTATAAGCTTGACTTTCCCACGAGGCCACTAGAGGGATCGCCGAAAATGGAGACATCGGTTATTAACGGGAGGTACAGAGGATTTATGGAGGTGATATTGCAGAACAATGATACTCGGGTGCAGAGCTATCATATGGACGGATATGCTTTTTTTGTTGTTGGGTAAAGTCTTTTTTCTCTTTTTATATTTCAATACGAAAGAATGCTTCTTTTTCTGTTTTATACTCTGGCTTCCTTTTTCCAATCGTTGAGTTGTTGACTGATGCAGAATGGACTTTGGAGAATGGTCTGAGAATAGCCGAGGCACCTATAATAAGTGGGATGGAATTGCCAGATCGACAATACAGGTATCCTTTTTTGTTTCCACTCTATAAGCTTCCATCCATACGAGGTTTTTGATTCTGTTCAGACAGAAGTTGGGCCGGGAAGATGCAGCGAATGTTATAGAATAATGTTAAAATGTAGAATATATGTGGATTTAAGGTGTACCCTGGAGCATGGACAGTGATTTTGGTGTCTCTTGACAACGTTGGAGTGTGGAATCTAAGAACAGAAAACCTGGATGCATGGTATCTTGGGCAAGAGACGTACGATCGGGTGGTTAATCCGGAGCCTACCAATAAAACAGAGTTGCCGATTCCCGATAACGTCCTGTATTGCGGGGCGCTGAGCAAACGACAAAAGTAGGTGCATGTTTTCGTAACCAAAGTTGATTCCTCAGAATTGTAATGGTGTGAGTTTGATTGAATTCAGGCCTCAGGACATCTCAATGGCGTGCAGTTTAAAGGGGAATGGCATGAAGCTGATTTTGACTCTGCTGCTGCTAATCTCTGCTGCGATTCCCATTTCACGCGGAGCTTGATTTGTTATTTGTTAATTGTTAGAGGGAGAAGGGTTGATTTTGGTGTTGGAGAGGATGGACTGATTGGTGGATTCTTTCTTCAAAGTATTAATTCTATTTCTTTATGTGGCGCTCCCTCTTTCTCGGTCCAAATGGTGCATGGTAATTCGGATGAAATTTCAGTAACATGATGGGATTAAAGTTTTTAAAATGCACGAAACAAACTGGGGGGGATCAGCCCAGAACAAGACATGGGGGTAAAGTATCTCTCTCTAGGAGCACAACACGCTGCCGTCAGGTCTCTTTCGCCATCCCTCTTCTAGGATACACAGTCAAGTGCTCCATTATGTCAACCAAATTAATTGCACTTATTCACAACTATCATAAATCAAATAATTAATATGGTTGACATGATTGAACTCTTGTTTTAAAAAAGTTGGCATGTGAGAGAAGAGGATATTATCGGAGCGGAGGTGGGGTAGGTTGAGGATTGACGTTGCAGCTGAAAACTTATTTTGCCTTTTGGTACAAGGTGGATAGGCATCTACATTCTACAGAGACGCTGACGTCGTGCTTGGGATCCCAAAACCACGAAAGCCAGTTGTTCTCTCTCGCTCTAGATTGCAATCCCTCTATCCTAGAGCGACAGAGAGAAAGTAGCTGTCTTTCCCCATCACTCTTCACCCTCTTCCTCTCGTGATCTGGTTCTCTCTCTTCAGTCTTCACCATGCGCGATGGAGTTCTCTCCTGCTCCTAGCTTTGGACCATTGTTCATATTCTAGTGGTGAGTTGCTCTTTCTTTCCTCCTCTTTCCAGTGTTTTACGCCTGCTTATAACCGTAGCATACCTGCCATTTGTGATTGCAATCTGGTTCTACTTGTCTTCTTTTGATTTTTTTGTCTCTGGCTTTTGGCTACCTTCTTCTTTCTTTGTACACTTTCCCATTTCTCTAGGTAAAGTTTTTGTCCTGGTTCTCATGGAACATTTCAGAAATTTATGTTGGAATCAGTTGGCTGTTCATTCCAAACTCTTTAAAAATCGCACCACTCGTCGAAATTAAGGAGCTTTTTGAAGAGGGGATGAAAGAATTTTCATGCTTTGTCGAAACTAGGATTGACAAGAAAAGTTGCATCACTTTTCAACTGCCATGGAAATATGTAAATCTCTTGAGGTATTGCATTGATGGTCATTTTTGTTGGAATGAGACCGAATCTGATCTGGGTCGGTCCTAATATCTTTACTCTAAGTGTATCAAAACGGAATGGCGGCATTACTTGCTTGTCTTATGGGCATGCTCTACATGAAAAGATTTTAGAGTCACTGGTGAATTTCTTGTAGAGAACATACACATTGTTTCCACACTGCTAATTTTTCATGTTTTTTTTGGAAATTTTGAAGGGTTAGGCAAGTGAAGGTTATATCCATTTTCATCGTGGTTGAAAAAATGATCTCGCGAGGGGATTTGGAAATGCACTCGATGCAGATGTATGCTTTGAAGCAGACAATGGTCAGTCAAGAAATGGTGTTCCAGAAGCAGGTGCTCAGACAGATTCAATAACTTTCTTTGATGTCTTGTACAGTTTCACTTCTAAATAAGACTTTCTGGACCGAAGTACGTTTTAATTTCTGATTTGATAATCCTTAGGTTCTTGAGCTTCACCGTTTGTACGAAATACAAAAGACAATGATGCAGAGTCTTGGTTATCATGATAATGGAGGACATGATTTAAGTAATGCAAGAGAGATGTCGAATTTGTGTCCTCGTACAAATCCTACACTGGCCATGGGGACAAACTGTTTCTCGATAACAGGGGTAATTGTTATCTTATTTTTGTACATTATGAGTCGAGACGTGAAATGAAATTTTTTTTAGTCTTCTATGGCCACTGAGTTTGTATGCTTTTGTATGTTAGGTGAGTTTAGAACAGTCCATCATCTTGCGTCCATGTAGACCGTTTGATCTTAGACTTTCTGGTGATCAGTGCATAAGTCATGTTGGTGGGGATCTTTCCGGCTCCGATGAGCACTTCAATCTTCCTTTTGAAATTCTAGAGAAGAAAAGAATAAAGGAAGGCGAAATCGGATGTCTTTTTGGAAACAAATCTTGCTTTCTCTCCGAAAATCTTATTAACTTGGAAGAATCCATTGAAGGGGCTGCAAAAACTGCAACCCCTAGAGATACTACCTTGGAAAATATTTACCGGCCTGAGCATAGCTCGCAAGGTTTCTCAGATTTCGGTCACATCAATTCGTGTATTGTAAAGAAGCCTATGATGAAGGAAGAGTCAAAGTCTTTTGATGCAGGTACTTCAACGAACTCAAACTAATTTGTTATATTTTTTATTTCAAAATTGCCACGGTTCTTAAGAAATCCTGGTAAACAGGACTTCTCGATCTTAATGAAGCTTACCACGACGACTCATCTTGTAACTCCAATGATCCCATCATAATACAGAATCATACACCAGAAAGTTCACCCGATATTAGTGGAGGAATTTCTGTGAATCCTGCCGATATTGGCAATCTTGAATACTCTGACGATCAAACAAAAGAACTAAGGAACAAAGCCTTCGAGTTGTCGATCGAACCCAAAAGTGAAAATTTCAGAGATTGTAGGGGTCAAAAGAATGACACCGAAAGTGTAGTTGAAGAAGACAAAGATGGTCTTGCGATTAAGAAGAATAATCCTATTTTGAGTTTATCTGCTAGTGATCAGGTTTCCAGACCCAAAATTGGATCTCAAGTTTCTAAAACCTCCATATCTGCAGAGCAAGAATGGATTTCCTGTCATCCAATCGAATCGAAGAACAAAATTGTCTACCAGAACGAGGTCTCAGCTGAATTGGATCCATCAATCCAGAATGCAGCAATCTTACTGGTTAATATGTCCACCGAGAATTCAGCTCGTGACACTACATACGACCAGCCTCGATGTTCTTCGGATTCCTATGAGATGATTGCTCTGAAACTGAGGGAAAACAGGGCCGATGACTATTGTGTTTCATCGAGACCAATTGAAACAAAGAATGGAGACAATAAAGATTACAGCTCTAAGCTGAGGAGGGGGAGGAGACTGAAAGATTTCCAGAAGGAAATACTTCCCAGCCTAGCCACTCTTTCTAGGCACGAAATCTGTGAGGACATGAACATTCTAGAGGCCGTTCTGAGATCGAAGGAGTACAAGAAAGTAAGAGCGAAAATGGAAGACGTAAACAAATGGTATCCACGGGTGAGAAGCAGAAGCAGGTCAAGTGTTCGACGGAGACTTCTATTATGAAAACTTACAATGGTGAGTATGGACAGATTACTTTGGAGCTGGATAATATGATCTTCGTATAATCTCTGATATTGGCTATTGGCATTTGATGCATAGTTTAATCTAACTGCTGTTCGTGTTAATGAGAACTCCCAATGGCAACTCCTCTTTTTTGTTCATGGTTACTATCACACTTTCATGTTTCGTCTTCCTTTGCAAGAGAAACACAAATTCTAGATTTGGTATTTTAAAGTTATAGTTTTCAATGTTGCTCTTTGCACTCGACTGCGCTATGAAAAGCTTCCAGCGTTGAGCGGAGCATATGCCTGTTCAATCCGAAACTGAGATGGTCAAGTTTGAAAAAGGCCTCAAGATACAATCATGGTTGCTTCAGTCCAAAGAGTGGAAATTTTCAAATTTGACGAAAACCCGTGATTGATCGAGGGAGAAACGTTGAAAGGGGGGATTAAAGGTGATCAATTTGAATTAGCATCTAATTTTACAAACGAAAAAAAAAGGAGGTATTTTTACAATTTATAGATGACAACAAAACACGGCAACACGGCCCGACTGTCGAACACAAGTAGCTCACCCTCCTCCCCGCACACCGACTCACACCCCGTCCCGCCTTCCATGGACGACTCTACGCCCATCCCTTTCCACACCCGACCAGCGATTACCCGGCAGATCAGCATCGCCCTCCTCCCCCTACCTCCCCCGGCGCTCTCGTGGGCGCCGCCGCTGCCCGAAAACGTGCAAATGGTGGACCCTTTCCCTCCCGGGAACGACCACATGCCCTCCGCGTACCCGTCGTACGACGCCGACGTCGGACCCATGCAGTGAAACCTCATCACCTCGTTCCCGTCCGCCACGCAACGCTCGTTCTCCTCCCTGTCGCTCCGCCCGCCGATTGCCGCCTTTCCTTTCACTACTTCTCTGTACTCCTCGAACCGTGCCACGCTTCTAGACCCGCTTTGAACCTTGAAAATCATCTCGATCCGACCCGAGAAGGGCTTCGGGCCCCAGCTTGTGTGGAAGATAATCTCTACAACATTTCGAGAATGGTGCCCTTCCGGTAGCTCCGATGAGGCCGGAAAAAAGGGGTTGAGGGTCCGGGAATGGTGGGTGGAGGGTCTCATTCTGGGCCGCAGATCTAACAGGTTCTCCGGTCTACCGCCGCGAGAGTGATTGGAGCAAATCTTGTCGGACGAAGATGGCGGCTGCGACGATTTGGATTTCTTGGACTTGCTTTGCTTGGCTGTATCCATAACGTCTTTGAGATTCTGTACACTTTTTGTGCAACTGACAGTGGGTATGAATGGCTTGGAGTTGTGATGATAAACGTCCTCCAACGCTCTCGATCTGCACTGTAGCGACTTCACCCATCCGCCCGCCATTGATGACCAACGAAAGCTGATTCCCTCTCTAGAAAACCAGGCGAATTTCAGTCTCTCTATCTCCCGATTGACAGGCGCTTTCAAAACTCCACCCGCCGAAGCTGAAGGGGTCGTTTCTCCGCCTCTGCCCACCTTCGCCTTCTCCGTCTTCGCCCGCACTGTCAGCGTCGTGGAGTTGAGAGCCAAAGAGCAGAAAACTAAATGAGGACGTACACTAAAAATTGGAATAAATGACGAGAACACCCTCCAGAAGATCTATGATTTACCCACGTGGGACCCGTAATTATTATGTCAAAGACGGGCTCTTTCATTGCAATTACACTCCACCAAGCATGGCCTCTTTAAACCCGATTGGAGGCATTGATTGGGCAGTTCAGCATCTTTTATTTTAAAGTAACTTAAAAGCGTCCCCTAGTCTATATTTGATGTTACTTTCACTCTCTAAGTATACTATGAGTACACTTAGATTGTTCTAAATCTTTTAGAGCGTGACATTGTTCGGAAAGCAAACCAAATTGCCAACCCTAATTTGGGATCCTAACAGGGGTGGACCTTGCAAAAACAAGTCTTTTGCCTGTTTGGAGCTTGTTCTAATCCAAGGGCTAAACACCCAAGTTCAGGCTTTTCTCAAATATTTTCCACGATCTTGAACATGCTTCTACAGAGTGGCAAAATAGTCTGATTTATTCATTTAATGTAACGTAAGAATATTAATTTACTAAGTCAAGCGTGCGCCAAATAAAGGAGTCGATGCAAAGAAGATGCCCTATGTTTAATGCTCTACCATAGAAAACTCCCACTATCGTGAGAAGACAAGAGAAATGGGTGGGAGCCGGGAATGAAGCCCCAGTATGCAGCTACCGTGAGTAGTTCTTCCTTCATACCAAATCCTACAAATTGTTCAAACTTGGCGATTTCGTGGATCACACGGACTTTGGGTCAAACGTAGACCAAATTTCAAACCAACCCACCTTGGCGATTAATTTTGCTGGTCATTTCAATATTCAATGAACGAGTCTGCTCGCATCCAACCAGACAACCGCAACATGGATTGGACGAAATTGGCCAAAAAAGACAACACAGTCATTTGTGTTTATCTGCTGGGGAGAGCCATGATGATAATGCTACAGTTAGATGAGCGTATGAGGAAGCTTTTCAAGTTTTTTGGAATAAAATCAAACCGAAAAACAACTTTTGCTTCTTTTGACGGGCTCTAATGATTAGGTGGCGAGTTTGAGATGAATGAAAAGAAGTGCAAATTTAGGAGAGAGGTGTGGGTGGAGTTCTGGCAGGCTTTCTTCTCCACGCCTCACCATTTTGATTTCACCATCTTCCTGCATTACGACGAGTCTCGCAAACAATAACAAATGGACAGAAACAACAACAAACGGGCATCAAGCCATCAGGCCCATCTATGAGCACAGTCTACACACACGGTTTGATATTTAAATTCAAACATTGAATGGGTCGTCTCTTGGCACGGTGATTCGCTCTCCAGTTGGCAGTTGGTGTACAAAATATCTTAGTTGATACACCAGTAGCTGGCACCCAAGATGGATCACAATCTTCGTCGCAGTGTCAATCTTGCGTGTTTGGAGACTCGAGAATTAGACGACCCATTTTCCCCACTCCTTGTGTTTTCTCGTCCCTCTTCTTTAAATTCCTCGCCTGCCCTCCAACGCATCATCCAAATATGATAGGAGAATGGCTTGGATTCGCCCTCTTCTTTAAATTCAGTTCGCCTAAACAATCCCAAAACTCTGAACAATTCAACGGACTCAAAAGTTTAAGTTTCTAATTAATTTTGTTACCGGATGAAGGATTCGAGTGTAGAAGGAATATGATTGGTTGATAATGCTAACAAGAGTCCAGAAGGTGAAGAGAGAGAATTACTTGCGGGAGTTGGCGGTGGATAGTGATTGCAGCTGCCACATCGTCTCCGTTCTCGAGTCGTCTACCCTATTTTTACGCTCTCTCCCCCTGTGCAGCATTATTACCATTCCTTAATTGCGCCCCCTCTCTCAGTCCGTTGTTGATGTATTCGTCTTCTCCGTTCCTAATTTTCCATGCTGGTGGAGACTGGAGTCCTCGCTCGCTCAAATTTCACTTTCACACCTTCAAATTTAGGTCGCATTGCATTCCCATTCTTATGCGTCTCATCTTACATGTTCTTTTATTTTTTCCCATTCTATATTTTGGTGGCGCCAATATCTTTGATTAGTGCCGTTGTTTCCGTCTTTCTTCTCCCAAAACCAAAATGAGAGTGAACGAAATGCACCCTCTCTGCTGTCTCTCTATAAACTCTTTCGGAGGCGGAGGTGATTCTGCTGATAACTTGTCCAATCAGGCGCTGCTATCGAGGTCCAGGAGCTTACCGGTGAGCTGCGCACCTATGTCCGCCGGATCTTACGCCAATGCCGGAATGCTTCATTCTGGATCTGCATTCACCGCAGCTGGAATTCTCTACAAGTGGACCAATTACGGGAAAGGATGGAGATCGAGGTGGTTTTTATTGCGCGATGGCGTTCCTCTTACGCTAACATTCACCGGCCACTAAACCTAAACGCCACGATATTAGGCAAATCGGCGAACTTTCAACAAATCAGCTTTCGAGATTGGATGCCGGAGGTGGAAGAGGAAAGCCTCAGAAGTCCATTGGAGTGTCACATCTTAAGGTAATTCAAAATGATACAGATTTTGAGGCAAATCAATTACGAACGGTATCTTCTTCTCTTTCAATCTCTCTTCATACCTTATTTTCTACTGAAACAAGTGTTTTTGAAATCCACGCGGTAAACAAGTTGTTGAACCAGAGGTTCTTCTAACCTCGTTCATTACGTAATCCGACGTAATTCTTTCTCTAACTGCTAGTTTTAACTTTTTTTCAATTCAAATAAAAAGAGCATCTTGTTCTCTTTTCTCTGTCTGATTCTCGTTTTTTGCAGAAACAAGTAGTTTTCAAAACTGAACTGAAGACAGTTTTTGAACCAAAGGTTTCTACCTTTATAAATGATATTATCCAGTGTACATCTATCACTGTACTAGTTTCACGTAATTTCATTCTCAACATTTTAATTTTCTACCATCGAACAACTTTGACTGGTGTGGGTGTGAAGTGGGTCACATCAACGGGTGGATTTTAGAGAATCTAGAAGATATCTCCTTGATCTTACATCTATAAACTCATGGTTACTTTGCTGCCCTCATCTACTTTTTTTTCATACTTGTGTCCATCACATTGCCTACTTTTTCAAATAAAAGAATTATACGCATTTCTTAAACAATTATATTTAACTTCATCGACTCCGATAGATTCTCGGAAGATGGAAAGAAAGTAGGAGAGGAAAATCCCTGTACACCACCAAACAAGGAAAGAAAAAGAGGTGTAATGAACCCATCACAATTCACAGGAACACCAATCTTGGTTTTAGAATTTTCCAAAGAAATGGTGTTAGTGAGATTATGCGTGATTTTTAGCTTTCTCCACATTTTGTTTTATTTTTCGAACCTAGGGTTGATATTCAGATTATCCGTCATTTCTTTTCCTTTCTACGGGTTCCCTTCTGGGTTGCTGTTTTTACTTATTTTTTAGTCTGACAAGAAATGTTTATTATCGAAATGCTTGTACGGAGATAAAACCTTTGCATATTATTTTGCTTTAGATCTTCTCATTCCGAGAGAGCAAGTCTGATGATAGACGGTTTTATATTTTTACTGCTACAAAGACTCTTCATTTGAGAACTGATTCAAAGAGGGATAGAGCAGCGTGGATGCAAGCTTTACACGCCGCAAGAGGCCTACTTCCTCCAAGAACGATAAATAATAGCCTATCACTCATCCCTAGTGCATTGCCTGTATCAACTAAGATGCTTAAGGAGAAATTACTTGAAGAGGGGGTGCACGAGACTCTTGTAAAAGATTGTGAACAGGTCATGCTTTCAGAATTCTCAGAAATTCGAGGTCAGCTTCAAGTTCTATGTGAGGAACGCTCTAACTTGATTGATACTATAAGGCAGTTGCAGGTAATTATTCTACATGGCTTTCCTAATTTGATTTAAAATTATTTTTATACTACATTAAATCCTTCTTATCCATTGGTGTTAGATATTGTAAGTGAACCAAGACATGCACATTTTTCTTGTTGATGTAATCTTAGTCCCAATTGAACAAAGTTCTATGAACACTCAGTCCATAATCCAATATTATCCATTGCGTTATCTTCTGTATAGGCTGCCAACATTGAAGCCGAAGCAGTGGATATGCCTGGTGTGGAATACCAATTGCCGAAGCATGATTTCTTAGCTGTGGAAGATAAAAAATATGGAGCCATTGCCAAATTTGGTAGGTCCTCGGCTTTATCATGTCCTCTGTCCTCATAATTATCATCTTATATGTAAAAAAAGTGTTTGGATATTTGTGTTACACTTAATTCTTAATGCCCTTTATACAAATAATTCGAATTATCATATATAATGGAATAGTATAGGCATTTGTATGTAACATTTTGTCAATTGGTTGAAAACAACTATCTAGGGGTAAGTGGCATGATCAATAATGCATCATTCAAGTGTTCGTTGGATTATTGTTATAAGTCAAGAGGATGGTCCCATCCAGATTTGTTTTGATGTACTTTTATATTTTAAAATTCACAAGATCCTTATTTACTTTAACTTGTAATCTTGACTCAGAATGTAGCACCACTGACTCGTCCGATGATATAGAGACAAAAGAGTTTGAGAATATGTCGGATGAAGATGAAATATCCTTTTACGACACAATGGAAAATTTTACTGAACCTAATGGTTGTGGTGGTACTCTGAGAGCAGATTCATTTTGCATAGATGCAAGCAGGGATTATGAAAGCAAATATGATAATGCTAGGAAGATGAAAAATGAGATCTGCAATTCTGGGGACTTAAGTAATGAAAGACGACAAAGACTTCCTAGTCCGGTTGAAATGGAGAAACGAGTCAGTCTTTGGTCTATAATCAAAGATAATGTTGGAAAGGATCTCACACGGGTTTGCCTCCCTGTTTATTTTAACGAGCCGATATTTTCCTTTCAGAAATGTTGTGAAGACATGGAATACTCTTATCTTTTGGATCGAGCATATGAACATGGAAAAGTGGTGAGAACCATATTAAAGCCTAGTGCTTTCTGTTTAAAATCATGATGTAATTTTCTAACTAAATCTAAATTGTATCATCAGGTAAATGTCTCCTGAGGGCTCTCAACGTAGCTGCATTTGCGGTTTCAGGTTATGCTTCCTCAGAGGGCCGCCACTGTAAACCTTTCAATCCCTTGCTGGGGGAAACTTACGAAGCTGACTACCCCGAGAAAGGAATTCGCTTCTTCTCAGAGAAGGTTTCACCTAGCCTTGGTTCATGATTGGTTTGGATTGCTAAAAGCTATGGGCTTTTAAAAAATTCTTATGATTGTCTTCCTAAACCCACGTCATCCTTTTGCATCTCATAAATTTTCAGGTAAGTCATCATCCAACCCTTCTTGCGTGTCACTGTGAAGGTAGAGGATGGAAATTCTGGGGCGATAGCAATCTCCATTCAAAATTCTGGGGCAGGTCCATTCAGCTGGAACCAGTAGAAGTTTTAACTGTGGAGTTTGATGATGGAGAGATCTTCCAGTGGAGCAAGGTACTGATGACTGTTTTTGTTTTGACCATTACAAGCTTTATAGAAAAATATTCTTAATTATATGAAAGCATCATTCATGTTACAACAAATATATACAATCTCATCCTTGGCAAATTTTATTGCGATCATCACGGTATAATGCACATACGCGGCAGCAAACAACATTCATGCAAGCTCACATTCAAAGAACAATATATTCTAGACCGAAATCCTCACCAGGTTTCTAATAACTATATACTGTTCAATGTGTTAGGGTCTTTATAATTGGTCTTACGTTTGAAAAAATTCACTTGTAGGTTTATGGATATGTGGAAGATGTAATAGGGAAAAGGGTAGCCACACTAACAGGGAAATGGGATGAATGCATGTATTATGTCAATGGGGAAGGAGAAGGGTATTCGAAAGGCAGATTTAATTTATGCAATGCCTCATTGTTGTGGAAAAGTCATAAACCTCCACCAAATCTCACTCGTTATAACCTGTCTTCCTTTGCAATAACTCTAAACGAGCTAACACAGGGACTGAAGGTAGAAAAATTTCATCAATCTATTTTCTTTTCAGATTACTTTTTCTGCTATGCGCATCCCTTATTGAATGGAGAAATTTTTTTTCCTTATTGAATTAAGGGAAGGCTACCACCCACAGATTCTAGACTGAGACCAGACCAGCGGCATTTAGAAAACGGTGAATATGACAAGGCAAATAAGGAAAAACAGCGATTAGAGAAGAGGCAAATAATTGTATGTCTGCATTCTGCAACTTCCTTTTTGCCACAAGTTCATGTTATATAGTATATGACCTATAATCTTGTATATTTAAATGAATCAAGTGTTTTGGTTCTTCCTTGTTTGTTTATAAAAATGTTATTACCATTTTGAAGTCGAGGAAACTGCAAGAAAGTGGCTGGAGGCCAAGGTGGTTCCGAAGAGGGAGGGAAGACGGATCATTCCGGTATGTGGGCGGATATTGGGAAGCTAGAGAAACCGGAAAATGGGAAAATTGCCCTGATATCTTTGGAGAATTGAACGAGGAGCTTTTGACCAATTAGGGAACTCTCGTCTTCTAATCAGGTGTCTTCTTTTCTTTCCACATTTGCAAAGTTGAGCTGTTTTAGATATGTGATTTCATGAACTTCAAAGAGTCGTTTGGGGAAGTTGATTTTATAACGAGTTTTTTGTGCGTTGATTTGCAGGTGTTGAATGAACAATACAGCCTCGATATTTGATGAAGCTCTATACAGGAAGAAAACGTAAGGATGGAGGGTCAATGCCTCTGTTCATCCACATTTATACGAGCCCACACATGTGGGGGCGTTCATGATTTGCTTTGAACATCAAAAATAAAAGAGGGAAAATGATTGGGCAACACATGACTTAGCCTGAGTTATGACCAAAAACAAGGTTAGAATAGTAATTGGACGGACGAGATTCACACTGATATCTTACTATCAAAATATATTATATTATAAGCCAATGGCTGCTGCTTTAGCATAATATTATAAGTTGATATAATCGCATTTCACATAATGCGATCCAACTTCAGAAAATATGGAAAAAAGTTTGGCATCGGACAAGTCCAATGCCACACTGTGTGACGAGCTTTCACTGAAGCTTCGGACGCAGGAAGAAGAAAATGGCCTGGTCAGAGACCCAGATGGGTTTGAAGTTGGAGAATGGTGCTGGCCGACTCCCGAAGCTTCTGCGCCTCCTCCTCCGTCAGCTGAATGTTGGTGACGCCCAGAACGCCGTCTCTCCCGAGCATTGCTGGCAAGCTCAAGAACAGCTCCCCTCCGTCCACGCCGTAGAAGCCTTTCGCGAGCACAGACACGGGGTGGATCCTCCTCTGGTTCCTCAGCAGCGATCGAGCGAGGCTGGCGACGGAGTAGCCGATCGCCCAAGACGTGTAGCCCTTGAGGCGTATCACTTCGTACGCACTTTCAATCACTTCCTTGTGAATCTTCTCTAGGGTTCCCTTCTCGTAAGCTACTTTCTCTTTCTCCAAGAAGCTCAGAACTGGGAGACCTCCTATGCTTATGCTGGACCACAGAGCCACCGAGCTGTCTCCATGTTCCCCCACAATGTACGCCTTAAGTTTGAAGAAAACACGTATGGGTCAGATGGTCTTCCTGTGGAAGCCATGGATAAGATGCAAAAAGAAGTACTAACCTGAATATCTTGCGCATTCACGTCAAGATGGTCTGCAATCAGAAACCGGAACCTTGAAGAGTCCAGATTAGTACCCGACCCGATGACCCTGTTGGACGGGAATCCAGAAAGCTTCCACGCCACGAACGTCAACAAGTCCACAGGGTTCGACACGATCAGAAGGATCGTGTCGGGCGAGTGTTGCACGAGCAGCGGAATGATTTTCTTAAACAGCGCAACGTTCCTCTGAAGCAAGTTGAGCCTCGTCTCACCGACGATTTGGCGAGCTCCGGCAGTGACAATGCAGATATCGGAGTCAGCGGTGATGGAGTAGTCAGTGGAGGCTTTGATTTTAGTGCGGGGGAGAAAGGCGGCGGCGTGCTGGAGGTCAAGCATCTCCCCGCAAAGCTTGTCGGGCAACGCATCGACAAGGACGAGCTCGTCCACGAGGTTCTGAGTGAGAATGGTTTGTGCGATGGCCATGCCCACATTTCCGGCGCCAATGACGGAGACCTTGGAGTGTCGCTTAATCGGGCAAGGCGGCGCTGCGTGTTTGATGGGCTTGAAGAAATCCTTGGATAAGTCGAGACCTCCTGCACCAAAAGACGAAGATGAATTGGATTTCTGCATTCTGGAAGAAGATGCGCAGAATCTTGAATCTGTGTCTTTGGTGCAGAGAGGGTTGGGCACAGAATGAGATTCAGGGTCATTATATAGTTGGAAGATGGACATTGCATGCAAAAGTGCAATTTTCCATGCAAGCGCATGCCAAAATACAGGTCATCAAATCTCAATCCAAGGGCTGTAAAACCTTAAAATGCGGGTTTTTTTGGTTGAAAATGGAGAAGACATCTGCGAAAAGGGGAGCTTTTGACAAAATACGGGGTAACGTTTATTGACAAATCACATTATTAGTGAGTGTTTGTTCTCGAGGATCTGAAACACCCAATCAAACAATCAAAGAATGGAGTTGCGTGATTTCTGCGAGTTTGGAGCCAAATCAAAAAACGTGGCAGCTCTTGAAAAACAAGGGAAAGATGTTGCGAAGAAAAAGTAAACAATATGTCAGCTTTGGAATCTTGAACCACCCTGGCAAGCGCATGAGCTAGGTTTAGGTCAACGAAACTGAATCCAAGGGAGGAGTCAGAAGAGCGTATGCAGGTACTGAAAAGATATTCCAATATATAGCGAGCTCCAGTAGTTCAACTTTAGAATTATCAAATTAAACCCAACACACAGACCAAGTCGCAGTAGGAAAAACTAGCACATCTCGAAATAGAGCTCTGGTCCCATGATTTCCGGTCAGAGGCCGAGCTGCTTCTGAAGATCAAGAATGGTGTTGGCCGAGTCCCGAAGCCTCTGCGCCTCCTCCTCCGTCAGGTGAATGTCGGTGACTCCCAGCACACCGCCATTCCCGAGCAGCGCAGGCAGGCTCAAGAACAGCTCCCCTCCGTCCACGCCGTAGAAGCCACTCGCAAGCACGGAGACGGGGTGGATCTTCCTCTGGTTTCTCAGCAGCGATCGAGCGAGGCTGGCGACGGAGTAGCCGATCGCCCAAGACGTGTAGCCCTTGAGGCGTATCACTTCGTACGCACTTTCTATCACTTCTTTGTGAATCTTCTCCAGCGTTTCCTTCTCGTACACTATTTGCTGTTTCGCCAAGAAGCTCAGAACCGGCACTCCTCCTATGCTTATGCTGGACCACAAAGCCACTGAGCTATCTCCATGTTCCCCAACAATGTATGCCTATACTTGGATCAAAACATGAGTGGGCCAAGTGTATTCACCATCCAGTAATTAGCTGAGCAGGAACTTGACATGATACGAATGGAGTAAAGTACTAACCTGAACATCTTGAGCATTCACGTCAAGATGGTCTGCAATCAGAAATCGAAACCTTGAAGAGTCCAGATTAGTACCCGACCCGATGACCCTGTTTGACGGAAATCCGGAAAGCTTCCACGCGACGAACGTCAGCAAATCGACCGGATTCGAAACGATGAGAAGGATCGTGTCCGGCGAGTATTGCGCGAGCGGCGGAATGATTTTTCGAAACAAGGCGACGTTCCTATGAAGCAAGTTGAGCCTAGATTCGCCAGCGATTTGTCGAGCGCCGGCAGTGACTATGCAAAGATCGGAGTCAGCGGTGACGGAGTAGTCAGTGGAGGCGTTGATTTTGGTGCGGGGAAGAAAGGCGGCGGCGTGCTGGAGATCGAGCATCTCGCCGCGAAGCTTGTCGGGCAAGGCGTCGACGAGGACGAGCTCGTCCACCAGGTCCTGAGTAAGAATGGTTTGGGCGATGGCCATGCCCACATTTCCGGCTCCAATAACGCTGACTTTGGAGTGACGCTTGGTAGGAGAAGGCGGCGATGCGTGGTTGATCGGCTTGAAGAAAACCTGAGATAAGTCGAGACCTCCGGGACCCAAAGACGAAGAAGAATTACTTTTCTGCATAGTGGAAGAGAGTCTTCAAACTGGGAAATGTTGCTGAGAATGGTGGTGGCGGGTGATTGGTAAAGACTCAGGGCCGGTTACGTTTATAGTCGGAGGATGGGTTTGACCGGCGCGTGGAAGTTGCAGAGTGGGGGAACATCGTGGGCATCAAGTCACAATCCAACGGCTCGCCTCTGCTTCTAATCCTTGAAAACCGTGGGCTCTTGACTTTTTGCGTTTGTTGGTGAATCCTTCAACTTTTCAAAAACATTGTATTGCCCCTCACGGGAAGATTGAAGTGAAATTACCCTTAAAAGAGAGGCTTGGTTAGAAATTAAGTGAAAATGGAACAAATTTCGAAAAACCCACCGGAGCACTCGTTTCTCCGTTCTGGAAGTTTCTTCCTATAAATTCTCAATCTCAAATCTGAGAGAAAACCTTTAAACCTTCGACCAAAGCCCCCGACTTTCCTGATTTGGAGGCTACGGAGTCATTGTTGTACAATGAGCACCGGGGAGCTTCTCGGCATTCAGCCTCTGGAGCTCACGTTTCCATGCTTGTGTACTCCTGCTCTTTCCGATCTGTTTTTCGTTTCTCGTTTCTCGTGATTTTTTTTCTGTTTTCGATCTGCATGTTTTCTATTTTCTTTAGTTGAATTGAAGAAGCAGATGTCTTGTTCTCTGCAATTGTCAAATAAGACGGATCAGCGCGTCGATGTCAAGGTGAATCTTCTCACTACCTCTCTTTCTCTCGCTACATTTCAAGGTTAGGGTTGATTTCTTTCTCCTGGTTTATCGTGCTTGATTGCTGTCAAGTTGTAGGCGTTAATCGTGAAAATGATTGGAAATGTACGTACTTTGCACGTGATATCAAACGACGATATTGAATAGATTATGCTAAAATCTGTGGGGTGTTTCTAATTTCTTGAAAAACAAAATGGGCGAAGAGGTAGATATTATATGGTGGAGCTTTTGCATACGTTTGTCCTTAAGCGGGGATTCTACTCACCTTCAGGAGAAAACAACGAATCCAAAGAAGTATTGCGTTCGTCCATATACCGGCATTGGTATGCCTAGGTCTACGGGCGATGTGTTAGTGATAATTATGAACTTATTGTTCCGGTGTTTACATCCCATTTGCTTTACTTGTAAGGTTACCTATTTTTGTTCTTATACAGTGACCGTGCAAGCCCAATATGCAATGCAAAGACAAGTTCCTCCTTTAGAGTGTGAAAACTATTGATGGAGTTACCCCTGAAGATATAAATGCAGAAATGGTAATTAGTCTAGAGTCAAGGATCTTTGTAAAATATTGGAGTCTGTAATTCTTCCAGGAGTCTATAAGAGATGTGTCCTTCCGAAGGAATAGCTAGATTCCTAGCATCTGTTCTCCTTTCTTCTTAATATTCAGATATGCTGGAGATCTTAATCCCACATGTAAACAAACAGTGGTCATGGAGAAACAACAGTTTGTTTGGTTTACGTTTCACCAAATGTCCATGGCTTTTCTTCATATTCCTTATTTATGACTGTGAAAGCATCGAATTTCATTATGGCAGGATTCCTCATTGGACACTGGTATTATTGAATTTGAGGTTTCTGCATATGGTGGCTTCACATCATTTTGATCCTCAATCAACCAAAATTATCTCTTTCTCATTTGAACAAATATTGTTCTCATCCCTTGCGATAAATTTCGAAGTAGATCATAGAATTGGAACTAAAAATTGTTGATTTCTTGATATCAATGCAGAAAGTGTTGAGGCGTGAAGGCAAGAAAAATGGTGGCGGCGTATTCTTGCAGCTTGTCATCGTCATTGATATATTAGGAACCATTCTTGGTTACATTATGAGAAAGACCTAGGCAGTTGTCATCATAGGACATGGATATCATTGTCACAACTGGTTGAATTTCTCTGCATCGGAAAGCTTTGAGCAAAGAAATGGAGTTGTTTTAAAGAAGGTGTGGTGCTAGTTTTGTTTAGGATATGTTTATCCGAAGAATTTATTTCTTCTGCAACCGTTCGACGTGGTAGATACTTTTGAACTCCTAATTGCGGTAGACACATTTCTGATGTCCTTTGCAGTGTTTGATCCTGAGAGTGATCTCTTTAGTTCTTTGGGGATCTTCCCATCCCCGAGAAAAGACCACGATACCATTTCAAGTCCTGATTTGAACGGGGTGTATTGGAAGAGAGGATTGCTTATAAACACCTACTTACTATCGGATTAATTATTTTTGTAAAATATAAATTACATGCCGAAACTTGGCCCTCATTCTAACTTAGTTTTGAAGAATAATTATTGAGCTTGAATTGTTACTTAAAGCCACCTCGACAATTCATCTCTCCACATCGTCACCACCGACACACTATTCCTACCCTCCTCCTCCTTTCCAATAGATTCAAACATGGCTGTGCACTTTGTGATTCTGGCGAAGCTCCACCTCCTTTCCTCTTCTCATGGAGGTTGCACTCCGATGAGGGCCACCCTGCTCGCCCCATTTCTTCTCAAACTCGCTTTACGATTCCGATTCCTCCGAGGAGCCTACTTGGACGTCCTTCAGTCGACCAGCCTGTTTTTCTTCCAATTGGGTCGGATCGCCAACCATTCGGAGCCGGTTTTGCCGCACCTTAATCGTAACAGATTTGGACGGGTTATCCGGGTGGTTTGGCAGAGACTGGCCTGGGTCAGCAGGGCTGAGTCTGCCGACACCGACGAGGAAAGCCTGCGGACTCTCTCCGTCGTCGTTCTCTGACCAGACTCGTTCTCCATCTTGGGTCTGAAACCTTTTCCTCTTCTCTTTTTTAATGTCAATAATTTCATAGTTTTTCCTTCATTTTCACAATTTCTCGTCGGGATTCTTGCTGACGTTTGCAAGATTCATATTTTCTACGCTCGAGAGTTAGAGGCGAAGATTGTCATGATGTTGCATCGAAATAATACAGTTGCAGCTGAAAAGTTCATTTGAAAACATTCTACTTTTAGTATTTTTATATGAAGTATTTTATAGATTAGTTTACTATTTTTTATCTAAACATGACGTGCATTTAGATACATATAAATGGTTCATCAAATGCTTATTATTGGCTGGTTTAGTGACTTGCAGTTGCAGGTTTGCGTCGGAGTATTTATTGCGGACAATATCTCTGTTGCAGGCTGCAGCTACTCTCCTGTGCTTACGATTGAGACGCACAGCACGGCTTAATGGGTAAGAAAGAGTAATCATAGAAGAATGAGTCAATGGGAAAACGTAATAGGAACGTTTATGCTCTGACTTTGGTCAAGAGGCAGAGAAAGCCGTCCACGTTTATGATATAAATCATGCTATATTGTTGGATAATTTAAGACTCAAAGCTGTCGCAGCCCATGGTTTATTTAGCGTAAGACCGCGAGAACGTAAATAGTATGCTCTGTTTGACAAGGTAAACATAGTGTTAAGCTGCTAATTTGGTCATAAAACTATACCAAATGATCTGGATGCCTAATACATTCAAGAGAGCGTCAAAGGACGTCAAACGACAATCATCTTCTTCTCCCTCGCGTCGTATCGCAATCTCCGTTTAGAATTTGAAATCTTTATTTTTGGTTTCGTATTCTAAGAGCTCTACAAATGGGCGTCCTACACGGGGCATCGACCGATCATGCGGGTCCACGTCGTGGACACATGCAATCAATCCAAAACTGCATTATGGCACAGCTACCACACGTGCAAGCATCCTCCAAAGCGACAATTATTTGGACTCTTTCTTACGCGTTTCCGTTCCCGTTCCTACGACCTTCTCAACTCCTTTTCTTTTACCACCGCCTTTTTCATATTTTTAATTCTACAAAATGCGATCTTCTTTTGATTTCATATGATTTTAAGTGCTTCATTTATGTGAACAACTCATTGATTGCGCGATGGATGTTCGTTTCCACAAGCTGATCGTTCAAGCTCTGCAGTAAACCCTCCGATCCAACGTCGTGAAATGATTGCGCAAGCACACGAATAGTGAGCCTTATATTGGTGATTTTTTCATGTCGCCTAAAACGACCCTTATTAGTTATTCTATTCATCTTTTATTATTTGGTGACAGATAAATCCTGCGTTGGAGAGAGGCGAGTGCGTCGTATTTGAATTTTGACTGGCTGCTCTCTCTTTTATATTATTTTAAGTTTTCTAGTGATTCTCCAGCGCCCTCAAGCTAAGCTAAGCTCTCCTCCACTTCTTCGGCCCTTCCTTTATTTAAATCCACCCCTTTCCTCCCTCTCCCTTAGCTTCACGTTCCTTCCTTTATCTCTCTGTTTCTTCTTTCTCCGATTCCGCCACTATCGCTCAGGACCGGAGAGAGATAAGTGTTTTCTTTCAGAGGAGCGAACCGGCGACATGAGGGGGGCGACCGGGGCTGCGTTGCTGTGCCTGCTCGTGTTTTTCCTGGCGGACGGAGCACCCACGGCGCACGCTAAGGCGAGGCCGGCTCACAAGAACGCTTACGCCACGATGATGTACATGGGGACGCCGAGGGACTACGAGTTCTACGTTGCCATACGCGTCATGCTCAGATCTCTCACCAAGCTTGGCGCCGACGCCGATCTCGTCGTCATTGCCTCCGACGACGTTCCCATTCGATGGGTCCGAGCTCTGTAAGTCCCCGTCTTCTTCCTATCTATTCTCTACTCTTGTCGTTGCCCTTGCGAGGGCCGTTGATCTTGTCGTCGTCAAGGTCTTATCACGACCGCTCATAAGCATGGATCGTGGTTTTTGATTTGCGAGAGACCAAGATTCCCTACTCCTTGTTTCACTGGATACCTTCTACGCGGACCTTCTTAGAATATTCCGCCATGACAGCTCACATATTTTAAATCTTATTTCAATTATTTTGTAAAATAATTAGCATAAAGTAATTTGCCGTGCGGGGCCCAGTCAGGCAACAAAACGCGACAGTCAACGACATTCGTTTTTTTGAGAGGATTTTATGTACTTTTGACATAATTGGCGTACAAATACATGGACTAAGCGTAGGGAGGGGAGAAGATTGAGGTTTAGCTTTACCAATTATGACATGATACAGAGAAGAAGAAGATGGAGCCAAGGTGGTGACAGTGAAGAACGTGAAGAATCCCTACAAGAACCTTGCCAGTTTCAACAGAAGATTTAAGCTCACTCTCAACAAGCTCTACGCATGGAGTCTGGTCCAGTACGAGCGCCTGGTCATGCTCGACGCCGACAACCTCTTCCTCCAAAACACGGACGAGCTCTTCCACTGCGGCCACTTCTGCGCTGTCTTCATCAACCCGTGCATCTTCCATACCGGCCTCTTCGTTCTTCAGGTGAACCGTATTCTCCCTTTTCTCCAATATTTCTGGCCTCTCATTGGATTCTGACTGAGTTAGTCGCGCGATGCAGCCATCGACTGCGGTGTTCAAGGACATGCTGCATGAGGTGGAGATAGAACGGCATAACCCGGATGGGGCAGACCAAGGCTTTATTTGCAGCTACTTCCCTGACTTGCTCGATCGCCCCATGTTTCATCCGCCTGCCAATGCCACCAAGCTTCAAGGAACCTATAGACTTCCACTGGGCTACCAAATGGACGCTTCTTATTACTGTAAGTTCCGCTCATGTCTAGCTCAAAACAAGAAATGGCATCTCAGTCAATCAACGATTTGACTTCAAATTTTCAGATCTTAAACTTCGTTGGAACATACCCTGTGGACCAAACAGCGTTATTACTTTCCCGAGTGCGCCGTTGTTGAAGCCATGGTATTGGTGGTCCTGGCCCGTTCTTCCTCTCGGCTATCAATGGCACGAACAACGCAGGAATACCCTAGGGTAAACTTCTGCACCACTGAACTCAGACATTACAAATTCAATCTAAAACTGAACTCAGTAGAGGAACTATTAGACAAAACAAATGATACATCAAGTGACAAGATATTTACGGTGTAATGTTGATCTATGCAGATACGGGCAGGAACTGCCTTCTGTATTTATTCAGGTTGCACTATACATCGGAATAGTAATAGTAACCAGGCTAGCGAAAGCCAATCTGTCTAAGATGTGCTACCGGGGATCGGAGAAAGGCATGACAGTTCTAAAAACCAGTCTCAAAGTGGTGGCTATATGGTCCATTTTGGTCGCTTATTCGTTGCCGGTTTTCCTAATTCCAACCACGGTTCATCCTATTCTTGGCTGGGGCTTATACTTGCTCGGCTCTTTCTCTCTGGTCTCCATTGTTACCAATGTTTTTCTTCTCCCAATGCTGCCTGTCATGGTGCCATGGCTTGGGATATTTGGGGAGCTTTTGGTCATGGCTTACCCTTGGTACCCAGATGGGGTAATGAGAGCATTGGCCGTGTTTGGATACGGGTTTTGTGCAGCCCCGTTTCTCTGGATTGCTGTGGTTAAGATCATGAGATCTCTTCAAGTTTCTCAGACTTTGTTAAGGTACAGATGGAGGTAGGAAGAGAAGATTGGAGGATAGAGAGAGGAAGATTGGAGTTTGTCACATATTTGTGTAGCATATATAGTCCATTCGTTATCATTCTATTTTTCCAAATAATTTCGGACTGGAATTAGTATTGGAGACGGAGCTTAACAGCATTTTGTTGTATCCAACTCCAAGTAACTCTTAGGCACTAGTCTTGCTCTGTGCTTTTGACAATTGTATTGAAGAACCCATGCATCCACTGGTTTTTATCTATATAATCTTCCAAGTTCTGTACCCTTCTACTTCGGCTTTTTTGTTGAGTTTTCCGGACTGCCTGACTGCCGGAGTGGAGATTAGGCTTAGTACTTTAACGACTCGTATGATTGGATCACCTAACAACGAATCATGGTGCTTAAGGAGGGTAAAACAAATTGTTAGATGTCAGTCACCCTTGAGTCTGTAATTCATTTGCTTTTGTTTGCACTTCAATATTGAATGCAGAAAACACTTATTTGTTACCTGGATCAGAACATTCGGCAGAGCTTCTAGTTTTGAATCCTCAAAGTTTACTGCTTTTCCATCGATCATCCAGTTTGTTTGCATGACAGCATGTTTCTGACCTGCTTGGACTGCAATTTCAAAAGCACTTAGTTTGAGAATTGAGCTTTGATGAGTAGGGCAGAAGCTAAACACCCCCAGTAGGCACAGTAAAATTATACACATCTCATCTCGGGAATTCTCTTGAATGCAATTTGCAGAGATAGAATAAAATTCTCCCTTTCTTCACCTGTTATCTGGATGAAGTCCTTGATTAAGCTAACTGGTTGCTCTGGAGATATGTTCAAAGCTTTCATCAGGTCTACCTCATCAGTGGGCCAGGGTAAGGACCCGACCCTGAATTCAAGGAAAGACCAAGAAAGTAGGGAGTGTGCGCAGAGAACTACCACTATATTCAGAAGGAAGACCCAGAAGGCATCTTTTCCCGATCAATATTGTCATCATATATGTCTCTGTGTTCTTCCTTGATTCTCCCTTGAGCCACCCCAATTCCATGAACTTCAAACATAAAAAACTATGAACAATCTCTATGAACGTATAATCACGATCTTCTCTGCTCATTCAATGAATAACATAAACATTTCAAACAGAAGCAACAGACTAGAGAAAAGAAGATCATTACAGAAAGAACACACTAGATCGAGGATTATTCATGACAGGATAGTAGTATTTGAACCGCAGGACTGTAATACTATATAATAATTAAACATGACTTCAACTGTATTTCACTCCGCCGGACCACATGGAAGCAGGATAAGCTTTTCTTCACATTATGCCGCAAATTTTCTGCCATTGTAGCATGTCTCCGGATCTGCATTAGGGAAAAAAATTCAAGCCTTTCATTGTCTTACCAAGAAATGCATAAACTAAGCTCTAACCAAGTCAATATCTAGTGAAAAGAGAGAGAGAAAGAGACCATCCCAAAGTTTCTACAAAGAACATCTTATATTTGTGGATGTACAAACACGACAAGGTAGTAATTTCAGAATATTATTACTACAGATGTATCAGGAAACAGAGTTCTCCGTACTAAATTCAAGTAGATACTCACAACGGGCCAAAATTCATCGGATTAGAATCATAGCCATGATCTCGCACAATGTCATCTGGTGGGGGTCCAAACTCTTGAATCTTTTGCATAAGTTCACCGATGCATTGAAAATTGTTCGAATCTTTCTCATAAACAGCATTCAGATCTATTATCAGTTTAAACTGACCAGAATATCGATCGTACTCTTCTGTGCTCAAACTAGCACCATTATCTTCCAACCATTTGAGATACCCGTCTTCCATTTCCTTCATCGGTTCATGAAGAACCTCTTTCGATAGAAGCCGTTGCATCATCATCTCAACAACGGTTTCTGAGTCCTGGAAAACATAAGAGAAAGAAAATGATCATCGAGAGAAGCCATTTACACATACAGATATAGATTGGGCGATAGAGACTCTGAAGAAATATACTGGTTACAACAGCAAGTCCAATCGACACTGAAAACAACAACTATATACTTGGAAATTTTACTCCATGTGTGATGGCATAGCTGGTATTACCAATTGAATGATCTCAAAGACATATTTCCATGATATAATTAGATAAGCTAAGCACATATTAGGAGAACATTTGGAAATCAATCTTAGTACTAGAATTGAACAAGCTGAGAAAAATAAATAAATTGTCAAATCCTGAAAACTGGATAGAAATGTTAAGTTGAAGATAAGTTCCCATTAATGTAAAATTCGAATGAGGTACCGGAGACCCTGCAAGGTGCTCGAACTGCTTGACCCAATCCTCCACTAGTTCGTCATTGCTAAAATCATCTTCAGTGAATTTGCAGGAATTCATAGCCTGAAGACCTTTAATGGCGTCTCTAGTCTGCTCCGTGAGTTTATCAAGGGCTTCAGAGAGATGGGCTTCGCGAGGAGCATTTCGCTTCGCCTTGTTCGTGCTTCTCAAATCAGGCAAGGTCATTCCCAGTCCTCGAACCCTAGAACGAAGTTGTTGGATTGAGATATACGAGGGGAAAGCGATGGAAGTAGAGCAAAAAGATAAAGAAAGAGAGGAAAACCTGTGCGGAGGAGAGGAATTCAAGTTCACATTCTGAAAATCATCCAGAGCACCTAGATCAAATCAATTCGAAAATAAACAAGAATGAGAGGGATACAGAGAATGAGAGGCGTGGAGAGATAGAGGGACAGGGTTTCAAACTGTCGAGAAGCTGGTCCAAATCATCAGGAAGGTCCGCCATTGTTGGTCTCAAAACAAAGAAAATCCTTGAGGAAAGACAGTGGGCAATCGGATAGAGCTAAAAAACAAAGCTTGAAAAAGCAAACGAGAAAGATGACCTCGGTTCAAGTCAACTTTTACACGTGGAATTTACAATAAAAAATCAAGAAAATTGACTTGTTCTCGAATAAGGTTAGCACTCTCACTCTTCTCTCTCAGACCAGACGATCTCTTTCTCTCTCTACCTGGAGTTTCCGTTCATTCCAAGACACAGGAAGTATACATCTGCAACAACAGCTTCTAAATCAAAAGCAAAAAGGCCGAACAAACTTATAAAGTGACAATCACTGCTTTATGCAACATCAAAATAAAAATTCTCACTTTTTTCCATTTTGATCATCAGATTACGCCAAGTTCTGTGAGTTTTGAGAAATTTGATTTCTGGGTTTTGCTGATCTTGCTCAGAAACGGAAGGGTGTCTTATCTGAGTTTACAGCAATTGACGGCGAAAGTAGCACAATAATGGATTGAAAAAGTGTTAGTGATATGACAACAAAAGCAAAATTGCAACAAAAAAAGGCTTTGAGCCAGTACTAAAATGACGGATCGTCTTCTTTAGCAAAAAAAACTGACATGGTATGTATTCATGCATCAGAAACTACGCTATATTCTTCTTCTTCCGTTGGGGCAGGAAGATTAAGATCTATGAAGCTCAACCCAGCGTCCCAGAATTTGCAATATTCGCGGAGTTATTTGCAGAAGGCATTAAATGCGATCTCTTGTGGCCCCCAAGGGCCTGCCCAGCAAAATGGGCATTCAAAGGTTCTGTCATTACCTCCATTTTTTAGCTCTGAGCTCTGTTTCCTTTCTCAAGCAAATCTTTTTATGGCAGGCAGAATTCAAGATGATTCGTACATTTAAAGAATCAAATTGAGATTGACAGATTAAATGCTTAGTTAAGTAAAAAATTTGAAATGAAATATTTGGGAGAAGCGAAAAAGATTTTCGGTATGAAGATAAACATAGAAAAAGAGAAAGACAAGTTATGTCTCACTCTAAAGCAGTATTTGAAGAAGATATTACAGCGTTTTGGTATTCATGAAAATACAAAACTTGTTAATATCTCACTCGCTCCTTATTTGAAACTGAGTAGTCTGCTATCTCCAACGACAGATGAAGAACAAGAATACATGGCAAAAGTCACGTATGCAAATGCAGTCAGAAGCTTGATGTATACAATGGTGTGTACGAGTTCAGATATTTCACAAGCTGTTAGTGTTGTCAGCATGTATATGCATGATCCGATCAAGAGTCACTGACTATCTGTGAAATGGATTCTGCGATATCTTCAAAATATTGTAGATGTTGGATTGTAATTCGAGCGAGATAAGTCTTTTGGTCATTGTGTAGTTGGATATTATGATTCTGACTATGCAGTAGATTTGGATAAGCGACGATCTACAACTGACTATTTGTTTACTTTATCAAATGCGCCAGTTAGTTGGAAATCTACTTTACAGTCAACAGTGACTTTGTCTACAACAGAGACAGAGTATAGGACAATTACAAAGGTTGTAAATGAAGCTATTTGGTTTTATGGGTTGCTTAAAGATTGAGAGTTGGTCAGAAACAACTTAATGTATACTCTGACAGTGAGAGTTCTATTCATTTAGCAAAGAATTAAGTTTTTCATACACCGACGAAGCATATTGATGTTCGATATCACTTCGTACGAGAGATTCTCGAGGAATATGAGATACTTCTCAAGAAAGTTCATACTTTAGAGAATCCTGCAGATATGCTGACTAAAGTGGTTACGAGAACTAAGTTTGAACACTGTTTAAACTTTGTTAACATCCTGCACATTTGAGTGGGTGCCTCACAACACAAATATGGAGACACTGCGAAAATCGTTTAATTGACAAAATTTGTTTTTGGGTGGGATTGAAATTAAGTCAAGGTAGAGATTTGTTGATTTTGACTCAAATTTCTCTCACATCGGGGAATTATTTGGAGAATTATTTTGGGAAGAGGGGGGTAAATACTATAAATTAACCCATACTCCTTCTATTTTTCTCATCACATTCCAAATTGTTTATATCTTTTTGGCGTAGGTCTTATTCTTTCTCTATTTGTAATATTTCTTTTTGAAAAATATTTTGGTAGTGTTCGAGGACGTAGGCATAATTGGCTTAATCTCGTTAAAATTTGGTGTTCATTTTATTGTTTTATTTAATAGTTTTTTGTTATTTTGTCGGGTATAGTAGTTGTGATTTATTGTGCTATTAAATTACTATTGATAATTTTGTATAACGTATGACTTGATATTTAAGTAGTCTATTTGTGATAATTTTTTCCTACTTAAAAATTTATCTAGTGTAATTTTTAAGTATAATAGCTTAAGCAATTTGAAATTATCTAATATTCCGCAACAGTTTCGTCTTCTGGATGTCGTCATCCAAGATGGGTTTGCTTAAAGCTTCCCAGTTCTCCGATATCGCCGTCCTCTTCGATCGTCTCCGAGTTGGGCCTTTCGATTCTGTTTCGCTTCCTCTGTCGTGAAGTGTAAGATCTGCAAGTTTGGAGCGTCTGTTGGGATTCTCTCTGGGTTCGTAAATCATGGCGTCCTCTCCTTGTTCATCTTCTTCTGTTTCCATAACTTGCTCGAATCCAGGTTCTTGAGAAGACGACGAAGATGGGGGCGAAAAAGTCTGATCAGGTGGTTTGGAGAAGAGAAGAAAAGTAGGGAAACGAGCTTTCATGTGGCCCCCAAAGCTTTGCCATTCATGAAAGCTCTAGCGCAGAGCTTGCACTTATGCTTCTCCATGGCCCATGGGCATGGATGAGTCAACAGTGCCAAGTCTTGTCAAAGCTTAAAGCTTTTTCCTCTCTTGATCTAAACCAGGCCAACCATTGAGAATTAAAAGGTTACAAAGGAGTCGGTGACAAGCAGCCCTGCACCAAAAGACACTCCCCTGGCCCTGCTTAAACCAATAATTCAGATAGTAACTTAGTTTTACATATCCTGTTAATTAAGTCAGTTAGTACGTAGGGCTAGGGAGTTGTAAGTAGAGATAAACTTAATCCTACTCCTGTCAGTGTTTAAATTACTGACTAAATACATGTGCGAATGATGTATGCATTGAAATATATAAACCACATTGACTTTCGAATGCCCCTACCAATCCATCTCTTGGTTTACGTAATTTAATAAGATTGGATTTATAACATAACCAAGAAATGGATTACTAAATCCCTTGCACACATAGCTGCTTCTGTCAGCAGCGCACCGTCTGTAAGTGTATCAGCTAAAGGCCAGTCTTTACTTTCTAATTCTTTTATCTACCACAGTGAGCAGGGCAACTCAGTCACCCTCGTTTTTACTTTATTAAACACAAATTAAAAAATGATTTTAAAATAAATAAAAAATTGTTTTGGTTGGTTGTTCCACTAATCAAGGACAGACCACAGGCGGATTGATCAGGGAGAGTCCTGCCTTCCCCCTTGATCCATTCTAACTCCATTATTATGTTCACTACTTGAGCATAGCATTATACCATTGAATACTTATTCACCCAAAGACAACTCTTGGGCACATTACAAGCTTCTTCTGTGTTTCTAAAAAGCCAAAAAAAAAACACACTAAATTTGGTACATTACACTACAGAAATCTGTTGTATTTACATGATTCTGACACTCATCTGGTTTATGAAAACTGCTTCAAAGCACAATTTGAAGTTGAGCCATTTAATTTAACAGAGGCTTCTCTTCGTCTATCTCTTCTCCCTCCAACCCATCCCCATTGGAAACGCCTTCCTCCCCTTTTGCCCAAAGCACCAAGTAAAATCCCAAGAACAATACCAACACTCCCACCAAGCTGAAATCATTACACGAATCAACATCTGAAATTGACTTCCAAAGTATAGATGATTCGATCATCAAAACATAATTTATACTCACCTTCCAACTTTAATGGTGTCTCCCAGGGTGAGCATTGATAGAATGATCGAGCAAACTGCTCCAAAAACGCCTGCATGACCGGCCCTCTCTTCTTTATTGCCCACCCGCTGAAGCTCATGATCCCTCCGTTCACGATCCCGACCTGTTTGTCCGATCAAATTCTTTAACTCATTCTGCAGAAGGAATCCCGACCGTTCAAACACATAATTGAAAACTTACGAGTATGTAAGAGCCAATCAAGTGTCCAATACTCATCCTTCCCCATCCCATATCAACCTCCTATCTTCGAGAAGCTGGAGGCTACAAGTGGTGATCGCACCTGTTAAGTCTCGAAAAGACTTAATATTCATGTGGTTTTAGTGGTTAAATTGCTAGGAATTTGTAATACTTTAATTGGAAATAAGCAAGATTTTTAAGGGTAATGCTGTAGCGATGCCACAACATCAATTACGCTGTTTTTACGAGATTTTACCTGATATTTCGTATATTCTGTATTATCACGGGATTTGTGTTTCTATGCAATTGCAGAATATTATTGAAGATAAAGGCTGGAAGAATCACGAATAAGAAGGAAGAATCAACTCTAAATCATATTTGGAAACAAGAATATCTTTGAAGATTTGAAAATCTTTCCTAATCTCAACTACTTTCCAAACCTATCCAAATCTTCCCTCAAATCGCAACCAACTCTCAAATCTGCTGGAGCTGCACGAAATATACTTAAAGAAAGGTGAACACCACAAATTGCGTGTGTAGGATTGGAGAACGGGATTCACGATCAAGCTTCGGGCGTAAATCCGAAGAAGAGGTTTGCGGCGACGACTACGGCGGCGGGGAACGAGGCTGTGAGAACAACGGCTTTCGACGGCGAGGACCAAATTTCTCTCCTTTGCTTTTCGTTTTAATTTCCGTGAATTTTATGAACTCTTGATAGTTATTGTAGAACTATTTAGTTTTAATCAAAGTTTGGATTTTTTATGTTGATTTGCTTAAGTCAATTATAGTTAATTCTTTCCGAGATTAATTCTAATTCTCAATTCGACCACCAACTTTATTTTATGCACTTTATCTTCTGCAATTTACTTTCTTGCACATTAGATTAGATGAAAACCAAAACCATGATAAAAAAACTTATTCTTTATTTTTTAATTTTTTTTGTGAATATTTAAAGTTACGATTTTTATTTTATTTCTTTTACTTTGCAATTTATTCTTTGAATTGAAAATCGACTTGTCCTCGTGGGATCGATATTTTTATTACTACGTTGCGATACATGCACTTGCGTTAATTTGCGATTACATTTTCAAGCAACAGCACCGATGAAGGATGTCCACGAGCATATAGACAACGGAGCAGGAAAATCTTTGAGAGTGGATGCCTTTCGAAGATCGGTTAAAATGCAACAAAATTGTTAACAAATGTCGCATATCTATCAACAGAAGCCATGAAAATGATATTCATCATGCTTCTATTCAATTGAAGATTTAATTTACCTGCAAAACAGTGATGCAGGACAGAATCAGGACTCCAAGAAAGAGGCAGAAGCAGCCAATGATCTTTTGCTTATCAAAAATTTCATTGTGTTGAGAAGAAAATTGGGGAGCCTCTCTTTCTGGTTCAGTGGCTTGGCTATGAACTAAGCTCATCGTGAGAGCCCCTACTACACACAACACTGTCCCAGCAAGTTTAGCTCTGCTGTAGTTGCAATTGAGTTTAACTTTCTCCAGTCTGCATAAATAATCGAAAATGTGACATAAAAAAAGATTATTTGGAAGTTACAGATCTAAAAGTGAGGTTTTTAAGATACCTAGAAGCCCAAGCAATGATGAATATGAGTCCAGGAGAAAGGCTTCCCATGGCAGTAGCCATGGCAGGCGAAGTAAGGCTTATGCCCTTCAGCATTAGAGATTGGAAAAAAGTTACCCTTAAAAAATGAGAATACACCAAATAAAAATACGATTCATGAAGATCTGTCATCAGGGGGTCTGTTTCTATCAGCTAATTATAAACAGAAGGGAACCCATTTTTATTCCAGAAAATGAAATTGCAGACATGAAATTTACCCTCCGAACGCCAACAGAATGAGCTGAAGCAGCAATTTGAAACCCAGTTTCTGAGGCCATTTGCTCCTGCAAGCCGAGCATGAAGTTCTGAACTTACATCTAGAGAGGGAGAGAGAAGGAAACACCTTTCGAAATAAACAGCGAAGGGGGAAATTAAAAAGAAAGTGGCGAAGGAGGAGAAGACAACAATGGAGAGAGGGTTGAAGCCCAAAGCCATAAGATAACTCAAAAGCACAGAGTTTGCGGCATATACGATTTGAGCTCCGATCAAACCCCCGATTACAAGCACGTCTTCTATGGCATCCCACGTCGACTCCATCACCATTCCAGTATTTTTGTTTTCTTTTCTTTTCTTTCCTCCTAACAGAGGTCGAAGAAAAATCCTGTACCTACGACGCAGCTAATTCTCCTTTCTTCTTCGTCTGGGTAGCCATTTTTCGTTCCCAATCCGCTGCTCTTTTATTGGCTGATTATAATGTTTTTGGTTTATTGACCTGGTTCGGCCAGTGACGTTGAGCTACAATTCATCTTAGGGGAGCGTGCCTGCCCTTCGTCTTCCGCTCCCTTCTGCATTCTCCGGTTGCTGCTTACTTTTAACCCTGTGGAAGGAGTATGTGATGATTCATCCATCTCAATCTTTCCTTGTTATCACCTTTAATATTCAATTATCACAATGAAAATACGGGATATTACAAAATCAATGACGTATTAAATAATGCAAATTCATTGAATGGATAGAAGTGAATGGGGTCGGTAGGTACTCGACCGAGGAATAGAAATGCCAAGCAATGCACGTGGAGTTGCAACTCATTGAAACGATCAAGCAGCGTGATGTTAGATCAACCACTTCTGATCGACGTTGGATAAAGGGTAAACCAAATTCGAAGTGGATTATTTTGACAAGTCGCATGTATCGTTTTCAATTGTGTGACCAGCTAGGCAGGGCTTTGGGCCATCATTGTCATGTCCAAAAGAATCTCTCCTCTCTCTGTAAAACTATGCTATCCTCTCTCTCTCTCTCTCTCTCTCTCTCTCTCTCTCTAAACCTATGCATTCTTCTTACGTACACCAAAGCAATAGGAAACCCACCAAAGAAAATAAAGAATTCCACGTGGATATCATGCCCGCCAATCCAAACCCTTCGTTGGACGAATTTTCAGCTTCCAACAAAGTACTAATCTTGAAATTAGGGTTTGACCCATACAGAGCCTGGATGCCCGACACGTCATCGATCTTCAAGTCCATCTTCTTCGTTCTTGGGCTCAAACTAGGATACATCACAGCCTCTTTCACAGTTGTGTGGGCCAGCCCAAGAATATGCCCAATCTCGTGGGTAGCCACTGATTCCAAATCCACTGCCACCTTTGATTTCTCCACGTCGAAATCCACGGCCCACCTTTCTGATGAATCCAGGTGGAGCCTACCGTTCTCTGGGGAAAAAGCGTGCGCTAATATCCCCAAGACGCCGTCGAACGGCTCTCCGTCCCCGTGATCGCCCAGGTAAAACCCGATCCGGACATCGGCCGTTTCGTAGTCCTCCGTTTCTGTGAAGTTCATCGGTATCACTTCCGACCAGCGACCGAAAGACCGGACGAAAACTGATCGGATTTCCGACATGCTCAGGTAATCGATCATATTATGGGGCGCGAAAGCGTACGTCAACGACGAAGCACGAAGCCATCTGGGTTCGTCGGAGAAAAAGGCGTAGTGACGGGTAACATGACCCGGATGGACGGAGTCGCTCATACCGCACCTCGGAGCCATGATGGTCGATAGGGTATCGGAGTCGAGCTTTCCAGTCGCAGCTAAACCGTATTTTTTCTGATAAAGAATCACGGCCGTCTCGAACTGATCGTCGAAAGTATCAGAAAAATTATTGGCCGATATGGGCAGATAACCGAAGCGGTTAAAGTACTTTTTCAGCTCCGCCATGCCGCTGACTTGGCTTCCCCGGCCGACATCCAAAAACCTCGTGAAATGATGCCAGGCGAAGTTGGTTTCATGGCCGGCTACCGTATCTGTTTCATGGGCCGGGACTGCCCCGATGAAGAAAAGGATGACGATGGAGAAGAAGATGGAGAGACGGCCGAAACGCCGAAACATAATTCTATTTTTCGGTTGTTGTTTCGGATTGGAGTTGTGGAAAGCAAATTAAGACACGGATACAGGGGGATAATTGGTGACAAATAACACTAAACGTTCGAATATTAAATAATCATACGTCATAAGAAATAACAACAGTTTGAAAGATAATTGGTCCAGATTGATCCAAATATTCTATTTAACTTAATTTAATTTACGTGAGTGATGAGCCCGATGAAAACACAAGAAGGAGGAGAAGGTTATTGAAGATTCTGCCTTGTTTCGGTTTGGACTGGTGACCCAAAAAGTTGTTCTTCTTGTTCCGAACCTTCTTTATCATTGTTTTATCTCCATTTTGAAAACTATTATTCACGAAAATGACATTATCTCACGAGTTTTAATTAAACACGATTGACAGGTTAGCAGTTCTTATCTGACTTGTTCAATTTTTAGGATTATATATTCATTTAATTGACCAATGGAAAATCAAATGGGAGATGATGTGGTGGGTTGCAGTTGATTAAGCTTTTTTGGTGGAAGTTCACTTAGTTAGTTGACCAAATTAAGTGATTTACTTAATAATGTTATTAAATAACGAGGATGGAGGCTCTCGAGTGCAGGACAAAAGTTGTTCTTAGGTTTTGCTGTTCGGAGACATCAAGGACTTGGAATTTGGGTGGCAACAAGGTTGCCAAACAATCTACGAATTTTAGTTCAAACAAATAAAATTGAAGCGGTTCTCGATGACCGCGTCATTTCAAAATTATTCAGAAACAATGCAAACTTATTTAGAATTTACTTTGTTTAGGGTTTGAGAAGAATGGAGCCTACGATTACGAGAGTTAGGTGAACAACATTTATCTAAACCTACACCATTGTGACGCATGGTATGGTGATGGAGTGCATGAGCCCAGCCCTAAAACCTATGATTAGGCTACGTTTTCTTTGTGGCTTATCTTATTTCATATTTAATTTGTGTTCTTAATAGAGGTTTTCCTTTCATTTAGTTTATCATTGTACAGAGATCTATGCGAAAGATCGTGATGGATATTGCAAATAAACTTTGAAATTTTGATCATTTACCGAGAGATTATTGCCCTACATTTTCTTCGTTGTTTGTCGTTTCATATCAGAATAAGTATTCTGCAATATTGAATATCAAATCAAGAACTTTCAATTTGACATAATGACTTGGACCATTCAAGTCAGCAACATATCATTAAAAAAACGGACGGTTGTTCAAGCTAAATGATCGGTAACTTGAAACCATGGACCAAAAATTTGAAATCATTGATTGATTCCTACATGAAATTTGAGATAGCTTCAGCAATCTTCCATAGACGATAATTGTGATGATCTTTGAGGGGTTGACAAGCTAATAAACAAAAGGGTTGGATTTTAACGTATTATATGAGTACATACAGCGTAACCCTAACCGAACAGAGGAAGACAGGTGACCTAGGGTTCAGTAGCTGCCGGTCACTGTCTGATCAGAGTCGAGTATGGCTGCGGCAAGAGTTTCCATATAGTATCCGAGTCGAGTATGACAGTGAAGATGAATTTGTATGACGAGAGATCAGGATGCCAATCTTGATGGCAAGGAGATTTTTCTCGAGAGAAATCAAAGAGAATTAATTCATGGCTTCTTGAAGAGATATTTTGTTTATGTAGATCCAGTTTAGAATCAAATGTCAAATGCTCGCGAATTCAACATTTGACAAGTTTAGATGACTACTTGGATAGTTTTTATTTAGAATTTGCAAAAGAAACCAGGGGCGTGATTTTAATTCTTCAGCATTCCATGGTAATCTATTTCTCTATTTTTCAAATAAAACACATAAAATAATGTACAACATGCAGTCGATGTTTCTGCTGAGCCATCAAGGGATCCCTAGTTGGACACGCTGAAGGCATATTTAAATATTAGTCAAACCATTCCTTGTCGCGTCCACCATAAGCAAAGTTTGATAATTTTTAGGAGCTCAAATGCAGTAATTGTCATGTGACAGCTTAATTAAATCACCGAATGGATCAAGACTAAAGAGAGAAATATTGCGTGTTGTAATATCATAATTATGTTTCGTGCATTTGACATACGAAGTATCGATGTTTTTTATTTGGCATCGATGTGTAGATAGAGACGGATTAAACATGATCGGGGATAATACTATGCAGTAATTGAAGGAGTATTGAATTAAGGTGTTTGAATTCTATTTTTTAAAATGGAAGATTAAGATCGTTGACCAATAGGCTCTTGAGGGTTTGCAGATATTTGAACATTCAATATTCATGCACAGGTATGCTTTTAAGCACGAAGCAGCGAAGCAATCAGTTGATTAAATATGTAATGACCAAGCTGCTATTTTGAGATTTATTTTCCTAATCCCATCGGCATAAACTTCATTATACCGCGTCAATTACAATCAATTAAAAAACATGGAAAAATGATTGGTCTGCTTAGGTTGTGAAAAGGTCAATTAAATGAACGAAAAAGGTGAAGTTACTAATTAACTTTTTAAGAGCTAAAAGTAGTTATTTATTGATTTAAATAAGAAATGTGAAAGACTTTATTAAAGACGGGCTCTGTCTCAACCTCCAGCAGCCATGCCATTGCCAGGTATTGGAGACTAGTCATCTGGGCTGGAAGGTTTTGCTCAGGGTTTCCTGTTGCAATCGAGCGCCCACTCAACCTCCATTCCTCGTCCTCCATTTCACGTTCTTGCCCGTTTCCTTCTTCCCCCCGTCCTCATCCCCGCGCTTCGCCATTGGGACCTGTGCCATTGTACGCTGGAATTGGGACAGGATTTTGGAACTGGATGGGCTCGGGTGTACCCAAGCCTTTCAGGCTCGGCGTGATATCGGCAAACCTGGCTTTGTTACAGCACCTCAAATACGGATGTAAGAATGGAAATGGTAATAAGAATGTGTTTTGGAGATCACCAAGTGCAGTGTTTCAGAGGAAGCATGTATCGTGGTCTATGGTCTGCGGTGTCATGCTGTTTGTCTTGGGTTTGATTTCCTTATTCACCGGCCATGTCGCTTCTGATCTCGAATCGTACTCGCATCGCTTCGTCCACCAGGGAATCTACTCCAAACTGGTTAATCCAGACTCTGCCTTCTTTTGTTGCCATGTTACTTGTTTGCATAACAATAAATGTTCTGAGAAGGCATTACATGAAATCTTTAATTTCCTACACTAATTGTTGAAATCAGTTGCTGGATTCGTAGGATTTTATTTTGACGTGAATGTTGTAGGATCTGGCTCGTGGACGGCCAATTAGTATTTGGGAATCTGAGAGTGCGAAATATTATTACGGATGTAGCCAAAGAGGTTCTCGTTTCACTCGTAAGTTTTCATCCTAGGTTTTTAATCCATAATTTATTTGAGAACCTGCATCAGAGCTCTCAAAATTCATAGATTTAATTTCTTCATTTTGCTAATCACAGTAATTACTTAGTCTGGCAAGATTGATTTACATATGATAATGTCGAAAGGGTATCCGTTGCTTTGTTAGATGTACTGTGTTTAAGATATCTTGGATATTGTTCAATGTCGGTTTTTGTCACAGTTTAGACAGTTACTTGGGGCTTGGAAATTATATCTTTAAGGGTTAGCCTTAAATGTTGAATGATTTATTGTTGATACTTAATTTTTTTTTTTAAATATAGGTGCTATACGAGAGCGAGCATCCAATGGCTATTTACTCATTGCATCAAGTGGTGGGCTTAACCAACAAAGGACTGGGGTAAGTAGTTTTTTTCTTTTTAAGAGCGAATAAAAGAAACATGAATCTGAGAAAGTAAATGATTGCAAATTATGCCTGGTATGGTCATATATCTGGAGAAATCGCCGCGACTAATTATAATGAATGCTGTCTTATAAAATTTCTATTTTTCTTGTTACTTTATACTTGTATCAAGGTCCTGTGAAAATCTGAATTATTTTGCCAACTTTGGTCTGTATTTTACCAGATGGCAATAATGAACAACGATGACTTTTGTATCTTATTTTTACTATCTGGGTTTTTTTTTTTTAATTCAGATAACAGATGCTGTAGTTGTTGCTCGAATTCTTAATGCGACACTTGTTGTGCCTGAGTTGGATCACAATTCTTACTGGAAGGATGATAGGTTAGTACAGTGTCTTTGCGATTAGCCATCTTTGTTTATCATTATGCCTAAACATTTTCTCCACGTGCAGTGACTTCATCAACATTTTTGATGTTGATTGGTTCATTTCTTCATTAGCAAAGGATGTGACGATTGTAAAGAGAGTTCCAGATAAAGTGATGCGCTCTATGGAGAAACCTCCATACACCATGCGCGTCCCTAGAAAATCAGAGCCCGAATATTATCTTGATCAAGTTTTGCCAATACTATTAAGAAGACGTGTAAGATTCCAACTCATCATATTCTTTTATGTTGAATAAAGGTTTGGTTGTTTCCTTTAAGCTTGAAATGTATATATTGTTGGTCAATGTGATAATAGAAAATATAAATAGATGGTTTACCTATTTCTGGTTTTCCCTGCTGGAGACAGGTGAAAAGTACTCTTTAAGGGGGCTGCAGGACTCTCTTCCTGTGTTGTTAAATATAATAGTTCCCATGGAAGATTACATGGAGTCTTTACTATATTTATTCCTGCACAATCACCTTCCATTTGGAGTTAATATTGGGGCTATTTGGTTCCATAGTTTTTATAATTGGAGTGAAAGGTGAGAGAGAGACGGTACTTAGCATTAAGAGAAGTGTGAAGCTTTGGTTGGTTTCATATGGATAATGAACATGTGATTTTTACTATAACGAAAATATTAATATGCAAAGATAGTAAAAAGACTATTTTAATACACTATCTTTAAATTCTTTAATGAACAATAAAAATTACTGTCTTTTATTTCCATGCCTTTTGGTCTTGGTCTACATGGGTTACCAATTGCCGTATTGCTATTGAGCTAAAGCTTTTTTTTTTTCAGGTTGTGCAATTGACGAAGTTTGACTACAGGCTTGCAAATAGGCTTGATGAAGAGCTACAAAAGTTGCGTTGTCGAGTTAATTATCATGCTTTAAAATTTGTAAAACCGATAGAAGATCTTGGTCAGAGCATTGTGACGAAGATGAGGATGATGGCACAAAGATACATTGCTGTTCACTTGAGGTTATTGTCAATATGAGTCACACTGGTTAATGATGATCTGACTTTCATGTTAATTAAGTGATTTTTATGTATGGTAGATAATATATATCTGTTTTTCTTATAAAAAATTCCAATTCCATTTATTTTTTAAATAAAGTGTTCAAAAGAGATATCTACAAAATATCATTTCCCCTTCTGCTTGTAATCTTCTTATTATTCAATCGAAATTGTGCATTGGGCTTGTGTTCGTTTTGAGCTATGAAGTTATATCGTTCATCTCATTTACTTGTGGACGCGAACACCTTTTTTGGTCCTTCTTATTTTGTATGAGTTCATTGGAGAGGGGGAAGGGGGATCTACTTTTGAACTTTTCATTTTGGATAGGCTCTGTTATATGATTGTGAGTTGGTATAAAGAGAATGCTTCCCATTCTTTTCCCTGGACATTCAAACTTAAGTGCAGTCTTCTCTTACTATTAGAATCAAATTTATAAAACTTTCAAAACTTTTGCTTGAACAGAATATTAACTTTTCTAATATACAGATTTGAACCTGATATGCTGGCGTTCTCTGGGTGTTACTATGGAGGAGGTGACAAAGAGAGAAATGAACTTGCTGAAATACGAAAGCGGTGGGCAACATTGCCTGTGAGATAAATTTCCTATTGTGTTCTTTTCATCCATTGTAACTTCTTCTGACATTCTGCTTATTTTAACTATCGTTGTACTCCTCCATATGTTGCCATAAGTGACTAATATGTGCTGTATAATGTGTAGTGCAATTTTTGACGTCAGGTTGACTGTATTTAACATTACAGGATTTAAGCCCTGAAGGTGAACGAAGCAGAGGCAAATGCCCACTTACTCCTCATGAAGTGGGTTTGATGCTACGGGCTCTTGGCTTTTCAAATGACACTTACATTTACGTCGCATCTGGAGATATCTATGGTGGAGAAGAAACTCTGAGGCCTCTTCGGGAACTATTTCCAAACTTTTATACAAAGGAAATGATTGCCAACGAAGCACTGAAACCATATCTTCCATTCTCATCCCGCCTTGCTGCCATCGACTATATTGTATCCGATGAAAGTGATGTGTTCGTTACTAACAATAATGGAAATATGGCAAAAATTCTTGCTGGTCGCAGGTAAGACTTTTTGCTTACTTCCAACGTGAGCAGAGAAAATAAATAGAATTTAAGTCTTTTTATTGTACTTTGATTGGTAAATTGTGTCCTAGCTTTGTAGACATTAGATTGGGGATGGCATCCTATTCTTGAGAAAAAAAACTTAAATATTTCACAGAAAACTAAATAACTGTACGATGAGTTACAAAATTTGAAATTATTTTTCTGTTTTTTTTATCAACTCATACTATTCAGGTATTTTAACCTATCAAAAGAGATGGAAATAGATTAAATTTTATCCCTCATTTCCATGGCTCATTTCTCTGGAAGGCAAAGTTAATAGGAGAATTATTGAGCAGAAGCATATTTTTTCATTTATTAGGAAACAAAAATCATTGACCATTGGCATTGGATACATATTTTCTTTCGTTTTCTTTTATTTATTTTTGAATTTGTGACATTCGCTGTTTTTTTTTCTTATTGAAGGAGGTATATGGGTCATAAGAGGACCATTAGACCAAATACGAAAAAGCTTAGTGCTTTGTTCACGGCAAGGAACCGTGTGGATTGGGATGTATTTTGTAGAAAAGTGAAATCTTACCAAAGAGGTTTCATGGGTGAGCCGGAGGAGATGAGACCAGGGCGAGGGGAGTTCCACGAGTTTCCATCGTCTTGTGTTTGCCAAAAGCCCTTGAGCAAGGACGAACACGATTGATAGCAACATCCACAATTCACATCAATGAGAAAGGAGTTAATCAACAGTGAATAGGGCAGCGTTAGTCAATATGCACGAGAATGACAAAGTTTCAGTTGACTTATACATCCTATTACCGAAAGGCACCATAGTTCTTGCAGTTGCTTTTTTTCAGTTCAGGCGAATTAGTCAAGCCGACATGAAAGTCTCGAAGAGGATCATGGCGGAAACCTGAGTTATCCATGCAATAGAAGTGTGGGTAAGAGCAACTCCTGGCGTAAGTAAAGATGCAGAGTAGCTGTGCCTCGGAAATAATCAGCTGTGTGAATTCCTGGAGTTGCAGGGCTGACATGATGGACACAAATTCTAGTAGTAGATCTGGCATTTGCTTTGAGTTTGAATGGAAGTCCTGAATTTAATTAGTGAATAACATTCTAAAGGTTTAATTTGATTTGCATCTTTTGCAGCAGTGGATTAATTCGCCATTGAATTGTTCGGGTTACATCACGTTCCTCAACAAATGGAAGCGGAAGCGTGCTTCGAATCATGTAGTCTGATGATTTTGGCATACCATTACTTTCATCGAATTTAGACCTTAGCCTTCTCAAAATAACTTGGTAATGTGAAATAGTTTTTTTATTTTCTTTAATTGTTGAGCATTGAATGCTTGTCGTATATAAATCAAAATAACATAGTTTCAACAATAGATCTAACAGAAACGAAGAAGCTCTCTTCGATTTGCAAGCCATGGGTGCTGGAGGTCAGTCACCACGCTAAGGTTTTATTCTAGTATTTTGTAAACACAAGAAAAACAAACATTTGGAGGTCGTTTTAGATTCATTCTCACTGATGTACTTCTACTCTAGATCATCATTCATGGGAATATTTGTGGTGCGGAATCCTAGAAACAACCATACTGTACATATTTGGTATTAAATTTAGGCGAAAAAATTAATATATAATTAAAAAATCATACAAGATACAAACTAGAAAAAGATTGAGATTTATTGTCGCATATTGCGAGTGTACTCCGTGGTCAATTGACGTTGAAGATTATGATCATTGGGAATTATTATCATCGAAAGCTACACTGATTCAACAAGATGAGCAAATTCAAATACATAAAAATACTGACAAGATTGTCAGAATATATCCAACAGAGATGAAAATATTACACGATAAAGGGGCTCTTTTTCATCTTTGAAATCAATTCGAGTCTAAGAAGTTCTAAAAATTTCAGGCCATTTTCAACAACGAAGTCCAATTTCAAAATTTCTTACCAGTGATGGAAAAAACAGTATCCAGAAGAACAAAAACAGAAAAAAAGAACCTCCAGAGAATCATCGGTAGCGGCGGAGAGAAAGGGTGTTGTTCCTTTTCCATGTAGCCCGGCGAGATGGTCTTGCCTTGTGGTGGCAATGTCCCTTTCCTCGCAATCCCCTGTATTTCTTTCCAGCTGAAGTCAGCCCTCGCAGCTCCCTATGCTTGTGCACTGGATTGCACAGCCAGTTTATTCTTGGGTCATTTCTAATTGCTTGATGAGCAACATCAACCAAAATCACTTCAAAGTACTTGTATGTAGAATCCTGTTTCATGATCCATTTCAATTGACTAAATAAAAATAGGGCATAAACATGCATGATTAGATCAACATCCCTATGTATGTAGATAGAAAGCAAACCTCATTGATCCAATAAGAGTTAAGGACTCTAAGTCCTCCAAGTTTCCTGCCAGCACGCTCTTCAGCAACAGACCTCTTGCTGCGTTGAAATTTCAGTTGAGTAACACCTTGGTTTGTAGGTTTTCCATACACAATACCCTTTGGAACAGGTCTCTTTCGACCACCGCGTCTCACACGAACTCGATAGACCACATAACCCTAAGAAGATTAAACTAATCAGCCGTTGGAGATAGTGAGAGTAAAAGTCAAGACCCAAATTCAAATAATGTAACCAAATTATGAGATATGATATAAAAGCACACTTCAATCTCACTACATCAGATAACATGTTCTTATCAATGCAAAATTTTACTAATGCCAGTAAAGAATAATAAAATATATCAGAAAAGATACTCCAACTAATGAAAAGTTAGCACCTGCTTGGCCTTGTAACCCAAGCGACGAGCCTTATCAGGACGAGTTGGGCGAGTAACACGAACAATGGAAGGGTGCTGACGATACTCCCAACACCTCACCCTCTGCAAGAATCTCATTACATCAGATTGCTTCTTCCTCCATAGTTCTGAGACATACTTGTAAGCACCTATTGCACGAGAAACAAAATTAATATTATACATCGAACATATCAAACCAGCACATATCATGGAGACTCCAGTTCTTGTTCACTGGAAATGAATATCATCGAGATAAAAGATACCAACTTCAACCTAAAAATTAATAACACGTCGACTTGCATCTCTCCAGCCTATTTCATTGATGAAAACGGATAAAATCTAAGAAATGGTAGCTCAGAATTTATTTTTTTTCTTTTTTCTTGAGAAAGCAGGGACTTAAGTTTAAACTTAGGCGTTTAGGAATATGCTACGTTTTGGAATTATGAAAATAGTTCGCGACAAATAAATGCCAAATCCATCGAGACCAGCAGTTTCCCAGCAGAAAAAAAAAACAGAATCTTAAAACCCAAAAGAAGCTATTCGGTTGATGAAAGCACTCTCTTGGATGATATAATTAGCACAAATCCAGAGTACCATCACATGGCCAGACTAACATTAGCTAGTAAAAGCTGTCGCTAGCGAGAAAAATTCGTTAATAGGGGGGAGGGAGTGAAAGAGAGCACACCCATCGGAACAGCGCAGAGAAATGAAGCTCCAAAGGCGCAGTCTGTAATGGAGGATGGAGTTTTCGCCCTCAGAACCCTACGTTCCTCAAACGCCACTGGGAAATAAATACACCATCTAAAACCCTAATGCGGGACAGATTTGATCCGAGCCGTCCGTTACAGTGAAAGCCCTAGAATAACAACGACGCCGTTTCTTATAATTTTTATCCATAAGCCATGGACACTCTAATCGCTTTATTAAGAAAGTTTATTAGATTACATAAATGACGATATTAAGTAGAGGGGAAATAAGCCCGACTGAAAAATACCAAGCTTCCTTCGCTTCCGTCTCAAAATCGCCAATCGCCATGGCCGCCACCTTCTCCCTCTCCCACCTACCTTCAGTCACTTTCTCGCACGCATCATCAGAGTCTCGTTCCATTCCATCTTTCTCCAGAACTCTTCGATTTCCTTCATCTCGGAGGGCCAACGCCGAACGCTTCAATCTCGGACCATTTCCGGACAATTCACGCTCGCGCTCCGTTGTTCCCCGCGCATCTGCAACTACATCCTCATCGCTCTTTAACACCACTTTTCATGGACTATGCTATGTCGTCGGAGACAACATTGACACTGACCAGATCATCCCGGCTGAGTTCTTAACCTTAGTTCCTTCAAATCCCAGCGAGTATGAGAAGCTAGGCTCTTACGCGCTAATCGGACTCCCTTCCTCTTACACCACTCGCTTTGTCGAGCCAGAGGAGACGAAGTCTAAATACTCTATTATAATTGCTGGCGATAATTTCGGCTGCGGATCGTCGCGTGAACACGCTCCGGTGGCGCTAGGTGCGTCTGGAGTGGTGGCCGTGGTGTCCGAATCTTACGCTCGTATCTTCTTCAGGAACTCTGTTTCGACAGGGGAGGTTTATCCGTTAGAATCGGAAGTGAGGATCTGCGAAGAGTGTAGGACTGGTGATGTGGTGACCATCGAGCTCGGAATGAGCCGGTTGATAAACCACACTACTGGGAAAGATTACAAGCTAAAGGCAATAGGGGATGCTGGACCGGTGATTGAGGCAGGTGGGATTTTTGCTTATGCAAGACAAACAGGGATGATTCCTGCTTAGTCTTGCTTCATTCTGAGGTATATTTCATCGCCGTTTTGAATATTAGTGATTGATCAGGCTTATGCTTCTTAACCTGCGTTTCTAAATCAAAAAAGTGTAACTGCGTAGTTGTAGAGTCTAATTGATTTGTAAGGTTTACGGAGCTAGAGTGACCTATGCATTTCCATGTAAATTTGAACATTATATTCCACAACCAAATTAAACATGAAATTATTATGATTAACTAGTGGTCGAGTGATTCATCCAATGCGTTTGAATCCCAAAATGGCCCCCTTTTTGTAGCAAAATGGAATTCCCCCAACAGTTTCTGTTTAAAATAGAATTGGTTGCACTTTCTGCCCTTGAATAGTAAAACTTCATCTTGCAGAGTAATCAATCTCCTTTCTACATTCCAGTTCTAATAGGTCTCTCTGAGTTGCTGTAATTTTCATTCTTGGAGGACTCTTCATCCAAAACAGCCGTGTCTAGAATTCTTGGGGCTGAAACTGCTAGAAAAAAAAAATCCAGATCACACCACCCACCTGCTTCTAGAATAATACTTCCCAAAACATTTTTTGCTTCCCGACTTCCTCTTGTAAAATAGTGCTCGACTGAAGAATCAGTGTTGTATATCTTTAAAGGTCTTAAGTTATAAGACAATTGATTAATCCCATGTAGAAAGCACAACATATGTAATATGGATCAGTAAAGGAACACGAAAAAGAAGAGCATAGCTTTATTAGCTTTTTATTGTTATTTATTTTCAGTAGGTTCTTAACAAGGATTTTTCGAGTATTCTTGAAATTACACAGTATCAATTGATCGGTATGAGTTCCAGTTTTTTCATCTGGGAAAATCTTTGTGGTGGTGTTTACTATTTTAGGATTAAATGCAGGACTTTAGAAGACAGCTCAGTGATGTGAAAATGGTAATAGGTAATACAATCAGTTATTAGTGTTGTGAGAAGACTTTGCTCTTCTTTTGCCAAGTTTGTGTAGCACATAAGCAAGTTGTTCTTCCATTAAAATCCTTGCTTGTGTAAATTACAAAATAAAGTGAGCAAGTATAGAATTCTTTGTTCTGTAACTTTAAATGTGTTGTATGTTGAAACGTTCTATATTAGAGTTACGTGATTGTTCATTTTTGTATGCAGGGCATATATGTACCAATTTCAAGCAGAGGCATCAAGTGGAAGCCTTGGTCATAAATATGTATTTTCTGAGGCCGAAAAGTGACCTTATTTTGAGTAAAGTTTTAGAACTTTGCATGTATGATTTTGGTGGATCTTTGATTTATTGGGTTGTAGTATTTTGATGTATGGTTGTGAGTGAATGGACACATACTCTATGAAGTATAAGATGCAGTTGTTTCCCCCACAAACACTACTTAAATGGGTTTTAACGAAGTCACTGAAGTTGTGGAAGAAGTTGCAGGTCTGGACATGGTGACTATTCAGTAATGGTGGCAATGAGGTCAACCTCGATTTTAATGGTATCTTCCATATTTGGCTAGAAGACTTGCACTTCTGCGGAGATAATTTGATGCTAGCACGGAAGAACCGAAGAACAAATTGCACTCTTCTAACGTCGGAGAGCTTAGTCAAAGCCATTTTAAGGATCACACTCGGGAGACCTACTCAAGCAGATTGGGTTTTCCCGTTCTAGACATCGGATCCGTTCCAACGTTGATTTGGTGGTGGGCAAAGAAAGACATTTTGTTCGCCGAGAGGAGAGTTATAGAACTGGGTACGGAGTACCCGGTCTGCGGTTTCCTGCCTATCACGAAGGATTGATTGTTTTTAGAAGTCTTAGTTTGAGGTTGTTTTGGAATTTGCAGGGGTCCGAAATATGGGATCGAATTGATCAAATTAGATGGATAAAAAGACACGTGGACTTTGGTCTGATGACTAGTTTTTTTCCAATACAAAAGTATTGAAGATTTCTGTCCCAACCAGCTTTTAACGTACGAGAAAAGCAACCGCCTAAATATCACAACCGTCGTCGTCTTCCTTGCCCACCCACCATTTCCCTCCATCTCTCTCTCTCTCTCCCGTTTCGGATGCGGCCAGCTAATATTGCAAGCCTTCTTCGTCCTCTTCTCTGTTTGATGTCTTCGCTTTCCGCAATTGTACAGCCTTTTTTGTGTCCTGAAACCTTGTCGAGGTATTATTTTATTTGGAGCTTTCAAGTATTATTATTATTATTATTATTCTGTGATTTCACTTTCACTTGTTGTTCTTGATTGCTTTCCAGTTTCTATTCGCTTTGAACCTCTTGCTTTTTTGTTCCTATTTTGATAAGAACACCGTCAACGCATGCGCGATATATTTTCCATTCACATCTGTTGAAAATCGAAGATAATTGTCAAGTACCATTTCTTAAAAGGAATCGAATTGGAATGGATCATGCTTTTTCTTTCTTTTTCAAACATCTTTCACTTGCCCTGTTCTTTTTTCTGTACTAGTAACGTTGTAATTATTTGATCGGATTTATCGTTTTCATTTGCCTGTTTTAAGATCATTGATTTCCTTTTATTTGGGCTGTTTAGCGGTGTATTCATTGGTCCCCTTTTTTTAATTTTTGTTTGGTTAATCTGTCTTCCAGAACTTTAAGCTTCTCTTTCCAGGGCTGCTAGAAATTACAATGGGAGGATTGTGATTGGAGAAATAATCATTTATTACTCGTTTAACCTCGCCATCTCTCCTTTTTAGTTCTGCCTTAGATTCCAGAATAACAGACGTTCTCTCTTTTTTTTTCGTTTTCGTTGCAGCTAAAGATCCTTACACCTATTTGCTGGTCAAATTAAGATGTGGTTAACCTAGTTTCTTGTTTAGATAATGTAGTCGGTTTGCGTACCTGCAGAAAAGTTTATGTTAGGAATGTTTAGAAGAATGTAGTTCTTCTGGTTATATTAACTTGAATGTTACCTGTATCTTTCTTTAGTTTCAGTAATGATATCTATGTTTTTTTTTTTAAATTGATTCACGACGGGGACTGACAAGGGCCGTCTCAATGGACTTTTCCTTTCCTTTGACTTGTTTTCTCTTATTTTCTCCACAATTCTTGTTTCAGGTGGCGCAGTTTCTAATCAGAAAAAGGCTGGATTAGTTCTGATATGAGATAATGAGGAAAACCAGTGAAAATTTGTTACTGTATTGCCAGCCTTGCTGATTTTTCGAATGATTGAAGCTTGAACTGTTGGGAAATACCAATCTGCTCCTGTTGGGTGTGCATTAGCAAGGTTGAATTGTGCGACACTATGAGATGAAGAAATTATTGCAACGTTTTGCTCTGACCCTGATGAGGGACGTTTACCGACATTGTGTGAGCTCTAGAATTAATTGGACAAAACTATTTTTCATATGGGCCATGATAACCATTGCCGGAGGAATATTTCAGATGTTGACTCTTCCTTATCCACTAAACACATGGTTAATTTCTCAACCTGTTTCAGTTTCATCCTACGAATCCTTTAATGGTACCATGAAGCTTACTGAGAATTCCAATGAGGCAAAATTTGAACAATTCCAAGTTGTTCCAACAACTCCTGCTGTTTCTCTTAATTTGTCTAACCATTTGATTCAATCGTCCCAAGTTTCAGAGATAGAAACGGCATCAAAAAGGAGAAAAAGATCACAGAGGAGAAAAAAGACTACAAAACTAGTTGGCCACCCGAAAGAAACACCTCCTCCTCCTCCTCGTAGAACAGATGCTTCATTGCAGGTCAAATGTTTGAAATTCTAACTCCTTTTTGATTTCTAAGCTGAAGAGAAGTTTTACCCGTGGCGTTTCCAATCAATGATGGTAACATGTTTCAGAGATACGTATGGTCCTTGTCACCAAATAAAGCACTTCAATATGCTAAGAAGGAGATCGAGAACGCTCCAATGACAATGGAAGATCCTGATTTGTATGCTCCTTTATTCAAGAATGTCTCCATTTTTAAAAGGTATCATGGTTTTGGAATTTCTTTTGGTATTTCATGTTCATTTTCATATGCTTAACGAAGTGGATACTGGTAACACAATTTCAACTTATCTGTCAGCAAAAAAACTGACATTGTTGTTTAATCCATCCTCTTGCTTCCTTATATTTTTGCTCATTATAAAAGTGATTTGACAATTGATTGTTTCTGTCGTGATTCACGTCTGCCCCTTCTATAATTTCTGCTTTTTGCTGATATGGATACCCATCAAGACGAATTGCTCTAATTTCAGGAGTTATGAACTGATGGAATTGATACTCAAAGTTTACATCTACCCTGACGGAAAAAGACCAATCTTTCATGAACCCAATCTGCGAGGAATTTATGCTTCAGAAGGATGGTTTATGAAGTTGATGGAGGCAAACAGGCAGTTCGTGACGAGGGACCCAGAAAAGGCTCATCTATTTTACCTTCCATACAGTGCACGCCAGCTGCAGACGGCTCTTTACGTCCCTGACTCTCATAATATGAAACCTTTGTCATTATTTCTCAGGGACTATGTGACCAGCATTGCTGCGAGATTACCTTTTTGGAATAGGACACGCGGTGCTGACCATTTTCTTGTCGCATGTCACGATTGGGTATTATAATGTTAAAACATGTCATACAATATTACGGGTGTTTCCTTTTTGGATATCCATTCCATTATATAAATTCATTCTTAGATACGGCAATCCCCATTTAACACTTGTACCTTTACCGTTTCTAGGGACCTTACACAGTGAACGAACACGAGGAACTGAGCAGGTACACTATCAAAGCTCTATGCAACGCTGATTTGTCGGAAGGAATTTTTAAAGCTGGCAAAGATGTTTCCTTACCGGAAACAATCATAAGAACGCCTCGGAAACCTCTTCGATATGTTGGTGGAAGAAGAGTTTCACAGCGTCCAATTCTCGCCTTTTTTGCCGGAAATGTGCACGGTAGAGTCCGCCCAGTTCTTCTGGAGCACTGGAGCGAGAAAGATGAAGACATGAAGATTTATGGGCCGTTGCCGAATAGAGTCTCTCGAAAGATGTCCTACATTCAACATATGAAATCCAGTAAATATTGTCTTTGCCCGATGGGATATGAAGTGAATAGCCCCAGGATAGTGGAAGCCATTTACTATGAATGTGTCCCTGTAATTATAGCCGACCATTTTGCGCTTCCGCTCAGTGAAGTGCTCGATTGGAGCACCTTCTCTGTTGTAGTAGCCGAGAAGGATATCCCCAAGCTCAAGGAAATCTTATTGGGCATTCCAATGAGGAGATACCTTGCCATGCAAATCAATGTGAAGATGGTTCAGAGGCATTTTCTTTGGAACCCAAGACCACTACGATTCGATTTGTTCCACATGGTTCTACATTCCATCTGGTTCAACCGATTAAATCAAACTCAATTGTGAAAGCCTGCTGTCTTATTTGTACGACTTCCAACCCTTGGAAGTATTATAGAGGAGAAGAGTTCAACGTTTTGACCGAAAGAGAAGTACTACATTGAACTCAGGGATTCAAGCAGTTGGAGATGTGAAAAGCGCTTGCAGATAGCAGGTATGCTTCCTTGAACCCTTGTCTGCTTCTATTATGGCTTTTTATAGAAAAGTGCAAAAACAGAGTGAGAGTGATAACTCGAAGAAGTGCTGCATTTGCAAGCAACCACTTCCTGTTATCATACAAAACAATTGTGACAGGAAAGTATTTTTTCACTGGGGATATTGGATCGATGGATATTCCTTACTTTGCTTGAAGTAAGAGTGGGACTGTGAATAATGAATTCATCCGTCTTAGGATCAAAGGTGGCAGTTGTTTAGAGTCCTTGAACATCAGAGCCATGACCAAGCTCAGTCTGTGCGTAGCGACCAATTGATGGCGTCAGATCCGCCAAAGGCAACCGCTTCTCCTGCTGCTGCTCGGTGGCTGGACCTTTAACAGCAGGTCTAAACATGCCCTCAAAAGTAGAAAGTAAAAATGATGAATTGCAGGTTTAGAAGATCGACCAACTACTTTTAGGCACCAAGGTAATTGCATCGTTCAAACACACCGTGCATACAATTCAGACGTAGGCGAATGTTCCCCCGCATAGGAGTCCTCGTAGAATCAAAAAATGCATATTTCAAAACGCAGTCATCGCTGCAAATATTTCATAGCGTTGTAACTTAGAGCCATGCTAATTAGGTCGAGAATGTTTCAAGAGAGATCCTTTGCGATGAGCTGACCCAGCCAATCCCACTTTCAATGATGATAAATAAAAGAAAAAGGAATGCTCATGAAGCTGACAATCCAACCCAAACCAGACTCAATTTAGAATTAATTCTAATTCTGCTTGATTTTTTGTTTGTCTAAAATACGACACTGGGCCCAAGACTCGGTTACCCCTCCAGCCTCCAGCCTCCAGGCTCCAAGACAGTGTCCCCTGCATGGCCCCTTGAAGAGCTGCCAGGGATAGAAACGGAAAACAAGGGACGTAGGAGAATGAGAGTGACGGGGTGGACGTAGCACCAAGTGTGTTGCCGAGGCGAGCACCATCGAACCAACACGCGCCGCCCTCTCCCTCCCAGAAGCTTTTGGTGCAGATCATCCACCCTTTTCCCTTGATTTTCTGTTCTTTATGAGCATATAACCTCCGCTTTCTCCTGCCAAGCATCCGCCTGGCGGTGTGTTCGCCGAACTGGACTTTGCTTCGGGTTTCAATGGCTGCCGCCCCGGCCAAGTCGCACCCTCAGCCTCTCCACAACTTTTCCTTGCCCTTCCTCAGTTGGGGTGGGAAGAACCAGACCAATACAAGCCACCGCTTTCGCCGTTCCGGTGCCGGCGAGTCCTCTGCCGCTGCCGACCATTCCGAGCCTGAATCGGACCATGATGCGCGAAATCACTCTCGAATCGGATCGAGGCCTGCTCGAAACCGGCTCGCCTTCACGTCTGGCTTCTCGGCGGACTTATCCGCGATGCATTCCGAGCTACGCGAGAGCCCCGAAGAAGACGAAGTTAAGGAGGGAAAACGCGAAGGTGAAGATGCTGAGGGAGAGGAAATAGCTCAGAGGCCATGGAATTTGAGGCCCAGGAAGGGCCTCTCGTCGAAGGCACTGGCTGATTTCAAGAATGGTGGAAACTTGCAGGAATCGGAACCGGCGCTTACTTCTGATGTTGCAGCAGGGGAGAATCCGCACCCTAAATCGCTTCGACTAAGGGGATTCTCAGAGTTCCAAAGCTTTGAGAAGAAGGAGAAAAGGAAGTTCTGGATCGCTCTATCTAGAGAGGAGATTGAGGAGGATCTTTTCATCATGACTGGCTCCAGACCAGCTCGAAGACCCAGAAAGAGGCCTAAAAATGTTCAGAAACTGCTCGATGTACGAGCTCTTCCTTTCTCACTGCTCTTTCCCTTTATTATTTGTTTTCTTAACTCGGTACAATAGTTCAATTATTTGTATTGGATTGATACGATTTCTAACTAGCGAAACAACTTTTTCCGATGAGCTTTCAGACGAGTTTTCCCGGTCTATGGTTAGTGGGTGCTTCTGCTGATTCTTATCGAGTGGCTGATGCTCCGGCAAAGGTACCAGTATAAAAATTCTCGTTGTGTATACCCTTTTGCTTTTCATTTTAGCGATACGTAATTTTCTATGAAATTGAGTGTGAGAATTACTGACAAATGTTGTTTCTTGCAGAGATAGGCATGATCCTTGAACTGGATTTATGCTGGCCTGTGGCCCTGTGCTTGATGAGAATCTGTTTTTGAGGTATAGCAAAGTGGATTTAGAAAAGGGGAGATTGCATTTCAAATTAAAGAGTTTTAATATTGAAGAAAAAACTGATCATTTGGCTGTTCATGTATCATGCATTGGACATGAAGTTAGAGTAATGTGCTTGTTAGTTGGCTAGTTCTTATTAGTTTTATGATCTAAGCATGGAAAGTAAAGATGAATCTTTAGACTGAATTTTATTTTGTTGAATCCAAATGCCGTGTACGGTGAAAGTTCAACTTTTATTTCCGAACCAAAACAATGCATGATAAAATTGGTGGCCGAGATGGCTTCCTAAATGGGGGTTCATCGAAAGCTTTATTCCTGATAGTTATAATCATGATTGCTTTGATCTTGTCCAATATTTTGATCATCGGAGGATTCTTAGCATAATTTGATTTTGATGCATTCAAATGGATCATGATATGTCCCAATGTTTGAATGTCTATATTGTATTTTTGCAGATCTTTGGTGTGGGAAGATATATTGACTTGTTCAATTTGATTATTTCTGCGTATTGTAGAATTTTATTTGATGCAAATTGTTGTTTCTTGTAAATAAAATGTACTTGCTTATTGAGGTTGTCTCTCTGTTTTCAATTTTCTAGTCACCCGGCTCTCACTATTTATGATTTTGTCAACATTGTATTTGTCCAGTTATAGGTAGATTTAATGGCTTCACATCTATGAATTTCGTAGCTCTTTCCTTGCCTACAATATTTTGTTTTACATCGAACATACTGCATTTGCAATCATGTTCCAAGTCCCTTTTTGTTCCTCGTGGTTTTTAACGTAGCTAGTCAATGAGATGGGCTTGGAAGAGGCTTATATTTTGGTCTCCCTTTGATCTTTTGTAATAATATTGTGAATCTGCAAAATACCAGCAAGCGGGTGATCAGCTGAGCTGCAGTCCTGCTTCATTTTGTTCCTTCTGGTCTTCTATCATGATTGATAGGCTAACAGATGAAATTTATAGACCAGAAATAATGTTGCAGGGGGTGGCTTGGATATTACATATCGTGTTATGAGAAGCAAGCAAGGTAGTTCATTGGCAATGTGTAGGCTTCTTGTGGGTCATCTGGTACCGTTCATGCTGAGTAGGTTTGAGTAGTATTTGATCAAGTGTGTCATGGTCTTTGAGTCATCATCAGAATGAACAATTCTTCCTTTAGTTGTGGGTGTTTATATTTCCAAAACTGTTCTTGAAAACTAGAAATACTATCATAATAAGATAGGCTTTAAATTCTTCAAAAATAGATCAAACTACTCTAATGCGCTTGGATTTGGCTGCATAGGAGAATTGCATGGCCATGGCTCTGTCGATGTCCTACTAGAAAAAAGATGGGTCAGACCCAGTCGGACGAGCTTAAACTTGGTCACTGCGTTCGGTGGTGCTTTGACAATTATTATGAAAGACGCAAGAGTATTAAACAAAATAAAACCTCGGAAACTATGAACTCATTTGCAAAGTCGTCACCTAAATGCCCAATGCGGAACATATGATTCATATTTTATTGGGAGTTCCACACAAGAGCTTGAGGCCAGGCCAAGCTCTACCCTGGGCCACAGCCCAGCAGCCGGATTTTGATTGATCCATTTTAGACTCTAGGGTGAACAAGTCTTCAAGCAGACCACTTGAGGATGCGTTTCACATACTTATTTTGTTTGATTTATTTGCTCGATGCATTTGATGAAGACGGAAAGAGACGAGAAATTCATATGCTTGCAACCATCAGTCTTCTAAATTTTCTTAACTATGTTTCAAACGGGACCATTGTGAAATCAACTCCTTAACGATTGATTCCAATTTTTTTTAATCACGATGAGAAGTCCTGTAAAACAAGTAGAGCTTTCTCATCTCAAATCTGTTCCATTAGCCACAATCAAAACAAACGAAGCATAAACATGTGATCGCTCCACATTGGAAAGGAGAATTTCTTAGATTTGTCTTACTGAAAAAAAATAGAAAAAGAACAAAAAAAGGTACAAGAAACAGGAGGCGTGGAAAATGGAATACATACATGAAAAGAAGAATCAGAGTAGCTAAAGGCTGCCAGGAGGATTTTGATGGCCCATGCCGGGGCTGTTTCCCGGAGTTGTAGGCCGGAAAGCGTCGGTCTCATGCTGCTTATACCGATTCACTGTAAACCAGTGATGATGATGATGATGATGATGATCTGTGAAAGGAGCAGGGGGAGACATTATATGTACTGGCCTTGACGCCATTGATAGACCCAAGAGAATCAGGACGACAGCAACTACAAACAATGTCGACAAGAGGCTTTTGTGAACTGTCATCTTCACCATGAATGAGCAGAAGAGAGAAAATTATAGGACACCTTAACAGACCAATCAATTAAACCTAGGCAACGCTTAAGCTTGAGTTTCATAGTAATGAAGATGTTAATCAGTATTTAAGATGATTAAAAGGGTCCCACGTGGGGGCGCCGGGGACTATTATTTGCAGAGAGGAGAGAGAGAAAATAATTTCTACATTTAGAAAGAAGAGCAATTTCCAAAAATCGACTTCATCAATGGACTATATTTTATGGGAGAAAGCGTACCTACGGGGGGATTGATTAGACAACACTAGCAGAGGCTTTGTTTGCTTCTGCTAATTAAAATCTCATCTTCTCTTCTTCAACAAAAGTGTTCTTCAGATGCTCTTTGTCTGTATCGTGATCAATCCTCTGATCAAATCTACTCAAAGCAAATGCTTTTCCCACTACCCTTCGCTCTCCAAAAACATATCTGCCATTAAAAAAAACCCAGAAGAAATTTCAGTCAAAGATCACGAAGATTATCCTATCTTCTTCAAAATGGTAGTGGTGTAAAAGTATAAAATGAGATTTATTTGGAGTCGTGAGAAAAGCTGTCTCCTTAAATATAATTTATGGGTAGCTAATGACCACTAAGTTTAATCATTGGCCGCCATTGCACAGAACTAAACGAGAATAAAAATAAAAAAGCTATCACCTTGTGCACATGTGAAAAGGTGGTGAGCTACTTCTACTGCTCCTACTTCTCTCACAATGATGAAATGCAGATCTGTTGTTGGCCTCCACCTCAACTCATGTTCGTCCTTTCTACCAAGACAAAGAATGGGTTCTCTCTGACCAGTCCCCGGAAAATGACGTCAGTTTCCGATTAGTGATGAAAGAAGTTGAATGCCGATATTGCCACTATCAATCTTTCCATCTTTTCCATTTTGTTGGCTAGAGAATTGCCACTACCACTCACCGCCTATCATAAGCCAAGTTACTGGAAGAACAAACTTCCTGCACAATTTCGACATGATATAAACATAAATTTTAGCAGAAAGCAAAATCAAAGAGAAAAGATAGGCAGACATGAGTAAAGCATCAAGAAGAGCAAAAAGAAAAGACCATGTGGAGATTCCTTTTCTACTTTTCTGATATTTGATTCCCACGTAGAACAAGTACATCTCCACTCAGTTCGACCAAAAGTCTCCTCCTAGTAAAGTAGCAAATAATATATGATGTAGATACCCCTCAACTTGGACTTTATGGCCAGGAAGAGCATGAGAAACTCTTGCTCATTGGCTCCATCAACTGAGTGAATATTATTTTTCTGCGACAGACGAGAATTAGTGAAAGTAAACTAAAAATAAAAGTGTATTCCGCAAAGACAAATGATTAAACATGCAGGGGCAATAAGGGTCCTTCACCAAAATTGCGATACATCAAAAGTGTATCGAGCTTGTAGTGCTTACTATGTAAAATTTAAATTTGTTTTTAGTGAACCCATATAGAACATCACTGAATTTTAGCAGCACTCTAGTTGTAACAGTAAATAAGATCTAACTGTACTTTCAATAGAGAAAAGGTTCTGTCCAAAATTAAACATTGCTAAACGAAGAGATCACTAGATCAGAATAAAATTTGAGGTTTGAAATAGATCAACAATGCCTTTCATTTTGATTTATTGTTTTTCGTTTGACAAAAATTACTCATCATAGTTTAAGAATCATGAACAATCACTTCAAATAAGAGCCATAAGAAGAAAAAAAAAACAATCCTTGTTTTCAAGTATATATCAGATGTAAAACAAAGTACCGCTAAAAGAAACACAGAGACTGCGTGGATACTTCTTCTTTGATGTCTTTCGGCATTTCAAATTCGCCTTCCTTCATTTCCCCTTCTCACCTAGCATGATCAACTTATCAGAAAATGTAGTAAAAGCATAACTCAAACAAGGATCATCCTCAGAGGAAGGAGCAGAGATGCTGCATGGCCCCCTTGTTCTCAGCAAGCATCAGTAAGGAATTGTTAATATTCTGCCTGACTTGATATCCTCAGGCTACAAATGAATGGCATAAAAATGCGTAAGAATACATGAACCAGAATTAGAAAAAAAAGCTTTTCATTCATCAGCCAGAAGAGTTTTTTACCCCCCAACTATTAGGTTTAATTTGTGTACTAACCTATAAATATATAATTTGTCATAAACATGACTGATTTCAGTTATACTGGCTTTTATTATTCCCAGCCTTATGTAAGAAACCTCCTCTACTTTTCTTCTTTCATATCTTCAGGACTTTTACTTTTTAATTCATCAACTAGATCTTTTGGTATAGTTCAAATTAACGTTTTGAGCATGTGAACTATTCAAAAGTCCAAGTCATATGTCACAATGAAATGCTAAAACGCAAAAAGCATATTTGATATAGACTTGAAGATTACTTTAAACAGAAATGTTTAAAAGAAGACCAATACAGTGAAATTTAAAAGCGGGAAGAATAAAAAATAGGGCGTAAGGTCTAAAATTTCTTTTTTCTCTCCTTACAGCCTTTTTTATAATTGGGTATATTTCTAGATAGCCAAATTGTTTATAGTACTGGATTCATTAGATTTCATACAAGATTAGATATAGTTTCTATATTACCCAAGTAATTATATTCATATGGCATGAGAATAATGTTTTTCACATCTAGAGAATAAAAATGAATAACAGGATGCCCAAACTAGGGAGTTTTTAAGTAGCTTAGGTCAGTAAGACAAACCGTAACACTGAAATCACATGAAGTTCGCCCAATTATCATAGTTCTGTTCTGACAAAAAGTCTTGCCACGTCCACAAGTGTCTTAAAAGAGCATTCATGAGAATTTTCTAATGGAGGTGGACAAGAGATTCAGCTCTATTACTGGTTCAGTCATTAAACTCAGGTCAATTTAGGCGGAAATGGTTTTGCCAATGGTAAATGTCCACCAGCTGATCACTCTGGCTATATAAGTGCCTGGACTCCCAACAATTTGAATTATTTCCTTCTTTTACGCTTCAAAAAATTTAATCTCTTTATGGCAAGGGCAAATCCATCATTAACTGGCCGAGTACTTTCATCCCAATTAACAGGGATCAGTCCTCTTTCCTTCAAATCCTTCAGAAGTATTTTACACTCATCTAGATCTAGATGTCTTTCAGACGATAAGGCACTAGTGAGAATACTATAAGAGGTTGCATTTGGCAAAAGATGCTGTTGTTTCATCTCTTTGTAAAGCTCAAAAGCAGCCAACACATTACCATTAGCACAAAATCCTGAAATTAAAACATTATACGTGACCACATCAAGCTTCAAACAGCAGAGCTCCATCTTGGTTCTCAACTTTAGAGCCTCAACAACGTTAGCTGCTTTGCAGAAAGAGTGCATCAAAGTGGTGAAAGTTGATGCAGTTGGAATAAGCTTTGATCGAAGCATGCTTTGAAGAATCAGCATCGCATCGTCCACCTTTCCACATAGTGCAAGTCCTCTCACTAAAGCACTCTCAGCAACATCCTGGGAACATACCTCCAGTTCCAACATCTTGTCTTTCAGGTTGAAAGCTCCTTTGATGTTTCCCACTCTACACAAAGCTTTGACTAGAGTAATGTAATGTGAGATTTTGGGAGGAGAACCTTTTTCCAACATGTCATGGAAAACGAGGAGAGATTCTCTCATGTCTATATTTCTAATTAATCCATGAATAACAGCATTTTCTATACTGACATCAGGAGAATGCTCGAAAAAGTTGAAAATATTAACTACATCAATGGCCTTACCCATCTCATTCATTTCACAGCACTTTCGAATCACCATGCCAATAGTACATTCATCAACTACTCCCTCCTTTCCTAGATCTTTCAGCATTCTAATACCAGCATCCAACCTGCCTGAGTTGCAAATCGCAAGAAGGAGAGAATGGTATGTGAATTTATTCGGAAGAAAGCTGCCCTTTCTCATGATATAATACAACTTAAAGCAAGTTGATAAAGCCTTTTTCTTTGAAAACCCATGCAAGAGGATATTAAAAGTAGCTAAATTGGGGAGCAAACCTCTGTGCGTCATTTCTGAAAACAGATGAAGAGCCTTAAGCATCTTTCCCATCCTAGAATATCCAGCTATTACAACGTTAAAGGTAAAAGTATCAGGGCATAATTTTTTTCGTAGCATGTCTCTAAAAAGATACGATGCAGCCTTTGACTGGCCAGCCTTAAACAAACCATCAACTATAGAAGTATCCATCATGGCATTCATAGATAGCGCACCATTTTGTATTAATTTCTCCAAAAACAGAATGGCACAAACTAATTTTTGTTTCTTACATAACCCAGCTAGAATACTCATGTACGTATAACTGTCAGGCATAACATTATTCTGTACCATCTTATCAAATAAGCCAATTGCTGTCAGCAGCTTACCTGATTTACATGCCTCAACAATTATTATGTTGTATGAAATAGTATCTGCAGCTGAAGGTATGTTGTCAAGATTATTCATGAATTGTAGTGCTTCCCTCCAATGTCCCCCCTTGCAGAGTCCTTTCAGGAGACTTCCGTATGTGAATGGACTTGGACTTTGACCAAATCGAATCATTTCGTCAAAAATTGAAAATGCTTTTAGTCCTTCACCAGCATTCGCAAAAGCATTTATGAGACAGTCAAAAGTGACCGAATTAGGATGAGAACCGATCCTACTCATATGATGCAAGAAATCTTCTGCCTCAATTAGTTTTCCATTCTGGCAAAGAGAAGTGACCAACACATTACAAGTGAAGTTGTCAGAATTACACCCACTCTGATTCATGACAGAATAAACTTTCAAAGCTTCCAAACTATTTCCCTCCTTGCAAAAATTATAGATTAGTGTTGAGAAAATAACGTTGTTTGGGACAAGTTTGGCTTTGTGCATCTTACACATGATCTCCTTGGCATTTGTTGTCCTTCCCGCTTTGCAAAATCCATTAATTAAAACTGAAAATGTTAGTATATCAAGTGACTTCCCATCCTTGATCATCTTGTTGAGCAACTGAGTAGCTTCATCAAGTAAACCATATTTGCACAGCCCATCTAGCAGCATAGTGTAAACAATATTACTAATAGATATCCTATTGATTCTCATTCTCTTAAGAAGATTATGGGCCTTGAAAAACTTGGCATGCTTGCATAACCCATTCAAAATAGTACCATAGCTAACTTCATTTGGTCTTATTCCGTTTGCATCCATCGTATCCAGAAGATCCAATGCTTTTTCAAAGTTTTCTTCCTGGCAATAACCATCAATCATAATGTTGTAAGTGATACAGTTTTGAGAAAGATTAAACACAGTCATCTCACTGAATATCTTTGCAGCAACGTTGACCTTTCTCTCTTTGACAAACCCGCCAATCAGAGTATTATAAGTGACTTCATTTGGAGCTATCTTTTTCTTCCTCATCTTTTTCAAAAGTAGGTAGCCACTCGCACTTCTATCATCTCTGCATAAAGCGTGGATAAGCATGTTATATGTACATACATCTGCTTCAAGCCCCCTGGTTCCCATGTTATGAATCAGTTCCAAAGCATATTTGTACCTTCCTTTCTTGCAGTACCAATTAAGCAATGTATTATAAGTAACTACAGTTGGATTGTGACCTCTCTTCTCCATATTTATTAAAAGATATCTTGCATGCTTGAGCTTCCCTTGCCGACATAAAACATTGATCACTATGTTAAACGTGGCAACGTTAGGAAAAACTTTCTCCGCGAGCATCTCCTTGAAAAATGACCAAACATGCTCAGATTTGCAGGCCTGCACCATGGAAGAAAGAATCATATTACAAGTATAAACTGATGGCTTAAATCCCCGCAAAGCCATTAAAGAGAAAGTCTTTCTTGCATCTTCAACCGCTCCTTGTCTCAAATAAACTCTAATCAGAAGGTCAAACACTGATGGATTTGAATTGCAAAGAGGATATGTATCCATAAGCAAACTAAAAACAGAGTTGGGTCCGGAGGAAGTTCGGACTAAATATCTCAAAACTGACTTAGCAGGGTCATACATTCGAGCTCTAACAAGTATATGGATGGTAATACTGATTATATGATTGAGGTGACGGAGTTCCAAACCAGGTTGCACGATGACCCACTTAAGGAACTTTAGAGCTAGACTCCCATGGACTGGCCTAAGCGATGCCAACGGATAGGCCATGTGATTCAGCGACTCCCAACGGCTGACAGTTAGGATTGAGTAGACGCTGTTCTCCAAGCGAGAATCTGAATGTCAATAGAGCTAAATCAGTACAGAAAAAGGAAAAGAGGAAACGCAACAGCAAACTGACAAGAACTTTTGGGGACAAGAAGAGCGAAAGACTACCGGAAGTCCTGGAATTCTTAAGAGGCGCGCTTCCGCTCTCTCGGGGGTTAATTTTTGTGGCGAAGCCGATTTGAGAAAAAGCTCGCGAACTCGACGCTCCGCCCATTGCTCTGGAAACTCTGAGAAACGGGAGCATCGGTGAGCTACTGCTTCCACCACCCCGCCAAAAATGTGTCCTGAAGAAACCATCCACGGCAAGAAAAGGCAGAAAATGAAAAGAATAAAATTGGCGTCGTCCAGCCCGAAATTAATTATTTTCGTCAGATAAATTCAACCTTGAGTAAGATAGTGGTAGACCTTCTCTTTCAGATCGCGCCTCCTCCTTCGCGCTTCATTTGCTCTCCTCCGTTTCTGCATTCGTGTCGTCGGTTTATGTGAAGGAGCTCGCTCTTGCGAAATGCTAATGCTGTAGCCTAACCACTGCTTTATTCTATTCGGTAACCGGGAAAAACGGAAGCAACACGCGGGACTGGAGTCGCGTCTTGCTCTCCATTATTAAACCGTTTAAAAATGCCCTAATTAGTGTATTTAAGTTGATTATTAGATAATTAAATCAGGATGATTCTCGGTTAATCCAGGCCACTTTTTTAAACTTATTTGGTCAGAATGATCAAAAGCCAGAGTATGCTAAAAAAATAACATAAAATTGAAAAAAAGACTTAATTAACGAAAATTGAAAGTCAGTAAATCCATAAATAATGGTCTGAATTAAACATATATCAACTGATGAATTAATTTTTTAAGATGAGATCCGAAAACACTTCCGATTAGGCGTGTCTAAGATTAGAATTTCACTTAAAAAGCAATCCAATTACGGGGTGATCATCCATATTTACTCAATAAATTATAAATAACTAATTGCATTTGACCTGCTTTAAAATGTTTATATGTTCTTTTATTCCGACTGACTGCCCCAAAATCAAATTTAAAAAAAAAAAAAAGAAGAGAAAGTAACCGAAACCAAAAACATCCATCCAATTTTGTGTCAACTGGAGGAACCAAATGGAACCAGACTAATTGAACCTCGAAGAAGCCATAGCATCAGCTATTTCATGTGCATCCCAGTGCATAATCTTTCTTACACCCATTCAAGCAAAGAATACTAAAGTCGGCTACCAAAAAAAGAACGATCAAGGTTTTATTGATCAAACAAGCTACATAGAAGTCGACATTTCAAATAATATACATCAAGAAGAAATATAATCTATTTTTCATCCTATACAAGATACTGTATAGATATTGTCCATGCAGATGAAGTTTTCATCCCAATTCAGTGAGCCTGGACAACAAGAAGAGGCTACATGACGAAAGGAGGACTGAAGCTGAGAAGCATAGCAAATCCGTGGGAGTATTTATAGCTGCCTTTTTACTATTTTCAAGCAGACCAATTAGAAGAAGCATGACTATTACGTGCCCCAGCTTGGTTTTCAACTCATTCACGGTTTTCACATTTAACCATTTCGGACGTTCCTGGAAATTAGAGGAAAGTAATTTGAGCAGTTTAAAATGGATCGAGAAACAGAAATTTTAGCATGATATTAAGTACTATGCATGGTTTAGAAAATTTTGCAATCCAGAAAAATTGTTCTTTACTGCATCAAAGTTAAACGTCAACTGCTCGCAGCAGACTATCAAGCCCACCTGTCAAATGCAGGACATCGATACTTCAATGATAAAAGCAAGTAAATGACTTAATATGGCAAGCTGACCTTTAGAGTGAACAATCCAAATAAGTTTGATCTATAGGGGATGCTTGTCTCTGAAACTGTTCTAGAGCTGCCAAGATTGCTGACAAACAACTCATACAGACCCATACCAAACACCAGCATCACAGTTCCTAAAAGATATACATCTGCGCATACAACAGAAAAGAAATGGCTCAAATTATCCAGTTACGCACTCGCACAAGCTTCTTCAATCGTGTCAGTAACAGGGTTTCTTCAAAAAAATATTAATGTCAAAAAAGATTTCCACCAATACTTTTTTTTGAGTCAGCAGCTGCCACGTGAACTGCAATAGTATATTCACTACAACAAGTCACACTTAACCAAATTCGAATTCAGGATCTAACACTTTTTTTGTTCTATCACATCGCAGAGTAAGTTGTTCTCATAATTTCAATAGTGCTCATGATTCAAATGTCTTTCAGTCTTCTGCATGGGGAAGAAACTATAGAATGTATATTAAGAACATAAATCTTAGATTGCTTTAGTTCATTATTTTTATTGGTTCCTAAACTTAACTTCGACGTTTGAACTTCCAGATGGTAGTTGACACACAAAATTGTCTTCTTGAATCAATGAATGTGGTAGATCTCAAAGAACAATATTCACAAACAAGATATTAGAAATTAGTAAAGTACTTGAATTTCAAGGGGGATTAAAAAAAGACTCACTCACACATCAAGAGTGGGTCACTTAGAGTAAGGTCGATCACTCACTTTGTCTGGGTGTATTACTAAGAAAATACAATCAAATTCTTCATGATATCCAACAATCTTCTGCAAGGATACAGCTAGCACATGAAATGTTAATTTTCTCCATCCAGTTTTTAACGCACTGGGAAGAAAGCAACCGACAGTATTTCTAACAAAGAAACAATCAAATCTCTAAAACTTCCTTTTATCGATTATCATTTTTAAATGATTCCGTGTCTCTATCCTTCTTTCTATTTCTGCTACTTTTTGTACCAAACCTTGGCCTCTCTATCCACTTAATCAAGCCGCCATAAAGCTGATTCACTTCACTCAAAAGATTTTCATAGGCACGAAGAGGATGCTACTACTATTCACTTTTCTATTTGTCAGCTATAGGAATTGTTTAATGTCTATTTTGAGGGAGAGTTGTCACAAAATCTATTACATTTGAAAATAGTTCAACTCTAAATTTTCTACAATCAGGAAAACTAAAGACGCCGTTTAAGATAGCCTAAGACTAGCTAGTTCAAATTCTCATTATTAGTACTCATTTTTATGACATATCAAAATAACTTGAGGAAAATTTTCAATAAACTGTCCTTATTAGTACAGCACGTGGATCAACCAACAAACAAAAACAAGTTATACAAATACAAAATGCCATATTTTTTATTTACGAGTCAAGGATTTTCAAATGTTAGAAGAAGAAGATGGTAAACATTAAATGAGAAGACAAGGATATTAAGATTATGTACCTATGGCCTCCACCAGTAGCATTATTATTTTTCCTGGATTTACAAGGTATTCCTTGAACGATGAAGCAACATAAGTACAACCCTGCACCATTGGTAATAAAAGAAATTATCATACAAGCTCTTAATAAAGTACAATAAACAATAAAGATTCCTACAAAGATTTTCTTCCAATAAAAAAACATGATACGTATTGATTACTCTGTTATTACATAAATCATATGAAATTCAGAATATAAATTTGAGCGCACACAAAGAAAAGGGAAAAACACTAATCTCACTACTCATTCCCAGACTCTCAATATACCATTACACATTTTCGAAGTTGAACGTGAGTTCCCACCATCAATCATCAGTAAACAACGAACTACACGAAACTCTTAAGGAAAGAATTTAGTTTTAGTCCAGGAGATTATGGGATCAGCAAGAAAATAGTAATATTGAATAGTGAAAATGAAAAGAGATACCAAGAAAAGAGAAACTAGGAACCATAAGCGTAGAAGTTCTGAAAAGAGTAAGAAAATGATACCTTAATGAAGCAGAGAATAGAACCAGTAAGAGATCCCAAGACGCCCAAAAATGCCACAAATCGACATCGATAAATGACCTATAAAGACAGAAAATCAGAAAATGAAAATATAAAAATTAAAAATTAAAAAAGAAAAGAAAAATCGAAAGCAAACGACCTTTTCAATGTCCTCTTCTATGGCTTCCAATTTTCCCAGAGGCATCTTCCATGAGATACCGCCAACGTCCGATTGGATTACAGGAGGTGGAGAAACATGAGAGCTGGAACTAGCTGTCGCAGAAACTAGAAACCCAGTAGAGCGAGCATTAGAACGGAGGCTAAAGCTGCGGGGGACTCTGATCCACCTTCTCGAAAATCGGTGAGAAAGTTTAACCGATTTAGTTAAAAAAGGAGATGGAAAGAAGGACGACGACGACGACGCCATCGGCGGCGTAACGAGCCTCGCACTAGTGATCAGAGAAGGAGACGGTTTCATTATCGCCGACGGGAAGCTTGGGAGAAGGATACAGAACAGCTCACTCTCAGGACTTAAAACGATGGCGCGCATCTTCTCCATTGAATCTCTTTGCGCAACGTGACTGAATCGACACCGTTGATATCGCCACGTAATTAACTCAGTGCCTGAATGACCATTAATCAATCACACATCCGCATAGTCCAGACCCCAAATAATTATTTGGAACTTTATTCTGATTATTTGTCGCCACATGTATATTAATCTTGTTACGTAAACTAAAAAAAATTGCGATTGACACATGTCACCTCTTTCTCGATATATTACATCAAATGTTTGAGTATCAAATAAATAAAATATCCGAGATCATAAGCTTCTGTATTTGATTATCTAATAATAGTTCCTCAATGAATACCATATTCAATCATAGAAAGATAGCTTGTTTCTAATTATTGATAATAGATTATATCACGTGTACTAAAAAGTGCCATACATTGTACTCCATACATGACAACAAAAATGTCACATTAATGTTGAGCTTGTGTTCTCCAGTCTGAAGCCACCTATCTCTCAGAGTCTATGATTGTGCGAATGAATGTTTTCTTCTGGCATGGCCTACCAATGCCCAGAAAACAAGATCCATAATTTGATAAAAGCCTCTTCCCAAGACTATGGTTTTCGGATGCCGACACATATACTTATTACTTCAAGCGTGCACTTGTCGCCAATCGAACAGAATTACTCTACCAATGAATGAGGCATCACACGCTAATTCAGCCACAAGGGTGCCTCAATATGACCCGGCCAACTTGTTGATTCTTGGACGGTAATTAGTTGGATCCCGTCCAAAGGTGATATCCAGATGCTGCAAACCATTCTACCAAAGGCATAGGCCAGCATCCCAGTCAACAATAACTCTATCGGCTAAGAGGATGCCATGTTTTATTGTTTCTTTCTCTTTCTATTATTTACAAAGTTAGGAGATAATGCCTAAAATAACCTCCAAAACAAATTCTATTTCCTCCTCCAGACATGCCCAAAGTATGCCAACGCCTGAGCAGTTGAGCTTTGACGACGCCAGATGCCGGTGATTCATTCTGAATAGTCATGAAGAACAGCCTAGATCCTGATACCTTCAACCAAGACGTCCATCCTCAGAGCGATAATAGCTCCGACTACTTGTCCCACCCTCAAATCCATCCCCAAATCCAGCCTCAACCTCAACCTCGCCGCCCTCGTGGTTTCGCCGCTTCTGCTTCGGCTTCCCTCGGAACTTCTTCTGCTGCTGTTGGAGGCAAGGGGAAGAGAGAAAGAGAGAAAGAGAAAGAGCGGACAAAGCTTCGGGAGCGCCACCGACGAGCCATCACGAGCAGAATGCTTACCGGCCTTCGTCAATACGGAAATTTTCCACTTCCTGCTCGCGCCGACATGAACGACGTGCTTGCTGCGCTTGCACGGGAGGCAGGCTGGGTCGTCGAGGCCGATGGTACCACTTATAGACATTCTTCCAATCCCCAGACGGTTCGCTCTCTGAATATTTTTAATAGAGTACTATCTTCGACTAATCACGAGTTCACTGGTAGCTCATTCTTCTTATGCTGCGCATTACAACCGTAGATGTTCTGTATTGGAAATGCTAGTAACTATTGTAGATCAAGAAAAAATGCAAAGGAAAAATTAGCTTTCAATTAACATTCTCTTATCTCTTGAAAATTCCCTTACTCAGTACTTCGTGCATATTGAGGTTGGATTTTTGTAGACCTAGAGTAAATTTTTTAAAAGAACATGAATTTAGCAACATACATCGTACGAAAGTTCTCAGTTGGCATTTTACATAAGTTTTAGTTTCGGTTGAGTTTCTTGAATTAGTGACAGTTTGCATTCTTACAGGCAGCAGTTCCTGTAAGGTCAATCGAGAGCCCGCTCTCATCCAGTTCTTTGAAGAGTTGTTCTGCAAAAGCAGCATTAGAATGTCAGCCATCATTTGCTAGAGTTAGTGACTGCTTGTCGCCTACATCTCTTGATTCCGTTGTAGTGACAGGGAGGGATTCAAAAAATGAGAAATATCCAAATGCCCATCACATGAGCTCTGTTGACAACTTAGACGCTGATCGGGTACATTAGTTGTCAGTCTATTATTGCTGACACTTTTTTTTGCAGTTTCCTAAGTTGACTATGTGTAACCTAATTAACCAGGATTGCCCAGGATATTGTCACAACCACGTGCATTCTACTATAAATTTTTTTATATCCATATCGTAGTTAGAAAAACAAAGAAAGAATTTTACAAGTCGCGGTGAAGGTTTTTTTTTACCAATGATGCCCTTGATGATTAAAATTTATCAGCCACTTCAGTAACAAACCAATGTCTTAATCCTTAAAAGGCAAATGTTTCTCTAGAGTTATGATTATTTCATGCTCTGAACAGTATTTTATTCTTTTGTTGCTTCATGCAGCTTATGCCAAGTGTTCCTTCTGGAGAAAATGAGAGCACTCCACATGTCCCTGTTTATGTAATGCTTGAAGTAAGTAGTTGTATTTTTTCTGTTATGCACTGTAACTATTTAAATATCTACCTTATATTGGTTATACCTTTTGAACAGACAGGATTTATCAACAACTTCTGTCAGCTGGTCAATCCTGGCAGTCTTAGAGAGGAGCTTAGTTATTTGCAGTCATTAAATGTTGATGGTGTCGTTGTTGATTGTTGGTGGGGTATAATTGAAGGATGGAGTCCGCTAAAGTATGTTTGGTCCGGCTATAGGGATCTCTTTAACATTCTCCGAGAATTCAAGCTGAGATTGCAGGCATTTATTTTCAAATTTACTTTATTTACAGATTCAGTTTAAGTATTTATTTGTTTTCAATGAACAATTGTGTGTAGATTAATAAAATATTTAGATGTGAATAGTACTTATTACTAAACACATACAGTTCGGTTTACATTTTGAATTGTTTGTAGAACATTAATAATCAAGCTATTTAAATGTGGTGAGTGGCAAGGTAATGTTCAGTAAAGATGATTGAACCTGTGGTTTTGAAAAGATTATGTTGGGGACAGCTTGAATACTGACTTCTGCTTTAACTTTTTACTAAAGAGACAAAAAATGTGTTTAATTAGTTCATAGTGCTATTGAGCATCTCTGAGTTTTTGTTCTTGAGGTTTAATAGGAAACCTAGTTGGGATGTTTTAGGTTTATATAAAGAAATAAAAATTCAAAAGTTTACTGAATTTTTTGAAAACGAGTTAGTGACAAACCTCTGAATGCTGATAGTTACTAATTTTTGTGGAAATGTTTCTATAGATACAACTGTTTTAAGTTTCTTTAGTTTTTCCATCTGCCCTTTTTCATTTATTCCAACTGGATCGGAATTATTTTTTTCTCATATCCTTACATTGGTGCTTTACTCGTTTGGTATTATTTTCTTGCCTTGAAATTTTATTCCCATGGTACATTATGATTTGAATTTGAGTAGCTCTATGTCAATATTTTCCAAACTACAATCAATGATATATCATTGTGCTCCCTGTCATTGTGCATTACCTAATGTGAAATTAGGAGTTTTTTCTTGTAAGAAAGATTTTGCGATGAGAAGGAGAATATACAACAAGGTAGGGAGTTATGGCCCATTCCAAGCAAAATGACAAACTCCTTCCCTCCAATAAGAATGCTTACTTTTGTATTTTAATTTAGAGAACATGCTAATCGTTTTCCTATCTGTACAATGTAAACTTTTTTAGATTGTTTTTGAGAATTTATTATCTTATCTTGTGTAGGTTGTGATGGCATTTCATGCTTATGGAGGAAGTGATTCAGGTGATGTTTCGATCAGCCTTCCACAGTGGGTTTTGGAAATAGGAAAAAACAACCAAGACATATTCTTCACTGATCGTGAAGGAAGGAAAAATACAGAATGCCTATCTTGGGGTGTTGATAAAGAAAGAGTTCTCAAAGGACGAACTGGTATTGAGGTGCTTAAATATCTTTGTGACTTTACTACTTACTTTTGAAGTTATGATATAAATTGATGCATTAGTACTGGTGGGATCACGCACCGCATCTTAATGCTCGTATTATTCACTGTCATTTTTCTGATTGATCATTGGTGGGATATTTTTATTGGTCTACCCGTAAACATCAATTACAATGGTTAAACGTAATCTTCTTTCCATTTGAAAGAACAACTATATTTATATTTCTCTTTTGTGATGCCTAGTAACCTCACTTTCTTGTTTTCTTGTCCATAAGCATTTTCAAATCTTTACAGGTGTATTTTGACTTCATGAGAAGCTTTAGGACTGAGTTTGATGATCTTTTCATTGACGGTCTTGTGTCTGCCATAGAAATAGGACTAGGAGCTTCCGGTGAACTTAAATATCCTGCTTTCTCAGAACGAGTAGGATGGACATATCCTGGTATTGGTGAGTTCCAGGTACCCGAAGCTTATCCTCATAACAATACATTTATCTTTTGTCGCCTCCTTTTAAGTCCAACAGGCTAGTAGATTAATCATCTTTTGATTCTTTCTCATATAAGGATAATACAAAATTTTTGGTAAGGATTCGTGCTCTTGTTGCTGTCTTGAGAAATGTTCATCTCAATACCGAGAAAAAAACATTTCGGAATAAGCCTTTTATGATCGTGTTTTTAATCGTGATATTTGCAGTGTTACGATAAATATCTACGACAGAAACTTTGTAAAGCAGCCGAACTCCGTGGACATTCATTCTGGGCCAGAGGACCTGATAATGCTGGTCAATATAATTCTAAGCCACACGAGACTGGGTTTTTCTGCGAACGAGGTGATTATGATAGCTACTACGGGCGATTTTTCCTTCGTTGGTATGCCCAGGAACTTATTGACCATGCAGATAATGTTTTGTCTTTAGCAAACCTTGCATTTGACGAAACAAAAATAGTTATTAAGGTATGGGAGGAGATATTTTTTTGTTACCCTATTTGGGCTCTGTTGTTTGTATTGTATTGTTTACTGGCGTTTTTTTCTTGATTTTGTTCTGATTGTATCATACTTAATAGTAGAATCGAACTAAAAAATTTGTATAACTGTTCAGTTGCTTTTTTTCTGAATGCCCTGATCATTTCAAAGAATACACTTTTCTTAACATGCCACTCAATTACTAAATAGATTATTTTAATTTTTAGGTCCCTGCAATATATTGGTGGTACAAGACCTCCAGCCATGCAGCAGAAATGACGGCAGGATTTTATAACCCTACCAACCAAGATGGCTACTCTCCAGTTTTTGAGGTTCTGAAGAAACATTCGGCTACTATCAAGCTCGTCTGTTCGGGTTTGCAGGTTCCTAGTCCAGTGAATGATGAAGCATCAGCTGATCCTGAAGGATTGAGTTGGCAGGTAACTGAATTTTCAATAGTTTTTGCCCATTTCTTTCTCTTAAGATTTTCTAGGCAACTCGCGTGATAGATTTACTTTGATTAGTTTCATTGATTGAGTGTCAGAACTGATAGAAAAAAAAACCATGTGAAATGCTGAAACGTGGTCTAGAACAAAAACTGTTGCTGAAACTATGTTGTAAAGAGGACACGTCAAGTTACTAAAGCTATCCTGCTATCTCTATCTTCGATAAAAAAAAAAAGAGTTGATTCTAATCCTTCTTCATATAGGTTTTGAATGCGGCATGGGATCACAGACTTGATGTAGCTGGTGAGAATGCTCTTTCATGCTATGATAGAGATGGTTGTACAAGAATTATTGAGATGGGAAAACCAAGAAATGATCCTGATCAACACCATTTCTCGTGCTTCGTATATCGGCAGCCATCTCCTGTAGCTCAAGGACTAATGTGTTTTCCAGAGCTGGATTATTTCATTAAATGCATGCATGGTAAGACACTTGCTCTTGCTTTCTTTGAAGAACGATTATATTTATGCATGTTATATCTAATAGCATCTCTTGTCTAGCTTAGATGCTGAAATTTTTACATCCTTCACTTGTTTCGACCGACATCAAAGATGCTTCTTTTGTTTTTAAGAACCCAATGATGGAACATTTTTTTTCCAAGCAAATGAATCATAAAAGTTACCTTTGTATAAAACGTTGAAACTATTGTCATTCTGAAATAATTTTGTGCCGTTATTTGAGGAAGCTAACAGACGATTGGCAAAATTTACGCATAGTTGAACTTCATTCATTTTTACTAACACATAAATTTGCTTTTGGAGTTGATATGTATATGAATGCAAAATATCAGGTCCATGTTTTGTGTGATCGTAGATAATACTTGGTTCGATGTAATGGCAGTAGACTCATCTTCTCATCTGATGTGATTGCAATTCCAGGTGAGATAGCAGGAGATCATGCATCTTATTGAGCTGTTCGTTTTTCTAGCAAAAAGGAGTGTCATTCGGCCATTTCAAGTCAGGCTCGTAGATTGCAGAATAAGGCTCTTTTACTCTTGCTTCAGCTGCAGAGGGCAATAGGTTTGCCGAATGCTTCTACTTTATGGCATGCGTGTGGTTGCTTCAAATGGCTTGTAAATTTAGAGTTTAGGAGGTCAATTTGGTTCTAAAATACGACATGATTGAACATTTTTTTTTGCTGTTTGGAAATTAATCTACGAAGGGTTTATTACCAATGTTCCAAGTACTGGAGAAAGTGAATTACAAACTGAGATCCTGTCAAAAAGACAAATGATGTTGGTACAAAAAATGGATTAGCACTAGTTGGCCGCAAAAAAAGATAGAAGGGAGGCCTGGGGGGCGGTGGGTTTCCTTTTCCAATCAATTTAACGAGCCTTCTCTTGTTGGCTTAGCTGGGAGTCACAGTAATGGGCGTATTCACATTGACAAGGGTCTCTTCTCACCTGCAAAGCAAAACAAGCAACGCACACTCAACACTACATCAATCCCGGTTAGATTTCTAGTTTAAAACAATGCATGGCATCATTTCTAAGTCAAAGTGCATGTACTTTTAGATCTGAATGCATCAAATTCATTGAGAAACAAACAATATGTGCTTCTGAGACAGTATTTACAGAACCAAACAAAAACTTACTACCGGTAATGATTGATCAACATTTTCACAATCGAAGAGAATAAACAATCAAAAAGATAAAAGGAGACTTTTACCTTCCGGAGCGTGAAAGAGACCCTCCTTTGAGCCCTTTTAATCACATTGTTATTCACCACGTCTATCTGTCATGCCCAAAAACAAATCTTTCAAGCTTTATCCAGGGAAAACAATATCGATTCTTCAACATTTTTCTAAGTGAAAACGAGGGATACATTCTATCAGTTCTTGCATGAGTAGGTACAAGTATTAGATTAACATAAAGGATGGTACATGTCATCTTCATATAAGTTTGCTACTCTAACTGGGAGATAAAGAAAAGTTGGATACTTTTTGGCCTCCATTCAATGGAAGATTGTAACCATATAAAATTCAGTCAGACGAATCTCTCTTGGTTTCAAGTGAGTTGGAAAAACAGAACTGTATATTAACTAGTGCAGTTAATGAGAGATTATAAAGTATTAAAATAAGTGATTAATTGTACTAATTACTGCTTGTCTCGTCCAAATATAAGAATTTAACTCTATTGATAGAACAGAGCAGCATCCAAGACAAAATAAACAAATAGTTCATTTCGTTACCAAAATATTACTTCTTGCTCAAGTGAAGCCATTAATCATATCATAAATTAAAAAAAATCACGATTGCATAGAAAAGGTAATCTTTTGGATGTTGAGGAAATTCGATCAGTTTGTACAACACCCTTTCGGTGATTCACTCCCTAGGGGAAATCGCAGTACATATAATCCTCCTTTTGTGTGTAAAAAATCCAACTACAAAAAAGAAATGGATTCTAGTTGCAAATATAATAGCAATATCTAGACTTCGAAAGCCTAGTTCCATTTTGATTTCATACACAAGCTAGAAGCCTACAATATCCAGTTGACATTCAGAAAAAGTTAGATCTAACGAATTATTAGTTCAACAACTTACTAAGCAGAAAATCATGTATTCTTTGTTCATTAATCGACAACCACTTCTTAAGCTAATAGTTTTTCAGACACTCTAAATGAAAATTTTGCAGTTTATGATAAATTTGGGATACCTTATGGTGTGGAATGTAATGATGCCAACCGTAGCGTGCCTCCCCTGACAATAAGAGCATAGACCGAGGTGGAAGGTAGATAGCCTTCCTTTGGTAATCCAAAGCAGCTTCAGTTTCCAGTTTCATATCACCACATAAAGACCTTTTTTGAATGGAACCTTCTGCGTATTTCCTGAACTCCATTATGCAAGGTCCTGCCAAAGATAGACTAAAAATGCATCCTTCAAATGCAGAATGTGTGTCTATGTGAGGGGACAAACCAACTCCTGGGGGGTATTCATTTACCTGGGACAAGAGTTTCAATACAGATGACTATTCAAAGTTTATACAAATAATATGTCTTAAAACTTTGGCATTCCAATTCCATTTGGATATTAAACAAAAGGATCAAAAGAGATATTGAAGGGTCCAAAATGAGTGCTTTTGACCATCGACAGCCGACAGGTATTTTCCACATAATCAAGGCTATTGGCTGTTTTACTTAGTTTACACATTTTCATAGGAATACTGCTAAGCATTCCCACATCTTCAGAAAATAAAATGAGAATCACAATCTTAAGAAAGACATAAGCATAATAGTGCAGAATAATAGGCCTACTTACCGTCAATTGGTCTAGAACTAAATTGAGACCAACACTGGCGTCGGGAAATAGTTTTATTCTGTCGAGTATGGGAATGACAAAGGATGGGAGGTCGCCCAAGAAATGTCTTGGGTTGACATTCCTGGTCTGCATAAATGCAAACTGATTTAGGATCGAAAGCCTATAAGTCTATCACATCGAAGAAGATCAAACGAAGCTAGGAAACTTTAAGAATAAAGAGAGAAATTACTTGATAACAAAATTCATAACCATAGTGCTGAACTCTTCTTTTGGAAAGACGTTTCCAAGGCCTTTCATCCACTCCCCTAAGCAATTGCTGCACAGAAGAAGACGAAGAAAGACTGAAATTGGATTCCAATCATATAATAATCGCTCGGAAGATGATTAGATCGCTAACCTCCTCTTCTTCTGGACTAACGAAACCGGGAAGCAGGAATAGACCGGGAATGTCCAGCTCTTCAGCTCCTAAAGACACCGAAACAGAATCACTGAGATGCGAAGGAGTAGGTCTAAGAACGGAATAACGAAGGTGGAGGGTGCGGCCTCCGAGGAGCGGGCATGGAACTCCATCCAAGGCGCGGAAGGCGGCTCGGGCGCAGGAGTCCTGGGAATAGCAAACAACGACGCGAGTCCCGGTCTCATCGGCGTCATAGAGCCCGATTACCTCCCCAAAGCTTCGAAACACCTCGGAGATGGTTGAATGAGGGACTCCGACGGCAGGGCCACAGTTTGCGACGTAAAGATACGGCGTCGGACCAGCGTCGTCATTCTTCAGGCGTTCGAATCTTGGCGTATCCATTAACACAGCAGTTGAAGAGGGCGGCAATTTGATATATTTATTTAATAAATAAAACATATATTTAGAAAACTATGATTTTGTTTCCATTCATACCATGAATTCCAAATATTACCAGCTTACTTTTGATTTAAAGGTCAGGCATTTACATTCTTACTTTGCTTTTCACCGACGTTCATCGTTGAATCATTACATAAATATCTCTTGCCCCGTTACCAATACAGGTCAGTTCATAGCAGCTTGAATCGCGTTTGGCTAGGTGGGTTGATACAGATACTATTTTGGTTCGGTTCTTAACGCACCCAGAATATCAATGGCATAGGTCTAAGCTCGGGTGCATATAAGTCTACGCTTAACCAAAACCCAACCGGCTGACCAAACCCATAGAAAGGCAAGCCGTACTCTCACGCGGTCAAAGATTGTGGCTGTCATAGTGGAAGTTTCTCCATTTCTAATCCAATCTTAAATATTGATCATCGTGTTTTTGGCCATTTCAAATTCATTTGAGAGAGAGTCCATTTTTTGAATAAATTATATTAGCGGAAAAAGTTCAAAATGATGAAAGGAAAATATGCCATAAATACAAGAGTTGGAAGCGCTAATAACTGGAAGTTAATGGTTTAATCTGTCAGGTCTAATCTATAAATAATTCCAGGAACTGAACCATAAGTAGGGGCTGCAAACCAAAACTCCTCAGTAGTCTCTTCGGCTTGGTCAATCTCAACGACGAATTGAGTAATGGCTATCGTGTTACCCACGCCATTTCGGAATACCTGTGTTATTGATTTTTAGGTTTAACAGAACTGATGAAGACGTTGAAGAAATGATGAAGGAGAACATGCAATTTAATTAAATATATATGTTTTGATTTTATGTTTGTAATTTTATTTCTGTGTTTCATCTAACTTTCGGGGCTCATAACTCTTTCTATACTTATCCAAATTCTATATAATTGCTTAATTGTTATTAATATCTTCCTTATTCTGTCTACTACATTTCATATAAAGAAGTCGTGGCCGAATTCGTACCCGACGACTCACTAAAACATATGTTTTCTGAAATCCGTCAGTTTCATCTTGCATTTTTGAAACCTTAAGTTTTCACTTAAAATCTCTTGCATGCACGTCTAATTAACAATAATCTTACAATCTTGCGCTCTAATTTCATAAATTGATCATAATAGTAGTAGAAATATGTATCTAGTCTTCACAACCTTGAAGACTCATTCTCTTAGAAAAGCTGGGGTCGACACAAAAACTGTTGGGGTCGACACAAACACTAAAGAATTCGTCTTTGGAAAAGCTTGAGTCGACACAAGTTCAGATGGAGTCGACACAAAATGAGTTGGGTCAACAGGTAAAATGCAGGAAGAGTCGACACACAGATTTTTGTAAGGTCGACACAATATCTTTTATGGGGTCGACATAACCTTTTTAAATGAGTCGACACATTTGCTCGTTGTACTGCCTTTGGGGTCGACACAAGATTTATGAGGGGGTCGACACAATCAAAAAGACTGAACAGGGGTCGACACAAAAACTCTAGGGGTCGACACAATCAACAATTGTGTCGACCCCAAGATTGAGGAGGAGTCGACACAATTGTGCCCTTTAGGTCGATCCTAGGATTGAGGAGGGGTCGACACAATTGTACATTTTAGGTCAACTCAGTCCTACATGTTTTTAAAGTTGTTCAAAGCTGTTAGTGCAATTTTTTTTTCAATTAAAAAATTTCAATTAAGTTAGTACATGTGTCGACCTCGTCCTACATGTGTCTTGCAAACCCGACCCTAACCAGCTCCAAACCCGCTCAAAACTCGCTGCCCAACCCAAAAAAACTGAATCTTATTTGCACTCAACCGGCAAATTTAAGTCAGATATCATAATCGATCGGACCCGCTTCAGGTTCAAAATTAACAAACTCGAACCTACCGGATCGGTTATTTTTTTAAAAATAACCGCACCAAACCCGTGATTCCAGCCCTAACCACAAGTGTTCAAGAGGAGTTTTCGGAAGCCTTGGGCCCGAAACACAGCAGTTCAAGAAGTATGCTCCAGGACAAGCAAAATGAAGAGTTGGAAACCTACTGGAGCCGAGTTTTACCAAAAATGGCTAATCAGGTCTTGGGAGGACCTGTAACTAATCTTGCCAGATCTGGCACTAGAACTCACCCAAAATTAGAGCAGAGTCCCATCTATCGTTTTCATCGATGATGGATATTTAACTTCCGCAAAAGGGTAGGGCGATCTAATTAGAGACAAGTTCAATCATTAGATGTATTATTATATCTTTGTTAAAATGTAACTCATCGATTTTATCTTGTTTTATAGATACAGCGATAATCCGGGCAGCAGGACGACGCGCGTAGCTCCCCAAATGCTTCTGCTAACCCCAAAGAAAGTGCATCTTCCAAGTCTGAAACATAACACTTTAACGCCAAATAAAATTAGGATGAACAATTCGATACCTAACGGCGACATACAACAAGCAGGGAAGACAGATCCGAATAGGTTAGCCCCAACTCAAAAATACAAAATACCAGCAGATTCAATGACTGTGCAATCGACAGTAAATAAATCATATCAATTCCGATAGAGGCAAACAAAACGTTCGTCTGGATCTCGAATCGTGCAATCTGGATGTAATTTTTTTAAACATGACAGAAAATAATAATCCAAACCTGAGAGATCCAAGCACAAGCAACGGAAAACATGCGAGATCGGAGCTCTTATTCACCGCGGTCTCCGATTCAGTTGATGCAAGGCGGGAACTAATTCGCTAAAACAATGCTTCCTGAAGATGAAAAAAAGTGAAAGCGAAGCAGTTCCCGACCTGCACCAAGCGAATCAGAAAGCGCAGGTGAAATTCATTCCATGATTTGCAGAGAAGAACCAAGATTCATAGCCGAAACGCAGAGCTTAACCCTATCAGGAGGTTGGCGAAAGAGGAAGGGACTGAACGAGAAGACAATAATCCCGAAAGAAAACGATTTTTTATAGCAGAGATAAACGAGCAGGATTATGACACGTATAACGCGCCAACTCGAAGATCAACGATGGATGTAGCTCGGAGAGTCCCAAAAACATGAGGAATTTATTTGATTAAGAATTATAACATTAAAGTAATTTTTGTTACGTATAATTTTAAAAATAGTAATATAATCACAATTATTAGCTTTCCTAGAGTGCGTTTTTTCCATCGTCAAGAAAATTATCCAACCTCAAAACCGAGATTAAACGCATTAACAAATCATGAAATCGATTTGATCTGAATTAAATTTGTTAAATACATATTATTAATGTTATCGTTTTGTTAATGTTAATCGATAGTGAAATCATAACAAAAAAAAAGAACATATTATTTATCAAGGCACATACACACAGTCGGTCTCGCGAGTTCTATCATTTATAAATTACTTTGTTGCTTTATAAACACATAATGGTTTGTTAGGCACGTGGAAGTGGGAACCACTTTGATTTTTGAAAGTTTATTTTTTCTATTTATTTAATATAATTGCTAGAAGAAAATGTAAATACACTAAGCCCTAATTAAATTATTATTTTTTGTCACGCTACCAACCATATAGTAACGTGTAGGCAATTGCAATTCTAGAAAAGCAAGTCAAGGAAACTACCACAAGAAATTGCTTGCTATGTATTTGGCTTAAATGAACCATGCGACCTACAGTTCATACTCGGAGGGCTCGGCTCTTGTCTTCAATAGTTGAAAATAATATTACAAATAAATTTGAGTCGCTGAAAATAATATTATTTTGTACTTGTGGTAGTGGACCACTATGGGTATCGACACAAAATAAAGAATAATCTCTTGTTCGTATCTTAACTTGTCCCACATTTAAAATCACATCTATTCTATTCTCTTCCAATATCTCTTAATTTAGTCATTTAAATGATGCTAGGTATGCATAATATAATAGACCTAACTTTTGTACTTGCACAATTTACATATTCTATATATTAATGGTGTTAATCAGTACATATGATTTATTTTTATATTAATGAAAAACATTTATTGATTTTATGTTAAATTACGTTTAACCACTTGTTCGGCAGCCTTCAAATACATGCTGAAAGTACTTGAAAATGAAAGGCCGAATTAAACAGAAAACTAAAGTGAAAATTACGAATTAAGAAGACCTAGCCAAATTAAGATATAATAAATTAAATAGTCAAAGTAATCACTAACTACACCATCAAACCAGAGCTAATTCAGGAGATTAGAACTAGAGATTAAATGATCATACCCATCCTTTCAAATTGAAATTAGACCCACTTTATTTCGTTTGGATTGGATTGTGCTGCAGCCCCAAATTCCGACGGCCTTTCTCTTTACTGCAAACCACACCAACCAAACACAATTAAGATATGCTCTAAGCACATTATACATGCATTACATGAAGAAATTCCTCGCCTTGCCACAGAACTCGCAGAAATATTTGCTGTGCTGGCTCACTTCCATCTTCTTAATCTACTTCCTCAGACTGGCACCATGTCGGGTACCTGAAATTGGAACAATACTTACAGACTTGGAAATTCAACAAGAGAAACAAACGCAAATTCACTCCGCAGAAGCATCATTATTCACATTGAAAGCTTATGAGTGTTTCTCCAGGCAGAATGCTTCTTGCTATCTTAATGAAAACCAATTTAACAATAGTTGAGTTATATAGTGTGAAGAACAAGGGTTAAGTCAAGCCCTTTTCTATGAAAGGATTGTGAGATTTTTTATTAAATGATTATGAGCATTTATCTGAAATCAGGGAAAATGCCAGTTAAACAAGACTCACACAGCCTTAGACGCAGCATTCAGCTAAATACTTGTACTTTTCTACCAACAAATTGCCAAAAAATAGAACAGTCTATCGCCAACTACTCTACTTGAAGATCCACATAGAATAACAAATGGATATAGTACATAAGAAACATAGTTGTGATTCTTTTTACATGATCAGCGTCCATTAAAAAAAATTTAAAATACAAATTAAAAGAATTTTTAGGATATGAACATACGTATAAAAAACGAGAGCATAAAAACTTACCATACTTTCCCACGTTTCCAGCTTTCTTTATCCTTTTTGCCAGCATCAAAACGAAGCTATCAGCTTGAAGAATAAATAAGTTTACATACATTGCAAATTACAAGGACATGGCTCGGAGATGATCGCGTCAAACAAAAAAAATCGAGGTTAACCAAGCCACACTCTGAAATACAAGTCTTTCCGCAGTCAAAATAACGAAAAACGTAACACCTAAACCGGGTTAATTTCATCGTCAAGTGATGAAGGGAGAGAGATTACCATGGTTCTTGCCGAAACGGAATGGCGGCCAGTAGAAGCTCTGAGAGGGATGTCTTGCTCGATACCTGAAAGCCCTAGATATGATTAAATGGCCATACCCGCATTGGGTCCCTAATGGGTCGGGCACTAGAACCGACCCGTAATCCAGAATAGGGCGGACGTGGACATACCAACAACTTGAACCGGACCATAATTTGTTGGTTCAATTTTAGCTGTCATATCCTATAGGGCTATACTATACTATCTTTTAATCGAACCGACCCGGACCATTTGCGCCTAATTAGTACTCCCTAAAAACATGTTTTAAATTATTCTAATATAAAGACCTATGTGATGTCGTCAAAAAATGTTCCTTAACAAACAAGACTTCAGCTGAACTACTCAAATGTCCCTCTTCAATATTTGACACCGTCTTCCCGGGGCGACCGCTGCCAGTTTTTCGAGGAAATCGGACGGGAGGAAGTGCAGTCAATCCCATTAAACTAGTGTTTAATACCCATTCGTCACCACCGCGTAGCAACCGCCAAGCAGTCATCAATGTTTCGATAGCTTTTCGAAAACTTTATCGAATTTGACTCTCACAAATACCCAGATGTTTGGTCCGTCGTTGCCTAATTCTTCGATCTTCCCGACGAAAAACGACAAACTTGTCTGTTGTCGTCTTTCACCGCGCATTTTGCGCCGGTTCTAATTCCTCCGAAAGCGTCCTGTATTCCGTGTTCGAGAGCGGTTGGTGACCAGTCCCGCAGTATGGAACGCCGGTTCTCGCCGTAAGCCGGAAATCGAACAGGCTCTGCGCTGGAATTGGGAAGGAAGAAGGGGGTCTTGTTTGATTCGTTCTTGTTTTTGAGTTTTTGTCCTCTGCTATGGATGACGACAGCGGGCTCTGAAGGGAGACTTGGTCGGAGTGTCATTCTGAGGCTCTTACTTTGCGGGCTTGAGTGAGTCGGCGAGGGTTGAATTTTTCTCCGCCACGCGCTCTTCCGGTGGTGACAGTTGGTGAGCTTTTAGAGACTTCCATTCTCAGACTGCTATATTTATTCATCTCTGTTATGATCTAAGGAAGAAAAGCAAGGCAAGATTGTAGAAATGGGTTTCTGATTTTGGTTGATTGTATCTGAGTTTCTTGTCTAATCATGTGGAAAGAGAGGGTGGTTTCGAAATAGTTTGATTTTTTTGACCTTTTTCTGGAATTAAGTTTCTGGTTTTGATTGTTATTTTCTACTAGAACAATTCAATTTCTGCGTGCGAGCTTGAAGAGTGACGAAAAGCTTTGATCGGCTTTAATGGCGGCTCCGTCGAGATCATCCAACGCAGGCCCGAAAGTCCATCATATAAGCCAATCAAGCCATGATTTGGACGATGAAATTGGAAACGTAGAGTTCGCTACCTATACAGTCCACATACCTCCGACACCAGATAACCAACCAATGGAAATAGCCATGGAAAGGTCAACTTCAAGGAGAGTTGAAGATCAATATGCTTCGAGTTCATTGTTCACCGCCGGCTACAACTGCGTAACGCGAGCCCATTTGAAAGAAAAACTGATAGAATCTAATTCAAGCCACCCTCAGTTGACCGGAGCTAATGGCCCTCCATGCTCTGTTCCAGGATGCGACGGTCGAGTCATGATAGACGAAAGAGGCTTAGAGATTCTTCCCTGTGATTGCGATTTCAAAATTTGCAGAGACTGTTACAGAAATGCTTTAAGAACAGGAGATGGAATCTGCCCAAGTTGTAAAGAGGGTTACAAAGAGCTTGACTGGGCTGAAAATGGCCGCGAAAATCAACGCGTTTCCACTCTGCAACTAAATCCTGGAATATCGAAGATGGAGAGAAGATTGTCGCTGATGAAATCGACAAGATCAAACGTTTTAGCGAGAACCCAGATGAATGAATTCGATCATACCCCCTGGTTGTTTGAATCTAAAGCAAGTTATGGATATGGAAATGCGATGTGGCCGAAGGATGATCATGGTAATGAGGTTGATGACATTTCTACTGTCTTCAAAGATAAACAATGGCGGCCTCTGACTCGAAAACTGAGTATATCTTCTGCAATTCTGAGTCCGTATCGGTATGATTATGATCATGACAGAATTTTATATTTATGATGAATTTATCCTTACAATTTATTGATTTTTTTGAAAATTATATTACCAGTCTCTTGATCCTGGCTCGGATGGTGGTTCTGGGTTTGTTCATGAAATGGAGGATAATGAATCCCAATGAAGATGCCCTCTGGCTTTGGGGAATGTCTGTGGTTTGTGAAATCTGGTTTGCTTTCTCTTGGCTACTCGATCAGCTTCCGAAGCTTTCTCCGGTTAACCGGTTGGCCGATCTTGATGTACTAAAGCAAAAATTTGAAGGCCCCTCTCCGGCGAATCCCACCGGAAAGTCTGATCTTCCCGGCATCGACGTCTTTGTTTCGACGGCAGATCCCGAGAAAGAGCCGCCTCTTGTCACTGCCAACACTATTTTGTCCATTTTAGCTGCAGACTACCCAGTTGAGAAGCTCTCGTGTTATGTTTCAGATGATGGGGGTGCCCTTTTAACTTTTGAAGCCATCGCCGAAGCTGCTAGCTTCGCCAATCTCTGGGTACCCTTTTGTCGGAAACATGATATTGAGCCCAGAAATCCTGATTCCTACTTTAATCTGAAGAGAGATCCATATAAAAACAAGATTCTCCCGGACTTCGTCAGAGATCGGAGGAAGGTTAAAAGGGAGTTCGACGAGTTTAAGGTTCGCGTAAACAGCCTGTCGGATTCTATCCGGCGCCGTTCCGATGCCTACAATGCTCGGGACGAGATCAAAGCTATGAAACTTCAGAGAGAGAGAGGAGTCGACGAAGAAGTTGAAAACATAAAGATTCCGAAGGCTACGTGGATGGCAGACGGAACTCACTGGCCAGGGACATGGAGTTTTCCGGGACCAGAACACTCCAGAGGAGATCACGCCAGTATAATTCAGGTAATTTTGAAAAGATTACATTTTTTTTTTTGCAGATGACTATGAAACTAAATCATTTGCTTCCGCTGATGTTTGATGAAGGTAATGTTGAAGCCTCCCAGTGATGAAACACTGAAAGGAACGATGGATTCAAGTGATATGGATCTAAGTGAGGTAGATATTCGTCTTCCATTGCTGGTTTATGTTTCTCGTGAAAAGCGGCCTGGTTATGACCACAACAAGAAGGCTGGCGCCATGAACGCTCTGGTTCGAGCTTCGGCTATCCTGTCTAATGGACCCTTTATTCTTAACCTCGATTGCGACCATTACATTTTCAACTCGCAAGCTATGAGAGAAGGAATGTGCTTCATGATGGACAGAGGAGGTGACCGAGTTTCATATGTTCAATTTCCTCAGAGGTTCGAAGGAATCGATCCGTCGGACCGATATGCAAATCACAACACCGTCTTCTTCGATGTGAATATGCGAGCTCTGGATGGCATCCAAGGCCCTGTGTACGTCGGAACTGGTTGTCTTTTCCGGCGAACTGCTCTTTATGGCTTTGATCCGCCTCCAAAGACGGAACAAAACGGCTTCTGTGATTGTCTCTTTGCGAGGCGGAAGAAATCCGCCGCCGTTGCTTCTTCCTACAGCGGCGATGACGAGGGAATGAGCCTGTCGTTGATTCCCAAGACCTTTGGAGATTCGAGTCTTTTTGTTGATTCCATTAGAATTGCGGAATTTCAAGGGCGGCCGTTGGCCGATAATTCCGGCGTTAAAAATGGCAGGCCGCCCGGAGCTCTTACTCTTCCGAGGGACCTTCTAGACGCCTCGATAGTTGCAGAGGCGGTCAGCGTAATCTCATGCTGGTACGAAGACAAGACAGAATGGGGTCACCGGGTCGGATGGATCTACGGGTCGGTGACGGAGGATGTCGTGACTGGCTACCGAATGCATAATCGAGGGTGGAGATCCGTTTATTGTGTGACCAAGCGAGACGCTTTCCGGGGAACTGCTCCGATCAATCTCACTGACCGGCTTCACCAAGTTCTCCGGTGGGCCACCGGCTCCGTTGAGATCTTCTTCTCTCGCAACAATGCTTTACTCGCTAGTTCAAGATTGAAACTCTTGCAGAGAATTGCGTACCTCAACGTCGGAATATATCCATTCACGTCAGTTTTCCTCATCGTCTACTGCTTTCTTCCGGCGCTCTGTCTCTTTACCGGCCAGTTCATCGTCCAGTCTCTGAACGTGGCGTTCCTCGCTTACCTCTTGGGCATAACCATGACCCTCATCTTCCTCGCCCTGCTCGAGATCAAGTGGTCGGGAGTTGGAATCGAAGAATGGTGGCGAAACGAGCAGTTCTGGTTGATCGGCGGCACCAGCGCCCATCTGGCCGCCGTTCTTCAAGGCCTTCTAAAGGTAATCGCCGGAATCGAGATCTCTTTCACCCTGACGTCAAAATCCGCCGGAGATGATCCAAACGACGAGTTTGCCGATCTTTACATCTTTAAATGGTCGGCACTGATGATTCCGCCGATCACCATCATGATGACAAACTTGATCGCCATTGGGGTCGCCGTATTTCGCACAATCTACAGTACATCGCCTGACTGGACCAGTTTGATTGGCGGCGTGTTCTTCAGCCTCTGGGTTTTGGCTCATCTCTATCCATTTGCTAAAGGACTGATGGGGAGGCGAGGCCGGACTCCGACCGTCGTCTTTGTTTGGTCGGGACTTTTGGCCATTACAATCTCGCTTCTGTGGGTGGCCATTGATCAGGGGTCGGGAAATAATCAAATCGGGGGTTCTTTTCAGTTCCCATGATTGTAGTTCCCTGCTCAATTCTTGTCAAAATCTTCTTGTGAGTGAAAAAATGTTGCATGAATTTTGATGTTCATGGGTGGAAATATTACTCAGTCATCCATGCGCGTTCGATCTCTTAGCTTAAACTGATTTCGCCATTTTAAATTATGGAAAAGGAAAAAAATGAAAAGTAAATATTAAATATTAAATTCAGCAAAAACACATCTTAAAAGTTGCATCAAAATCACAATTAAATTCAAAAGTTACTCGCTCAGGCTCGTTTTGGTACTTGATTCAAGTGATGTCGATCGCATTTAAACAGTAAAAGAACCTAAACTATTCAATTGTTGGCCATGCTTTTAATTTTATTTAGCTAAGAAAGTTTTGTTTTTTCGCTAACTCTGTATTTTACATATTTGATTTACAACGACTTGCATAATTAAACCCAAAAGGTAGCAGTGAACTCTGAGGAGACATCTGAGTCACTCGGTCACATGAGTCGCATCCCTAATAATGTGGGAATTGGAATTACTCGGGCACGTAATTTTCGTGACTAGTAACTTTAAAAAAACACTGTGATGAATCAGACAAAGTAGTGATCAATATTATAATAATAAAAGAAGATTGAGCAAGCAAGGATAAGCTCCATGCCATTATCAGATTATCTCACGCAGTTGACATTGTGTTAATGGAGTGCGTATGCCTAATTTGTCTTTTTCCAGGTATGAAATTGGATCATCGTTGACTATGAATAATATGTATGTATATATAATTAATTGTGGACTGATTCTCTGTCGTGATCTAGACAGACTAGGCAAGTCAACACCAATTTGGAGACTTGAAGCAATTGCAGTAACTCCCCATTGGTTAAAACATACCGAAACTTGTTCAACTCTAATTATTCTAGACCTAACACCGAGAACATGAGGCCGATTAAACTCATTTCTAAACGAGGAAAGGAAACAATATGCTCTAAATTATTAGAAAACACTGTGAGGTTTGGCGTATGACGACCAAAGAGATTGACACCCGTGCAAATTGCATGAAATGCAATAGCGTCAAGGGAACGAAGATGTCCAAACGTGGAATATCGCAAATAACAATTTTATTTTGCGCGTGACATGAGCGAACACGATAACCAAGTAAATAATGCAAAATATGAGAAATTAAATACAGAGAGTAAGCCCTTACAACAAGTTTTGTTGCATGTTCTAGATGATGATTTTTTGACTCATCACATGCCGCACCACCGAAAGACGACCTCGAGTGACAATTAGGTATGTTTATAAGCAAATTGTGGGTACATTAATTTGATGGGTTTCAAAAACAAATCATCAAAGTTAGTTAATATTAGAAGAAATTAGAGAAAACCAAACAACTTAAGGAAATTTATTTCATGGGTAGCTCAACAACTATACACCAAATAACGAACCCCATAAACAAATCAAAAAACAATCTCAATGAAAAACCCTAAAGACTCTCTCACGAGCAATAATTGTGATCTCTTTCATGACTTCTCCTGTGGTGGATTAAACAAGTCCAATGACATTTCACTTGATGCAATTATCAAACCCTAATTACATATCAGGCAACTCATCGGAATCTACCGACGAACCACGGTTCCTCCGCCTCGAACGGCGGCGATGGCTACCCCCGAACTTCAGCCTCCCTGTATCCTTAAAACGATTCTGCTCGGTCGGAACAATGACACATTCCGGTGGTAGTGTAGGGTACCTCAATAGATCATAACAATACGAGTAATACATATATTTTGATCGAAACTTTCGCATAGCCATTCGATGCCTAGGGGACATGACGGTCCAATCTCGAATATCGGCAAAAGCTTCTTCCTCGGAGCAGGCTCCTGACTCTGGGACTTGTTCGATGGGGTCAGCCGTCGGGCAGCCTTCCAGTACGAGGTCCTTGAATTCGGACACGAAAGGGGCGTATTTGTAGTTCACTTTATATTTACCTCCGGAGGTTGCCCATGAGCTACCATCCCATATTGTCGCGTACAAGGCCATTGGCTTGGAAGGGTAATCTCCTCCCATCGCTTCATTTCTCACTATTTCTCTAATAGGAACTTCATCGATGTAGAATCTGAAACCCGAAAACACGATCAAGTATTGAAAATAGATCATAAACACTCATCGAATAAACAAATTACATGCAGTATTTAAGAGTGTTTAAAAGTAGAATAAAAGGACCATAATTAAATGTAACAGTTGGCAGATTTCTGATCTAGGAATAATCAATCGAGCGCCTAACTAGAGCTTACTCCTTCCATCATAACAATCATGAACAGTTTGATTAGTTGAAGAGTTCTGGTCAACTCTGCATGAATAAATAAATTTAATTGAAAAAATCCATTCAGTAATTAGGGCAAGTGGTCAATTCCGTGCCTATTTTTCACATGGTTTCTTCTGAAAAAACTGCAGTTTATTTGCAACATGTGTCTGGTTTTTTATGGATGATTTGAACAGTTCAAAACTACTCCTATTTTTTTTTATAAATAAAAAAGTAAATACTCATAGGAATTCTTCAATTGGCAAGTGCAGTCAGGAAATGAAAGAAATAAATTTAAAATTAATCTGATAAATAAATAAAAATGCTCACATAATGTTCCTGGGCGTCCAAAGAATGGAGTAACGATGAAACTCCTTGGAGGGATCGAACCATAAACGATAGCGTTCTTCTCGGCCGCGGTTGGTGCTGCCGTTTCCGTACATGTTCGTCTGAAACCTCCATGCTTTCCCTTCAACGTTTCCCAGAAACTCGAAGTCTAATTCGTCGTGGGTCTTCTCGAATACGTCGCCGTTCGACGTCTGCGCACAGAATCCGGTCGAGAATATTCAATCATCGCCGTCATCAGATTTCAGGGACGGGAAGGCGAAACGATTCGGTAAATTTAGAATTTTTCTCTCTCGAGAAACGAACAGCCGGGTGGAATGAAAAAAACGAAACGAAAAGATTTATATTGGTATCTACACTTACATAAAACGCGACGACGATTCCGGCGGTGTTTTCCGACGGCAGTTTAATTCTGGCGCTGAAGAACCCGTAGTTGTACATCTTGGATGAAATGAAGCCGGACCCTGAAAATTACAATCCAATCAATAAGGACAAAATCCATGCAGCGCGTTGATGATTACGAAAAAAGAAAACCCACGTTCAAAAGCAATCAATAAACAAACGCGTAAAAGACACACCGGAGAAGCGGTCGAGGAGGAGGCGGACGCCGCCGCCGTCGGGGGAGCGGACGAGATTGAAGTCGCCGAAGAGAGGGGAATAGGCCTCATCAAAGGATATGGTGTTAAGATCAGAAGCAGCGATTGGAGCAAATCGGACGAAGAAAAGAGGAAGAAAGAGAGCAAAAAACATCTGTAAACGACGATTCATGATAGTCGAATCCCGGTCCGGCTTTTTCTTCCTAGGTTTTCATTGACAGACCGAAGAAGATGAAGAAGAAGAAGGGAAGTTCGCAGAAATAAAGAAGATGAAGAAGAAGGGGATTAGAAGATGGTTATGGCTGCTGATTATTATAATTACAATAAAATAAAATAAAATATATTATTGGTCGGAAGTTCACAAAAAGGTTTGTGCTCCGAAAAAGGGCGTGGAAAATAAAGGCAGAAATGGAGGATCAGACTGTATTGGTTGTTGATTTTCGGACTCTGATTTTATATTAAAAACAGATAAATACTGTATTTTTGGGTGTGGATTCATCCACCGACTCCTTTTTGCCCATATTATTCCATTTCCTTAATTTCCACTTCTATTAATTTCGTAATTACTTATTTATTTAATTATTTGTAATATCCAATTACAATCTTCCATAGTTTAATATCATTTAGTCATGCACTTAATATTTGTTTAAATATTTATTATTTTATTAATTTCAAACTATTTAAATAATTATTCAAATAAACAGCCAGAGATATTTGTTTTGATAATTAACTTCAATTTTAGTTTTTAGTTTGGAGCCAAATATTTGGTGCGCCACCTTCGCATCGGCTGATAAGATAAATCTGGGGAGCTATTTTGGTGATATATTAAGCTCCACTTTGCTTTGGCTCTAAGAAAATGACGTGACAGCTCATTCGATTATGACTGTAATTACAATTAGACATTGTTTAATATTTTCTACAAGTTCTTCCATGCAGCAACTCTTTTGTTTTATAAACTAAAATCCATGCATATAATATGCACGTGTCAATTTTTTGGATTGGTAGGATGAAACTCATCACGCAATATAAAATACGAAGACCGTGGATTTTAGATTTTAATCTTCCACCTAATCTCTAATTAGGCTCACCCTAAAGCCTACCTGTCCAAATTAATTATAATCAATTAAAGGTTGTAATGTTGTTTTCACTAGGTCTACTTATATGCGTGTCATTATGCGCAACTTAGACCCAACATACACGTAGATTAGAGGATTGATTATTTCTAACTTGGCGAATTTTAGCCCCAACTAGACTATAGGTTAGCTTGCCTAATTTTTTTATGAAAATACTTCATAACAAACCCTAGAAAATAAAAAAAGGGTCTAAGTTGATATTTTTGGCCCGACTTATAAAATATTTAATTTTATTTATTATCAAACTCTAATAAAGTGGTTATTTGCAAAACTAGTCATAGAGTTTGGTCAAAACTAGCATAGCATTCGCTGGGTCACGATACACATTGCCCAATTGGTTATTCGATCTATTTTAGAAAAATAGACTTTTGATTCTCGTAATTATGTTGGAATGCGAGGGCAGATTGGGAAGAACATCAAGGTTGAGAAAGAAAGGGCATTGGCACCGGAGACGAGAGGAAGAGTTGGTCACATAAAGGCGGAAGTCAAAGTACCGTGTCCGACCGGGACTTGTTGTGGCTGGCGCCTGGCGGCATCACCTGTGACAGCTGTCTTTGTCCACACCTTCCACTTTGCCAATTGCCCAAACTACCCTTAATTTTTCTAAATTGACTAAACCATCCTCGCTATCTTAAGCAACGCTAATTTTCAATGGCAATGTCGATTATTTGAATTTTTAATATGATTCCCTATATTTTGCAGTTTACATGCAGGTTTTTTTGCGTGGCTAAAATATAAATTCTTTGTCAATAGTACAACCAATTCACGACATAATTTGATTAAAAATAATATTTTTTTATTACATTCCATGATGCGTAGACCTATACTATTAATTGTCCTTTCATTAAATAAATCATAATTTTAACACAGATAATAACAAAATAAAATAGAAATACCTACTTTCTTTCCTTTGTTTAATAACCAAGTTCTACTACGAAAGTCTACTGCCATGTAGCAAATCGACCTCTCGCAATTCCATTACAAAGCCTTTCGATTTCGTTTTCTCTCCGAACAAAACTCATCGACCGTCTCCCTTCGGTTTCTCCGTACATTTCAATTCATCATACAGTTAAAACATGGCCCGAACATAGATTTATAAACATGGAAAATCAACGTCAAAAATGAACTCTGCCAAGGTAAGTTGATGTTCTTCAGACAAACTCAGATTAAATTAAACAGTTTTTGGGAAGCAACTCTAAATACTGCCCAGATGGAATTGATGACAGTCCTACTAATGACTATAAATTAGAGGTCAGCTAAATTGCTGAGAGAACGTACTCCTTTTCTTTTTTGTTCCTAATCAGTGATTATAAGCCTCAAAGGGCACCATAATTTGGAGGATGCATCCTACTTTCCGTACCTCCTTTCATGAACTCCGACTGCTTTTCGTTGATCGGTTCCTTTTCGGGAATTTCCACTATTTTTTCCTGAACAAAACAAAACTATATTGCTCTAGAAGTAGAAAGGATTGATAATTCGAAGGCTAGAAAGAAAAGATATAATCAAAAGTCGTTTCTCAGTCAGTAGAGTTTTCTCCCTCGACTTCTTGTGTGTTTTTATATTTAGTACGAAGTTTCTTACATAATAAAAAAAAAAAAAGAAATCTAAGGTTTTCGATATCATCTTTTCTACTACAAAAGCCAACTCTCCTAGCAGATTTCGAAGCTTTCAATGTTTTGCACAAAGAGAGATGTTCTGATACCTTTAGTGAGGAGTTCTCCAAGAGAAGCTGCTCGTGCTCGCTGCTGACTCGATTCACTTCGGATCTGAGCTTGGCATTTTCATCTTTCAATACTTCAGCTCGTTGAGCCAGTTCGTCACATTCTGCCTGCATGAAATCGACTCAACAAATTAGAAATATATATATATATATAGTAGTTTTTGTTCATGAGGTTACGTCACACAATGAGTGAAAAGAAAAACTTTCTGCGTTAACTTATTCACCTGCTTCCGCAGCCGCGATCTACGAGCAGATTCTCGGTTTGATTGTTTTCTTCTTTGTCTCTTTTGCTCTCGGTCATCCTGAGTACAAAAAAAAGGGAAAATGTTTTCTCAATTTAAGAAAGCTTAAATGAATCAAATAAACACATTTACCCTGGTTGCATCTTGCAAAGTGACAAAAAACTTTCCAGATTGATTTGATATTTAGTGATCGGAATGATTCTTGACCTGTACCCAACGCTGAGAATGATCCTGCGATCCAGCACCAACTGAATTGGCCTTCAAGGCAGGAGGGATGGGAGAGGAAGTTGGAGCCCCCCAATAGTCCATTCCTATGTTTAAGATAGTAGTGGGGCCAGTTACAGACCCTGGAACTCCAGCAGCTGGTACGATGGCCAAAGACGGATTCGTCATTGAAGTTTCATTTGGTCCTCCATTTTTCGCACCTTGCAGAGAACTTCCATTCTGAAATGGCACCACTGTAAAAACAAAAAGAAAGATAAAACTGTTGTCAATAAATGAATAACGTTTCAAGTTGAAGCATTTATAATTCAGGACATAATAACCTTCTGAGGAGTCTTGTCCACGACTTGTCTTCAATTGTGAATCCTACAACAATAGATTAATATAATATGCATATTGCATAAACAATAAGGAGTCAATTAAATTGTCTCTCAGAACAAATTCGAGATGGCAGCAGGAATCTTACATTTTCAGAATTATCATCACTTCCGTCACTCGTACCTTCTGTTGCGCTATCAGCGCTGCGTTAAAGAAACGAGCTAAAAATCAATGCCAATATACACATGAAAGTCAGATCAACAGGTGCAAATGAACCAGATATAATAGATTTTGTGAGTAGTTTATAAATCAAAAGATAATCTTTGGGAAGTTTATAAGCCTTAAATGTTTATTTTAGAGCTAATGAACCAGATACGATATTCTGACGACAGATTCCTTGACATGTGATATCGTCATGTCTTTCTTGTAAACTTCCAAGCAACTAAATCACTCATGAGATGTATTCAACACTATGTATGTGAACTTGCTTTTAAAGTTAAAAAAAATCTTTGACATAATCTAGATTGAACTCCATCTACTGAATAAATCAATAAACATGATAAGCCACGATCAAGAAAATTATTTGAGAGGAGAGAAAATACCATATTTGAATATTTAAAGTAGATGAATGGGTAGAATTTAAGCAAGTCTGCACTACATTTGACTGGATCAGATTAGGATTTGATTCAGATTCGATTATTTTCAATTAGAAGAGTGATAAGACTTGTAGGAATTGGGGATTCAGTTTTTATTATTTGCAAGTAGATCTTTAAAAACAGTTTACAGATCCTAAAGTCCTTGGTTGGAAACACATCACATACCTTTTCGAATAGACACCATTAGCCGATGCTCCTGACATTTTACCCAGCTCAATATTTTTCCCAGTAATTGTTTTCAGACTTCCCAGACTTCCTTTTGATCTTTTAATGGGTAGCTTTTCCTTTGCCTCTGAGTGTTTGACATCTGTATCCAATCCACCCTGCGTATTTCACTACATAAAAAAGAAGGTCCGGGTCTTTTCCAGCCATCAAAGAAGCATAACAAGATATATTAAATCATGAAACCAACGCAAAATGTTTACAGAAGCTTCAGTGATGCCATTTGGAGAAGCAGCAGCAAAAGAACTAAAAGGATACGGACCCTGTCATATACAGAAGAAGGTAGCACATAAGATCATCAAGGAAGGCAAATTCATTTTTGTTACAATCACTTTCATACTTGCAAGCGGATTTTATTAAAATATAAATTAATAAAACATGATGAATGACAGTACCAGAGGAACGGATTGATGAGCATATATACCACCATGAGGATATATAGCAACATAAGGAGTGCCATAAGGAGGCATTATATGCTGCAATGCAAGAGCACTGTTAAAACTTATCACAACTTACCACCCATGAAAACATTCTGCTTAGGAATTGCAGATTTATAACTGTAACTATGTCCTCTTTAAACAATCAAAAATCTTTTCCACATCGCAGACATAAGCAATAACAACAGAAACAAAAACCAAATCACACACAGCCCTTCTTATAGGGCTTCTTGAAAGTCTTGGGCTCATAAAAGCTACTCCAAATTGAAAAACAATCATGGACTTTGAAAAATATTCAAAATTGATAATGTAGGATCTCATTCTTACAGCACTGTACGAGAATAAAATTTGAGGCTGTTCATTTAGCATAGCTGTACAAAGTGACATCAAACAATACCTAAAAAGCATACCTCCACGGTGTTTATACGCATAGATAAAAAAGTATGTGTAGAAACTAAAGTCATGTATCATGCACCACTCAGGAGAAACCAAAAGCACACTTTTTTTTTTAATTTGCACAGTTCCTTTTCCTTCAAGCTAGGGAAGAATAAGGAGAGAATTCTTACAACAACAAAAAATCAGTAAAAAAACTCTTAATATTTAGGAGTAAACACGAGTAACAGTATATAGACTCAGACAGAATTCATAGAATTTAACCTGAACCCCCCACATATATGGATGAGCTTGAGGACTGGATGCCAAGAACCCATGAGGCATAGGAGAATAAGCCTGGCAATAACATAAAAACCATAAATGCAACTCAAAACAAAACCAAAAACTAAAATCTGGTCAAATACAAATAAGGACTTTTTGCCTAAAAAACCTGAAATCCTGACCAGTCAGGATTAGCTGTACCACTGCTTGTAGTTGGGGATTGCTCCTGATGCAATTAAATAGAAGAAAACACGTCAAAATAAACAAAAACTGCATCCAAAACATAAAACCACAAATCATTAGACAATCAAACAAGTAAACCTGCGAGGAAGCAGGCGTTGTCTTCAAGTCATCTTTAGTTGTTTTATCCATCTCGCTATTGCCCATCACCCCTTCGCAATAACCTTCAAACCATCCTACAATGCAGACCCCAAAACCTCATATATCAACTTCTCAAAATCACTTGTTCGTCGTTCGAACAACATTACCTTCCCAGAACTTCTTTCAACACTATCAATAATTGAACTAATAGATACTCAATAGATGGGAGTTTTCTATTTCGTCAGAACTAAATAACTAAGTACATAAAACTGACCAAAGAGAGAAAATTTAACTTCGGGTTCAATCTCGCGACAATCCAAATTTCACCATTGATGATAAGGGACCTCGAACATTAAAAGAACGAGCTGACGGATTAAAAAACCTAAAATCCGACAGAAACGAAACGAAAATAGAAACAAAGCCTAGAGCTTTTTTCTTCGCATACAAAAAAAAAAGAGCAGTTACCGCCTCTTGAAAAGCAACAAGCCGGCCTGAAGAAGCCAGCCCAAAAACCTTGATCGACCGAGAGAAGGGACCCCAATTCAGAGACGAGCGGAAAGAGATACAGAAATCATTCCGCCAAACATTCGGGGCAAGATTAGAATACAGAGGAGCTAATTTTCTAGGCACAAAAGTATAATACAAGAATAAAATAATGATAACATCACGTAATATTATTGATTGCCGGCTACCTTCGAACTGTAAAATAGCCAAAATTACCAAAAAAAAGAGAAATTAAAAACTATCACTTGCATAAAAAAATTAGACATACCCGTTAATCTATGTTATAGGGTCAGTAAAAACCTAACTTTAAATCATATTATCTTGAACTATATCGTCTAACAATTTGATCATTACTGTCGCACATATTTTAAATGTGATGTCATATTAGAAATAGGCGCAAATTATGTCAACTAGGCTTCGTGGAACAATCATGTGATCACTTGCAGTCAATAAGGTGAAAATGAATTGGTTAGATTTTCAAGATTATGGCGACGAAGGATTAAATTGTATAGAGAAAATGGGATTTCATGCTAATCTTAATTTATTCAAGTATATGTTCATTGACTAAATTTGGTCGAGAACTCTCACTGTTGTATGCCTTTTCTAGCTCGGGGAGCTTTGTCAATGGCTGTTCTGATCCTGTGAGAATCATATTAATCCGCTCTTGATTATTTGGAATCCGACTAGTTTAGCATTCATTTGAGTAATAGATTACATGTTACCGTAGACACATCAAATTCTAAATTATGGGATTTTTAGTTTGGGCATCTTAATTTTAATAGCTAAGAAGCTATTTAAACTAATTATAAATTAACCGTCAAGCTTCGGGACGAGAGTAATAAAATACAGGGGCGCTGCTGCTGTTGCAACTCCTCGCGCACTCTCATTCTCTCGCTCGCTCTCGCCATCGTGATGGGTTATGAGGACGATCCGTACGAGTTTCTGTCTCCAGGATTATGGATGTTGTGTTTCTTTGTTGGCTGCTGTTTCTTTGATTCTTTTTCGTTTTTGTAGGTATCGGGATGAGGATGGAGAGCCTTTGATGGATTTTGATCAGGTGCAGTCTGACCGCGACCAATCTCCTGAGCCATACCATCCGCAAAGTATTTTTGAGGATGATGTCGAAGATTGGGGTCGGCGAGAACGGTCTCTGACTCCTGTTTACGACGCGGAGAACTCGGAGTCTAAGGGTAGGCCTAGAAAGAGGCTGATTAAGAAGGCTGCGGCGCCGAGGGAGGCACTTCCTCGTGATCTGGTGGACGAGGACGATGAAGCGCGGGGCTTTGGCGCGGAAGACTTTGTGCGGGAGGGATCAATGGATAGGAAGAGGAAGAAGATTAGTGGTGGAAAAAAGGATAAATTGCACCGAGGGGAGAAGAAGTTTGGAAGTGGAATGAGTGGCGGTGGAGGGAGGGGTGATTTTTCGGCATCCGGGTTTTCAAAGAGAGCCTTTTCGGGGAAGGGGATGAAGGACCAAGATGGGGACGTGCGAGAGATGTGGGAAACTATTGCCGGCGGAGATTCTGAGGTATTGTTACTTCTATCTATGTTCGTTTTTCTACATGCTAAAAGTAATCTGCCAATTTTCTTCTCAAATGTTGAGTTGGATTTTTGAAAAGTTAATGGAAGGTTTTTGATTGTATATCGCTATAAAATTGGAAGCTTTTTTCAATCCAGAAAACGAGAGTATCGTTTGGCAGTATGTCAAATTCGACTCTCTTTTCAATCTCTACTAACTAATAACATGCGTATTCCATTAGTTTAATTATCTGAAGAGTTGAGAGAAGGATAACTTACCTGAGACGGGGATTTTTTTAAAAAGAAAGTTTTAGTTTCATCCTTGTTGCCATAGTTTTGTTTTTTAAGTTAATGGTTTTAACATCTCAGAATCTCTTTGTTTGTATTAGCGATTTTGGTTTTTTGAAGCGAGCAATTGTTAATGCATTTGGGCACTATCTTTTGTGATGGCTTAGGATGATCAAGAAGGTAGGAGAACGTTTGATGATGATAACTTCATAGATGATAGTGGTGTGGACCCTGCCGATCGATATGGAAGTGATAACGAGCCACGTTCCCCTGGTGATGCTCCTCAGGTATGTGTTGTTTATTTCGGACATGAATGGTTGAAAAAGAGCCATCCTATAAATTTCAGAAAACTTGTGATTTTCCCTTGATACCGACCTTCCATGGAAGTGGCTGGTTTCAAATTTCTTCACCGATGGTCTTTTATTCTTATTGGATTTTTCGAGGTTTGTTAGCCTGTGAACTCCATGTTGAACTTTTTTCTTACGTTTGTGGTTTTAAAGACATTTCAGAATCTACCCCCTTTTCCCTGGTTTGGATCCTTGTAGGCTGAAGAAGGCAATGAAGATGATGAAATTAAGCAGATGTTCAAGATGGGTAAGAAAAAGAAGAAGAATGAGAAAAGTCCTGCTGAAATAGCATTATTAGTTGAGAACATAATGGCCGAGTTGGAGGTCACTGCTGAGGAGGATGCCGACCTTAATAGACAGGGGAAACCTGCTATCAATAAACTTAAAAAGCTACCACTTCTTACTGAAGTTCTCTCAAAGTTGGTTTCTCGTTGTCTGGTTTATAGCGTCTGCCTTTTCCTTTTTTTCCCTCCGTTTTAACTATCATGATTTTGCAGGAAGCAGCTCCAACAAGAATTCTTAGACCATGGAGTGCTAACACTTTTGAAGAATTGGCTCGAACCTCTTCCTGATGGAAGTTTGCCAAATATCAATATTCGTGCTGCAATCTTGAAGATTTTAAGCGATGTATGTACTCATTTTAAATGTTGCATGTAATGTTTGATTCGAAGTATGTGGAATCTGAAGTGCAGCTTGGCATTTTGTAGTTTCCAATTGATCTAGATCAATATGATCGAAGAGAACAGCTGAAGAAAAGTGGCCTTGGAAAGGTTATGGCGATGTTAACATATTTTGTTGGAATGCAATTTTACTGCATCGAATGAAAGAGGATAAGTTGAAGCAAGCTGACATCTTTTTATTTGCGACAGGTGATTATGTTTCTTTCAAAATCTGACGAGGAAACAACATCTAACAGAAAACTTGCAAAGGATCTGGTTGATAAATGGGTATTGTGATTCAATACTTTTGTACTCGCTTATTTGAGCATTTTAAGAATCTAACTACACTTTCTAACATGTATTTGTGCCACATTGAGATCATAGAGATTTTGGTTTTATATATCAGATGTTTATAACGATTCGGGCATTAGTTTGCAACATAAGAATCTAACTACACTTGTCAATTGAAGGTATATGTGCCACACTGAGATTATGGAGGTTTTGGTTTTATACATCAGATGTTTATAACATATTTAGTATTACTATTTTTTTCATTTTCATAAAGCTTTTTGTCCGGAAATTTTTCACACCAATGACTGGAAGGACCCTTTGTTTCTGTAAAGAAGTTCTTAATACAATAATAATGTTTTAAATTTCTTGATTAATATTGAATCCCTTGTTCTTTGATGTGCAGAGTCGACCAATATTTAATAAGAGTACAAGGTTTGAAGACATGAGAAATATTGATGATGAAAGGGTGCCATACAGAAGACCAATGGCGAAAAAGTACCTTGCGTTACCACTTTTGTCTGTGTTTTTTTACAATGTTCTCCTCTCTGGTTTGTGCATGTATCATTTTTCCTATATATTTTAATAGAATTCTTTTTCTTTGTTAGCAGGTCAGCAAACAAAGCATCTGGAATGGAATCCAGAGATGGGGATCTTGATTTAGATGAATTTTCACAGTAAGATGTGAAATAGAAATTAAGGCATTTGTGGCTATGCAGCTGTTCTTATATTAGGTCTCCATTTTTCTACAACAGGTTTCTAAAATCTTTTCATTTTTTTTCTGATGCAGAGGTCGAAAGTCTGGTCAATCATCTTCCCGGCTACATGCATCCAGACCTGAAGCAACTCCGTTGGATTTTGTTGTCCGTCCTCAATCTAAGATTGATCCAGATGAAATTAGAGCCCGTGCTAAACAAGCGGTACAAGATCAGCGCCGGTTGAAGGTTGGTTCCTCTGCTTTGACACACAACAAACAGATTACAGTAATCTTTTTAATATGAATTTAATGACCGAGTTCAATTACAGTATCATAAATGAAGCTAATATTTCTGAAAGTTTCGTTTATTTTTGCTTAACTTACCAAAACGGTGTAGAGAGAGTCTAAGCTACTTACTGCATTAAAATTAAACCGCACATATGTTGAAAATCATTTTACAAAAGAGTTCGTCTAGATTTTACGTGATCGGATCAATTCAAAATATAAATAAAATTTTTATTATTCAATCACGAGACGACACATCAAGAAGTATGATAAGAGAGTAGCTCTAGAGTTACTAAGTTCATGTTCACGAATTGTGTGTTATGGCAGATGAACAAGAAGTTGCAGCAGTTGAAGGCTCCTAAAAAGAAGCAGCTGCAAGCTACTAAGCTAAGTGTGGAGGGGCGAGGAATGCTCAAGTACTTGTGAGGGCCTACTTCCTGGAGAGAGGGAGATCAATGGCTCGTTTCCCCGTCAACCGGATGAGTAAATTTACAACTTCTAAAGGATGGATGGGGTCGCAGTCATTTTAATGGTGAAGTTGAGCTTGGAATATGCATGCATACGTAAAGGGCAATCGCTGCTGGCTTGAGACGATTGGGGGTGAGAAGGGAGGGGATTTTTCCGTGACGTATGCTGTTGTTATGAAGTTGTTTTGTGATCCGAAAAACATTATGTTGACTATGCTTTACGTAAATCAAAACTCTTGACTGCTTTTCGCAACTTGTACAGGGAACCAGTTCGCCAATGCTGTAACTAATACTGTTGACTATGCTTCTAAAATGGTTTATTATTAATTTGACTCCTTAACTTTAAATACTTGAGAACTGACATTTACTACACCAAAATTTAAAAAAAAAGTTATAATTATCAGATAAATAAAAAATAAACATTTTTAGCAGCTGAAATCGACCCAGACCAAGAGTTGGCAAGGCTCGCAAGTGTTTCAAGAATGAGAGCATTGCAATAGTCATAGTAACAGCTTCTTAAATCAAGACTTATTAGATACAATCCACAACCACTAGTATTTTTTTTAAGATCGACACTCATTTTGGCTGATTTGATCCACAGTTAAAGTTGCACATAAACACAATCACCCAACAGAGGCAGCCAAAACTAAGGATAGACAACAACTCTCTTCAGTACGTGACCACAATGGGATCGATCAACTCTTGAAGTGGAGCCAGCTCTCTCTTGTCAATTAATCCAAATTCCTAGATCAAAGCAGAGAAAACTTTAAACAACTATCCGAGGAGGCATTTCAAAAAGATTCAACACCTATGCACCCATTTATTTCCCTATTTACACGTCCTTCATAAACCAATTACATACAAATACAACAAATCAGGTGAAATATCACGAACAATGAGAAAGTGTGACAAATCAAGTGCTATTACATGGATTTCCTTAAAAACCAATAAAGAAACAAGAACAAATGTAATATAGACTGCTGATGATTCTTATGAATTATCAAGTTTAGAAAAAGAAAAATAATCTAAAATGGAATAAATACAATGCACTTACATTGGTAAAAAGAATGAAATGCTTGAAGCACGTATTTAGATGGGCCTCCTCCTTCAGGCTCACAATTTTCTGGAAGTGAGAATGGTATATGTGAGCATAAACGCGGAACAGCCTTTTGAAAATTGTTTTCACAACCTCACGGAAGTTGGAAGGAAACGGCGAACCTACAACATGAAAGAAAAGTTTTAAAAATTCAATATAATGATCAAATAAGAATATCCATGCAACTCTTGTAGGAAGCTACCAAGCTTTTGGGGAAATAAAGATTCATCATCAAGCTGAGACTCAATCCAGTCCATTAAATATTCAACATATTTTGGAGCAGAAACCTCAATGGGTTTTTTAATTTGTACACCATCAGCCCACATATATTTGTACCTGCAAACATTTGTCCAAATCAATTTTCTGATGCTAACGTGTAAAAGAAAAAAAATTATTCATTTTCACATACTTGGGGCCTGCAGTCATGGTTGGACAGTTATCAGCGGTGCAAAACTCTGTTAAAGTACCATACAGCAAATTCACCTGGTTGAAAAAATCAACCGCTGAAAAATGTGACACAATAGTGTCAGGATAATTTTAGATATTCATTTTAATTGGAACTAATGTAGTAGAATTTTCAAAGTCAAACAAATCAGAAAAGAAAACTCTTTTTTAAAACTACACAAAAAAGGGTTATAGCACTTTCATAGCAAAAAAATGGAAAGTAAATTAATGAGTCTTCAAACAATCAAAATATTACTAACATATCAAGTAAAAAGAAGGAAAGATGAAAAAGAATGGAGGGAAAAAGAAAAAGAAAAAGAAATTACTGTTCACCGCCAGCCATTCGTTCAAGTCTTCCCCAGTTGGAAGTCTTACAGCTTCCCGCAGGTTACCACTACCTAATGTAGCATCAATGTGCTTTCTGAATTGAGCCCCCTGCAAACGAATAGAAGTAATGCTTAAACAATGATAAAGTCGAACATGACCAAAATATATTATGAAGGCATAACAATTAATATTTTGTTAAAAATTCTCCAGAGCATTAATGATAGAAAATATATGATTACAGTTTGAAAAATTTAGAGTTTAGGATGAAATGTATTTCTATTGCTGAAGTTTTCTAGTATTCTCCGTTTGCTACAAAAAGAAATGTAACTCAAGTAACAGGAAATGTAATAATATTAAGCAAAGGAGAAAATCAATTAACAAGAAAGAGTAATAATAATAAGCAAAGGAGATCAATCCATCTATAATGAAAAATATTAGGGAAAGATTATACCTCTCAAAAGATAAAATATCAGGAAGTAGTTACTAAAAAGTTAACGTAGAAACACTAAAAGTTGAGAACTCAAACTTAAGGATCATGCGAATTATGTAAAACTCAAAACATCCCAAGTAATACAAACCTTGCTGCCCGACGGTGCACTCTTTTTTGGGCGAAATGTCTTCTGATTTCTGCTGCAATAATATTTACAAAGTGGACTTTATTTGAGAAAATTTCGAAATTGTGACAATAGTATCATATAAAATCTATTATGATTTACACTGTTTGCATCAGTCAACCAAATATGTAAGCATTAAATTTCTTGCAACAAAACCAAAGATCTAAATAAAATTGGCACAAACATAGGTTTGTCAGCTAAATTTCTCCATAATTCACAAGCAAGTGAATATCGAGATTCTGTCAATGCAGAATAGAGAAAAGCTTCGCCGAAAACTTCATCCTGAACAATACAATTAACATTATAAATGAAGAATCCGACAAAAATATCCACAGACAACCGTAGACAACCATCGAATCTCCCCTACTTCAAACCAAAAGTCATTCATCATGAATTGCTTAATCACCAATACTGTAATTGCATCTACGATCGGAACGTGTGATCAAGGAAAGGGTTAAATGATGCGACCACACTTGACGCCTTCGTCGCATAATCATGTCTGCCTTGCAATTCTCAATTCGTGATGGTAAGCGTCAGATAATGAGTATGATCAGAAATGAATAAATTAAAAACACCTCGTCATTAAGATAACTCCCAATCATTTCTCACGATTCTCAAACAGAAGATCAAAATGTCCGAGAAATCAAAATCAAGAGTTACACAATCCGAAGAACAGAATAATCCACAAAGCTCCAGCCATACCTTCCTAGCCCGAAGAGACTCATTGGTTCCGGGAGATGGACAAAGAGAGAGAGAGAGGATATAAGGGAAAGTGTTTTTCCCCTCAACTTTGCCTTTATAGGAGTTGGACCCTCTCTGAAGCTTGGGTCAAATTTCCAGACATGCATATGATGATCTCTCTGCCTACGATTGCGAAAAGTGGGCCGGTTCTCCAAGAGGGTTCAGCTTCAGTAAACGGTTTACTTATCCAAAATCGGCTCATTAATTAGACCGGATCATGTTGAACCAAACTTCCACTTTAAAATAAAACCATAAATTTCAACGTGCTTTCTTTTTCCAGCTAGGTCAGTGTTCAGCTGGATCATTCTAGGTGATCTGGAACTGTTTCTAGGGTTTTAATTTCTCATTTTCTCTTCGCAAGAGATTGCTTCTGTCTCTTTGGACTGCTGCCGCTGCATTACATCCATCAGAAGGTAAGGTTCTGTTTCTCTTCTTCATTTATGATTACTTGTGTGAACGTGTTTTAGAATTCCTCTAACGTCGCCATTGGAATATTTTATCCCTTCTTCTGCTGGAGATAGTTTTTGAATATGATGATCTTGAACGTTGAATGTGACTTCCAGACTGAACATTTACACTGACTGAGGTGCTTGTGGGCTGACTCTGGATGAGCAGTTTGCATGGTGAGCTAAGTGAAGGATTTTCTTTTGCTCCAAAATTTCTTCTAATCTTGCGCTGAGCGACTTCCATTTTCTCCTTGTCTCAGGTTAAGCTTTTAAACAAAGTCGCTTTCCTCAGTAACTTTGATTGATTTTGGGATTAGTTCTTGCTATTGACTTCTCATAATCATAATTTTCTAGAAGTGACTGAAGAGACTGGTATAAGAAGGACATCGCTCTTTTGTTTAAAATTTGGGTAGGATTTTCGTCATGGTTACTAGATGTTGTCTGCAAACTCTAAGTCGCCGCTGTTCTGCTCTTCTTTCAAGGCAACTCTCCCGTCCCGCCATCAAAATCTCACCTCCTCTTCCAATGGAGACGCTTCAAAGGGTTCTCATTGATGATCACCCCAATATATTGGAGCCCCCACTTTGCTTCCACTGGCCACAAAGACATCATTTCTCGTCAGCTAAACTCAGCGGAAAGGATGAGCATAAGGACGAGGACGAGGACGAGGACGAGGACGAGGACTATGAGGATGTCGAAGATGATGATGAAACAGGGGTGAGTAGTTTGGATGAGGGAGTTTCCGGACCAGTTAGTAGTATGAAGAGAGAGTATACAGAGGAGGAGAAAGAAAAAGAATCAGCTACTATTGGCTACAAAGTTTTAGGGCCGCTTGATCGGTCAGAACGTGTTTTCAAATCCTATGAGCCAGTTTTTGCTGTTGTTCAGGTTCCGTATAGTGCGACTGCATGCATTTTCCAATGAATTTCTTTTCTGCTGGATGATTTTGGTTGAAGGAAGTTGTCTTCTCTAACGATTCTCATGCTGATTGCACAGATTGGTTCACATCAGTTCAAAGTCAGTAATGGGGACTGCATTTTTACTGAAAGATTGAAGTTTTGCGATGTGAATGAGAAGGTGGGTACATCTCTATATCTATGAATACATGAATATTTTTTTTGGATGATGCCATTTGTCTCTGAGTTAATCATACAGCCAAAGTAATTAATTTGTTACCCTTGTGCTATTGAACCAATTAAAACAAGAGCTTCCAACAGCATGCACAACCCTGAAGGATGGATCTTACTTAGCTTATTTTGATAAACTGTTGTTTGATTAGTGATTAACTTTATTCAGGCGAGATTAAGTAGGTAATTCTTGTTTCTGTTTGAAGGATGTCTTCTGTTTCCTTTTTACCCTAAGTTAAGATCATTTTTCTTTTTGGCAAGCCACATTTAACAGTTCTTTAACTGTTTGCTACAGATAATTTTGAGCAAGGTTCTTTTGCTGGGTTCCTGTAGCCAAACTATTGTTGGAAGACCCATTGTACCCGATGGGACAGTTTATGCGATAGTCGAGGAGCATGTAAGAATGAAATCTGTGCTTTTTTTTTCACACTATACTTAGCATTTAGCAAGCACACTGCTTTTGTCCAGAAAAACCATATAATATTGCAAGCAAATTTCGGCTATTGGTAAAATTCAATAATACTTTCATCATTTTCTGAATAATGATTTAAAAGGGTACAACTTAGAGCATTTAACAAAGACAAATTGATTCTATGTTTGTAACGTACTGTACTCTCTTCTAAATCAAACCATACAATATAATTAATCAGAAAGTCTAAGCATATCTAGCATTTGGTGACCTTATAAAAAGAAGTAATTAGAAAGCATAATAAAATTATGTTGTTTCTCTGTAAATTATTCGACAAATTCTCTTTGAACAATAGCATCGAAACAAGTTTTAACTTTGCAACTGAAATCAGATTATTTCTTTAAATTGGTCTCAGGCACTGGATGCAAAAGTAATCATCTTCAAGAAAAAACGAAGAAAGAATTACCGAAGAACCAAAGGGCATCGCCAGGTGAAATACCATCAACCACGTTCTTCAGCTGTTGCTGCAAAACTTCTTCTTAACACCCTGATTGTTTTGATTTCCTAGGAACTAACCAAACTGAGGATAATTGACATTCAAGGAATCGACAAACCTGAGATGCCAGACTCGGAAAAGCCTTCTAAAATTGAAGGGAAAGCAGTAGCTGCATAATGGTGATCTTCGATTTATTAACTATACTAGGATAATAGATAAATCTTCTTGCCTTGAGACTTATCTGCCTCTGATATGTTCAAATTTTTTTCCCAACGACATTTTGGATTCCTGGAAAAAATAAGAACAATTGCCCCTTAATGAGCTGTTCTCCAATCCTTTTGGTCTAGGCCTTTTTTTTACTTTAATTCTAAAACCTATAATATGTAATGATAATCAACAGCCTATGATGATCGTTACACAGGTCACCAACGAGAAATATAAAACTTAGTTTGATTTTTTTAGCTTTAGTAATTGTAATTAAATGTCAATTTCTCCTTGCTGATCCTAACCTCAATTCGTATTTGATGTGTTAATTTTATGGTCATGCTGTAATTTTATCTTTTATTTTCATAGTTATTTAAGAAATCTACCTTGTGGAGTTAAGTCCAAATGGCAAACGAGTAAAACTAAGTGAAACGATGTATCGCCATACAGCCATCCAACTTTAGATGTGTCTAGCTGTTTCGACGAACGAGATGAGCTTGATGAGCAAAAATTGAACTATACGAAGTGTAATTTCTCATTTCACTGTTAAAAAAATTGTAAAAATATTATTGTTTTTAACATCGTGTACGTTGACTGCACAAATGAATTTACAAGGCAAATGCGTTTTTATGAGATTGACATCATCAATAATTACTCGTTATAAACAAATAAATATTTTCAAAAGATAAATTTGTGAGCCAACGGGTAGGGATGGGCATGGGTTGGTTTGGATCGGGTTTTTAATCGACCCATTTGGGCTTTGGTCCCAAATTCGAAATCAAAGACCGACCCAAAACCCACAATCTCTGAGACAACCCGACCCGAACCCATTTGGGTTGGGTCGGGTTGGTTTTTTGGTCCTATTAAAAAATTCTTTCAAAATAAAAACATCTATAAAAAATATCCATAAAAAACATCCATCAAAATAAAAACATCCATCAAACTAAAAACATCCATCAACATCCAAACATTTATAAAAAAAATATTCATCAAAAGAAAAATATTCATTAAAATAAAAGCATTCATCAAAGTAATTCTTCAATTCGATTTGTCTTTCATTGTTCATCATATCTTACCCTTCTCAGTCTCATCTTTTCTGCAAAATCAAATAATACAAATTTTTTATTTACATTCATCATATACAAGCTAAATAATATTTGTTAAGTAGAATAATTGGTTTACCATTGACCTTCATTATTTAATAACTGTTGGCATATTTTCTTGTACTTCTCCATTTTGAGATTGACGAATGTTTGCTGCAACTGCTACAAAATAAAAACAATATAAGAAAAAGTCAACTACTATTAAGGATATGACGTAAAAAAATGAATAGACATACCTTCGTCAACAGTTTCATAATCATCTATCACATCTGGATTAGTAGGAAAAGTTGTACGAATCCAACTTTGAGTGCAAATAATTGCTTCAATTGTCGTGGGTAATAAGAGAGTCCGTGATGAATCGATGATACGTCCACACAACTAAATGCTGATTCAGAAGCCACAATAGAGATTGGAATAGTCAACACATCTCTTGCTATTTGACTCAAAATTGGATACTTAAGTGAGTTACATCTCCACCATACCAAGACGTCTACTTTGTCAGAGTAGACATCAGCCTTTTCTATTAAATACTCATCAACTTCAGACATAGTACTTGAGTTATCACAATTAAGGAGTGATCATAAAATGAAGACAGCAAAAAACCAGCACCCCAAATTCAATGCATCAATGTCTCAAAAACAGCACTCCAAAAACAGCATTAGAACCAAGATTACCCCGCATTATCACAGATTAAGACAGCAAAAAACCAGCACCCCAAATTCAATGTCTGAATGTCTCAAAAACAGCCCTCCAAAAACAGCATTAGAACCAAGATTACCTCGCATTATCACATATTAAGACAGCAAAAAACCAGCACCCCAAATTCAATGTCTTAATGTTTCAAGAACAGCCCCCCAAAAACAGCATTAGAACCAAGATTACCCCGCATTATCACAGATTAAGACAGCAAAAAACCAGCACCCCAAATTCAATGTCTCAAAAACAGCACCCCAAAAACTGAATCTAACCGATCGATTCGACAAAAACAGAGATTCAATAAATTTATAGAGCTCACTTTTTCCGAAAACGAAAAACGAAAACTAAAAGCCTGAAAACAACGATTCAAGAAAACTAAAAACATAGGGAATGATATAAAAGCAAAACGAAGAGAAATCAGGGTCAAGAATACCTTTGTAGCTAGTCGCGGAGGAGGCTGCGTCGGACGCCGGTCGCAGCGGAAGGAGGCTGGTCGCAACTTGCAAAACGTCGGTCTAATCTAACCCTAGCAGAAAATTAAAAAGAAAGAGATAAATAAATATTACGGGTTTTGGGTCGGGCCTACGAGTTTTGTAAAAATAAAAACCCGACCTAAAACCCAAACAAATAATATAAACCCGATCTAATTTTAAAAAAACCCAAATTTTACATCACCAGCCTGACCCATAAGCTGCGGGTCGGGCTAAGACCATGGGTCGGGCTTGGGTTGCCCACCCCTACCAACGGGTGTCTCTATTCTCTTTAGCTCTTTTTGATCAGTACTCGTTAAATAATTATAAAATGTGGTTGGAGTCTAAACTGAAACGTGACATTTTAGACATTCACGCACTCCTATGGTAACCAACCCTTGACTATTTTAATAGGACAGGTCACTTACTCTGTTATGCTATACTTAATGTCTTGGGTACAATGAATTTTGGGAGGGCATTCCTGTCATTTAAGTCTCGTGGGCCCAATCTCCCCATCCGACACGGACGGCTCTCAAGAGAGCGACGCCCACGAAGATCCAACCTATTTTCAAATGTTAAAAGGAATGTATCACAGCGCTATAGCTACAGCCTTTTCGTCACTGCGCAATGGAAGTTGCCCACGTATCGTCTCTATTAAAGACAAAACAACTTTGTCAGTGACGTGGGATCTCTCAATTTGCCAAGTCTCAAGTATTTCGTCGAATCTGGAGTCAACAGATCGCTGTTTCCACCCCGACGTCGTGGTCACCTCCATCGTCGTTGATCCCGGCGCTCTGCTCTGCGCCGTAGCGGCTTGAACGTCTCTTTTCCTGCTGCTTGTCTCTCTCCGAAATCCTGTCTCATTTTCCTTCTTGCTTTCTTTCTGAAAGGACAAAGGATAAAAGCAAAAGGGTTTTTCATTCATTTGTCTCATATACAGCTCGTGTCAAAAAGTCAATTTCGTGGTGATGGAATTATCCTTTGCGAAGTTGAAGTGCCGCTTGTCGCAATGAAGGAATTCTATATACTCGATTTAAGAATTTTCCTGTTATTTGGGAACCGATGTTCGATCGGTCCACTTAGGTCACATTGCGCCAGAGGAAGCCACGATTTTCGTCTGAGCTCCCGATTCTTCTACATCTACCGTTGGTAATCCTATTTCAGGATATTTTCTTCTCTAGTTTGTTGTGTGTGAAATTTGCCAGCCAGTGCAATGTCCAGTAAGATCGTGTACGAAGGGTGGATGGTGCGATATGGCCGTCGAAAGATTGGTCGCTCCTTCATCCATATGCGATTTTTCGTGCTTGAGTCTAGATTGCTCGCTTATTATAAAAGAAAGCCTCAAGACAACCAGGCAATTTTTCTGCTTTTGTTTAGTTATTTTTTCACGTCTATGAGGTAGTTTCTACTTCCTCGGTGAAGTGTTTTTTCCAGAACTTCTTCTCTAATTTTATACAGGTACCAATTAAAACCATGTCAATCGATGGAAACTGTAGAGTAGAGGATCGTGGCCTAAAGACTCACCATGGACATGTAAGTTGTAATCTGTTTTTTTTCGAAGTTCTAGATTGCTTTTGTATTCATGCTGTGGAGATACTCTATTCCCTCTAGGCACTAACCATAACATAAGAATTGTAATATAAATATTTTCACTTTAACGCAAAGATTTTGCAATTGATTGGCTTAGCTGCTCTTCATTCCATCCGATTCCCTTAGTATACCATTCAAGCTAACTTTCATTATATGAATGAATCAAACTTAAATACTGGCCAAACTCAATTGCTGACAATCAAAATGAATTAGATTGAGGTTAACATCATAAGCTCTGTTTGAAGAGTTGCACGTTGCTTGTTTCAATAATCTAGTGTAGCTTTTAAGCTTCTATTATGACTGAGCATAATCTACAAATCATTGCATTTATTTTCTTTTGATTTACCTCGTCAAACAGCCATGATATAATTGGGTCTTTGAATGCATTATGCAGATGGTTTATGTCTTATCAGTTTACCACAAAAAAGAAAAGCACCATCGAATTACGGTAGGTCATAATTTCCTTATTCTTCAAATGAAAAAATAAAATAGTGTTCTGTTATTCTAGTCCAAAAAAAATAGTGTAAGGAGCTATTTCTTGATTTTTTTTTCTAATTTTTTATATTTAAAGTTTCTTATATGATATCTTATTCCCTTGTGAAAGCTGTATTATATCCACCTAAAATAGCCATAGTGAGTTTAACAGTAGGATTTTTTCTTGGATTGGTACTACCAGAATGCAGGTTTAGAATAAACTTCATCATATGTAGAAGAACACGAAACAGTAAAAGCAATGGTGTTCGGTATCTATATAAAAAACTCAGATGGAAGATATTCTTACTAAATAAAAATATATAAAAACTCAGTCAGAAGCTATTTTAAGACTTTGGAACTCTCTGGTAGTTGTGGCTCAGTTGGACAATAAAATTTTATATTTAATCATTGTTGAATTCATTAACATGAGGATATTTATGTGGATCAGCCAATGATGAGTGCCACAATTGTGAAGGGCTCATCTGTAAAATACTAAATGGGAGCATATGTTTTGAGAATCTCAAACTTCATTTTAAAATATGGACTACAAGTAATATGATAAACATTAGATTGTTTCTGGTAATAGATTCATGTTTTTAAATAGACACAAATGTCTTTATAGGTCACTAAATTTAATTTAAAATAGATTTTTAATATGGGAGTTGTTTGATTAATAGATTTTATTTATTCAATGGTTTTAAAATAAATTATAATGTGCTTTATACTAATATATATTCTTTTAATTTTTAAGCTAACTCTTTTGCGTTTGAACGAGTTTTATGGATTTGATTTGGAATGTACTCTTGTGGCAGATGGCGGCCTTTAACATCCAGGAAGCACTGTTGTGGAAAGAAAAGATCGAATTAGTCATTGATCTGGTATTCACTTATTCCTTTTGTCTTGTCAAATTTATGGTGTGCTGTAATTTGGGAGTTGATGCAGGACTTTTTAAAGGCTGACTTTAATTTTTGTATATTCTGTCAAACGAGCTGTTTTTGTTTTGTTTCTTCTTTTCTCTGAATTTGATAACTGGTCTTGATTTCTTTAAATTTGGTAACTTTTCACTTGGTCATACATATCAATTTGTCTAATTGTTTATTTGTCTGATTACACATTAATATATACAGCATCAGGGATCACAAACAGCAAATGGGACCAGATATATTTCTTTTGAATATAAATCTAGAATGGATAATGGGAGGAATTTGTCCTCATCAGACCATGAAAGCCAGTATGTCATCTTACTCTTTTCTTGTGTCTAAGTAAATTTTCACTATAAAAGGTCGCATAGAAGCTCGCGCGTAAATTTTTTTGTACTTTGTGTAAGTTGAACTGGTTCTGATTGAGAAATGTCATAGTAGCGGTTGGAGAGATGCCATTAAGGTTGTTTCCTAAGATTTAAATTTATCAAGAAACTAGTTTATGCAAAACAACTCCAAGTAGTCTGGGTGAGGAAAAGGCTAACTGACATACTGTCCCTATGTATTTGCAAAGCTTGATTATGATACGACCCTCCCCCACCGCATTTTACTCGGGGCGCTTTATTCAGGGCTTTTCTCGGGCCTTCCCCATTTTATCCCCCGGTCAGCATCTTCCCTCTGGCACACTTAGCTAAAAGACTTGTACCCCCGTTGTACAAGTGCGGGGTTCGAATCCCCTCATAGTGAAATTATTAGGGACCGAATCCTGTTGTCGAATGAGGTCTACCGCTCTCTGATACACGATTTTTTCCGTCCCGAGGGTTCTGACCGGAAAGAAGGACAAACCGGGGGATAAAATGGAGAAGTCCCGGGAAAAGCCCCGAGTAAAGTGCGGTGGGGGAGGGTCGTATCAGATTAGCATCAAGTTGTTGCTCTGTTGGTTATTGAAATTGCTGATGGGAGAACATTCGAGGTGAATATTTCTGGTCATCCAATGGAACTAGGAAATTGCAGTACAAGGATCGGATTAGATGTCAGGGAGGAGGGTGTGGAGAAAGAGATAAGAACAGAGATATGAATGCAGCTAGGGATATAAGATGGAGACCTATATCAAATGCTTTATTGATTACATATATTTATGCTGTAATGAAAGTATTGATATAGGATGTCTTTTCATACCTTACCAATTATTTTAGTTTTATAGAAGACTAAAGTACAAATTTCTGGGCATCTTGAAACAATCTTTCAGAACTTCTTATATATGTAATGATTTGTATTAGGAAAGAAAACGTACAAGATATCTGGAGTGGAGTAACCTCTCTAGTGCAAATTTATTGCAATTCCTTACACATGAAAAAAGAAGAGAAGTTCTCTTGGTAAAACAAAACAACTAACACTTGTGATTCTTCTATGTTCCTTTCATATTTAAAAAAGACCAAATTGTAAAGTAGTGCCTAAAACAAGGTTTATTCCCATTTTGTTGTGCTGGAACTAATATTATCCCATAAATTATCGTAGTTTGGGACATACTTTCAAACTGCTTAGGATCAGCCAAAGAGTAGAGAAAGTGGTTAAAATGCAATTTACATGAAGAATCTTACTGTTCTTATTCCCTTCTTTCAATCCGTGAAGTGTAACCAAAGAATTTCAAAATGCGTGTGTTACGGACTTCCTTTTATTAGTTTATTCTCTTTTATTAGTCTGTTGGTTATTTGGTAATTTTGCTATTAGGTCAAGTCTGTCGTCTATTTAAAGGGGGCTAGTCCCTAGGGTTGGGTATGGATTATCAATAAACTATTATTTTCAGTATTTATTCTTCTCATCTAAATCTCTATCTCCCCTATGGCCAGAAGATGGATGGTTACCCGATTTCAGGGTAAACTTCCTGAGTCCGATCCTAACAAATTGGTATCAGAGCCGAATCCTTCTTCGGAATCTGATTCTCCGATAGCTCCGCTTAAGCAAGAAGATATTTCAACAATGTTACCCTTAATGCAACGAATGCTGCAATTCATGGAACAACAATCTAGGGCAACCCAAGAACAAGCACGATCAAGCGAAGAAAGGGCGCAACGAAATCACGAAATTTTAATGCAACACCTGCGTGAATCGCACACACTAAACCTCAGTGCGTCGTCGTCTGCAGGGTCACCAGCCGCTCCGCCAGCGCGCCCTCCGCGCTTCTGCCGCCCACGACCAGCCGTGCGCCGCCACCCTCGGCCGCAGCTGCCCTGGCAGCCGCGTCGCAAAATGCGAAC
>QAOC01045889.1:205123-470198 GCA_003255005.1 Begonia fuchsioides
CTTTAGCACGAGCTTATGAACGACGAATTATTTCATCGTCGGGGTCTGATAACCGTAGTTTTATCTGCAATCCGGGTACTTCCACTGTGTCATTGGTCACACCTGTCTCACAATCTCCAACAGTTGGGCAGTCAGGTCCATCACCAATGCAACGTAAATTTAAACGAATATCCCGCGAAGAGATGTCAGATCGAAGGTCACGCGGCCTATGTTATAACTGCGATGAGCCATTTTCACGAGGTCACACCTGCAAGCTTCTCTATTGGCTTTACTGTGAAGACGATGCAGAGACAGACGTCAAGCCTGAGAAGGAACAGCTTGGGGACAAGCTGTTTTTCGCAGGAGGGGAGTGATGTTACAGACTTCCTTTTATTAGTCTATTCTTTTTTATTAGTCTGTTGGTTATTTGGTAATTTTGCTATTAGGTCAAGTCTGTCGTCTATTTAAAGGGGGCTAGTCCCTAGGGTTGAGTATGAATTATCAATAAACTATTATTTTCAGTATTTATTCTTCTCATCTAAATCTCTATCTCCCCTATGGCCGGAAGAGGGATGGTTACCCGATCTCAGGGTAAACTTCCTGAGTCCGATCCTAACAGCGTGGATATGTAATGGAGGTTGCTTGATGTCTGAACTTTATACAATTTTTATGGCTTATTGTGGTCGTATCTGGCTTGTTCATTATTATTGTTATTATACATTTATTGTCGATTGAGGTACCATCAATATTTTTTGTACAAGTTGATGATTTGTTATAATGTGCCTGAAGCTTGATATTTTGTCTTTGTAATACAAAGCTATGTAGGTTTTTAATGTGACTTCTAGTTTGGTGGTAATTTTTGTATCTTGCATCTAGAATCTCTGAAGCTTTTTAAAATGATATTGTTGATTGCATTGTACTACTTAATAAATAATTTAAACATTTTGTAGATTCAGCGCACAAGACGATGAAGATAATGCTCACCCAAATTTACTTCGGAGAACAACAATTGGGAATGGTTATTTTACTTTCTTGTTTTCAGGTCTCTTTGTTGGATTTGAGTTTTTTTGTCTTTTTTTCAATGCCACAGCCTACTTTTTCAGGTCCGCCAGATTCGGTACTTGACTGGACACGCGAGTTAGATTCAGATTTGTCAAATCAAAACACATACAATCAAGCATTTTCCAGAAAACATTGGCGTCTTCTTCAATGTCAAAATGGTGTGCCTTTTCTTTTTATGGTATTATTTGTAGGTTATTGTCTGTTGTATCGCCAAAAACTCTCGCATTTGCATTAGAAGAATCAGAATTAGCATATACTAGTTTATGGAAATTCTCAGTGTTGTCTACGTTAGCTTAAAAGGAGTCATAAAAGAAAAATGGCCCCTAAATTTGGAAGCAGCTATTTATACTGTTTTGAGCAAATATGATTATCTCCATCTAATTTTAATTGAACATTTTTGACAATAATCCTTAAACTATTCAAGTTTTCAACTGGCAATCTACTATTTTGTTATCTTTTATATTTAAATTTCATCATCGATAATTGGCAGGGCTTCGAATTTTCGATGAACTTCTTGAAGTTGACTATCTTGTAAGTAATTTTTGTTTTCAACATTCTTGGTTAGTTTTTTATTTTTTTATCTGTAATAGGCTAAAACTAGTAAATGATTATTTTCCAAACAGCCAAGAAGTTGTAGTAGAGCAATGAAGGCAGTTGGTTTGGTGGAGGCTACATGTGAAGAGATTTTTGAGCTTGTTATGAGTATGGACGGATCACGGTTTGAGTAGGTGTTTTCCATTTTCCTGTAGTTATGTGTCAAAGCTTTTTATGCATGGGAATATTTTTTTATATTCTTATTTTAATTCGATGATCCCAGTTTACCTTGACATATTTTATTCTAGGTGATTGGAGTCATTCCAGAATTGAACAAAACTTGCATTGAAATAGTTCTGGCCATGTAAACCACATTTTTTTTTTTTACTTAAGTTTGGAAAATATAAAATAATACATGAGCATTATCAACTTCGAATACGAAAGATTCTCGACATGATCTTTTGTCCCCCATTTTTCAGAAATATGAAAAAAGTTGATACAATAGGAAGTAAGGAAAGTACAATGCAGGTCTGGGGGACAAGTTAAATATGACAATAAATAGAAAGTAGTGTGTTAGGGTGATAAGGGATGATAATATTATGTTTGTCTACCTATCAACCGTCTTTGATCTGATTCCCCATTTGAAACATATTTTCTTTTTCCTTTTGAACTTTTTCTTAGGTAAAGAGTCTGGTATTTAATTAAAACCTCAATTTTTTTCAGGCTTAGGCTATTTTGTTTTGTTTCAGACAGTTTCAGACAGTTTTAAAAGAAGTACAAAAATAATTGCATACTTCTCTAGTTTCCTGGGGGTAATTAACGGAGTTGAAGCATTATTGGAGATGCATCATTCTTCGTAGTAGTGTTTGTTTTCATATTTAATTCATCTAGATCATTAAAGGAGTTGAATCATCATTAGAGATTCATCAAACTTCACAGAAGTGTTTGTTCTTTTTGTGTCTTCTACTGATTGCATTTTGTTATCTTGTAATTTCTTATAAATATGAAATTTAATTATGTGAACATCTGTAGTTTCATATTTCTTATTGTTTCTTTCCCATAAGACGTCATATTCATTTTAATGTTTCATTGTGCATATTTAATATCACTTTACATGTCTTTGTCAGGTGGGATAGCAGTTTCCAGTATGGTAGTTTGGTGGAGGAAGTGGATGGCCATACGGCAATTTTATATCATAGGCTTCAGCTAGACTGGTTCTCAATGTAATATTTTCTACAGATAAATGATTGAGTGAACATGCATCTCCATTGATTGATTATTATTTTCACTCAATCTTACGAACAGTTAAAAGATTATTATCATTACTTCATGTTCCTTTATGATTAAGTGAACTTCGCATCTCTCTCGTCTTTTCAGTATCATATTGAGGTGGTTATATGGTTTTGTTAATATACAATCTAAACTTTGTCTTATGACGTTTAAGATTGAGAATATGAATTCTTTCTGTTGGGAACAACCTATCCTTATGAAGAAGGTCGTCTTCATGTTTCTGTTCCTTGTAATTTTACTAAATCCTTAAGTTCTCATTCACTTGGGGCTTTTAGTTTTTGATAATTTGTTCTGTTTTCTGTAAACATTATGTAGTGAATAGTTTCTTCTCTATGATTGCAGTAACTGTGTATTTCATTTGTATTTTTGTATACTCATGGTTTATTGCTCTTGTAGGTTGGTATGGCCCCGTGACCTTTGTTATGTACGATACTGGCGTCGGAATGATGATGGAAGTTATGGTAGGTCTTTGGATTATCTTTTTTTAGTTGATTCATATTAATGGGTGATTATAATTTTTTCTTCTCGGTATCGTGCAGTGGTGTTATTTCGCTCCAGGGAACATGAGAATTGTGGTCCTCAACCAGGATATGTTCGGGCCCATATTGAGAGTTAGTTCTTTTTCTTTGAGTTATGAGAGGAACTACTTGCTAGTTTGTTTACACCAGCCATTTTATCTTTACAATGTTTTATATTCTTCTTAGGTGGAGGATTTAACATTTCACCTCTTAAACCTCGAAATGGAAGACCCAGATCTCAAGTGCAGCATCTTATGCAGATTGATTTGAAAGGATGGGGTGTGGGTTATATGTCATCGTTCCAGCAACATTGTCTTCTGCAGATGCTGAATGGTGTTGCTGGTAGTTTTTTTTTCTGATGAAATAATTAAGAATTAATGTAAAATTAATGTTCTGTATGATCTGAACAATAAAAAGTCTGTAGTTCCGTGCTTTCAAATTGAGTTCATTTTAATTGCATTCCTCAGTTAGTATTGTGACTGTTTTCTCAGTATGATCAGAATGACTTGGCAAACTTTTTGGAGAATCATGACTGCGTCATTAATGCACTTTCTTGAACAAAATATGAAACATTTGATAGTGTAGGTGAAGCAATTCCCTTTTATCCACTTTCAGAGCTTGTCAAAGTTTTGTCTTTGGACAACGAAATTTGTTAAGTCCATGATTGCATTTTCAGTTTTTTATTCAACATTTGTTTAATGACAGGGTTGCGTGAATGGTTTGCCCAGACTGATGAAAGGACTGCTCCTCCAAGAATCCCAGTCATGGTCAATATGGCTTCTGCTTCTGTTTCGTCACAAAAGAGCCATAATTTGCATGAATCAAGTGTCCATCTTGGTAATTCTCTTGATCAGATAACTGCTGGAAATAGAAATTCTGTTATGATGGATGAATATTCTGATGAAGACGAAGAATTCCAAATTTCAGAGGCTGAGATACAGGTGTGATTTGCTGTTGATTTGTTGTTACTTGGCACTCTCTTTTAACATGAAGTTTTATAATTTCAGGCATATCCACCTAGGCATGATAATGATGTCAAGAGGATAGGTAACTTCATCCTCTCCCTTTGTGAATGCCCTTGCCAGTTTCTTTCGTGTATCACAGTTTTTTATTTTCCTACAATATATATTCCTTAATTGTAAGCATTTGAATAAAGTAGTTTTGGAAGAGGAACCATCAGATCAAATTGATTTATCATGTTTTACGGGTAATCTACGGCGGAATGATCGTGATAGTGCTCGTGATTGCTGGAGAATTTCTGATGGGAACAACTTCAGAGTTCGTAGCAAGAATTTTTGTTTTGACAAGACAAAGGTCATCTTTTTAAATGTCATTGTTGGTTTTCTTAAATCAGCTTTTACTGTTAGTATTGTGGCTCATCATATTTTCCTGTCTTCTTGTGCTTGTAAAGATTTCTGCAGGGAAACATCTAATGGATCTTGTTGCTGTTGATTGGTTCAAGGATTCGAAGAGAATGGATCATGTTGCTCGGCGTCAAGGATGTGCAGCTCAAGTGAGTTCTCTTTTGTTTTTTGCCGTAAGAGGTGTATATTTTATTTAAGAGATATGCAAAAGGTGTGAACTACATAAAACTTTCTCAAAATCCAAATACACTACGCAAAAAGACATTCATTCTATGAAATTCTGTCCTTCAAATTCAACTCTAAAATTCATCTTGTCTCCATTAATATCCTTTATTTGTGTGAATTACGGCAGTAAATTTGGTGGTGGTTTTTGATTTGGTAGTATAAAATGGGAAGTTTGATAATTCCATGATTTTCTTATAAAAACAATTTTATGATGCCTCAATTTTAGGTATACTGTTAGCACTAAATTGCAAAAATTTTATTTATTTATTTTCATGAACAGTGAACAGTTTAGAATATTTCCGACATTTCTCCTCAAGGTGGCTGGACTATGCTTGCTATCCCAAACTTGTCATTGCTTCTAGTTGCTTGGTTACAAGTTCCTTGGAATGTCTAATTATTGTTTTTTATGACATGTGGTGTAAAATTAGTCTACAGTCAAGTTTTTTCTTTAGTAAATGTCTTTCACCTCTATATAATTAGTCCTGTCATGTTTTACTAGATTTTGAATTATGTTTACCAGTACGAGTTTTATTGAATATTCATTCTAATTTGGTTTTTTCCAATAAATTTTATTCGCAGTGTGTGCCATTGACCTAGATTTTGTCAGGTCTACATAAAGTTTTTAAGTTTTTGTCTTCTGAACTTGCCCCAGTAAAGATTCCTTGGCATGTAAAAAACCAAAAACGGCATTAAAGTAATAGCAGAAGATCTGCCCTTTTTGATTGGTTTTGAAATGTTACACTTTTCTCGTGTACTCTTGTTTATGCCCTTTATAGGCCTGTCAATGCAAAAGACCAATATGACCGTAGGTTAAAATTTATTGTTCATTTTTCCATAATATTGATTTGCAATTCTTTTGTAGGTTGCCTCAGAGAAAGGTCTTTTTTCTTTGGTAATAAATCTGCAAGTAAGTTCTGGGTTCTCATTTGGATTTATGTATCAATATTTGATTACAATGGAACTTCATATTAACATAGGATTTATGCTTAAAGGTGCCGGCTTCAATGCATTACAGTATGGTATTTTATTTTGTGGGAAGGGATCTAGCTCAAGGGTCCCTCTTGCAACGTTTCGTTGATGGTGATGATGAATTTCGCAATAGCAGGTTGAAGCTCATCCCATCTGTTCCTAAGGTTTGTCTTAAATTTTTTAAAATTCTTTTTCATATTTAAGCATTACTATTGTTGTAGCGACAATCATATGTCAATTGAACATTTACATGCCAAAAATGGACTCTTCCATTTCTACATTTGCGAAGCAGCTTTGGCTTCCAAATGCTTTCCGTGAGAAAAAGATGATGAAAGCAAACATGTATTTTCCTCAAATAAAAATTTATTAGATAACTCACATGAAGGTGACACTATCTGCAAAATATCCTTTGAGAAGGGAAACACAGAATCAGTTCTCTTTTGTTTGAAGATCTGATAGTGGAATCTACCTGATCTACTTAGTAGTGATATGAATGATTTTGTTCTGTATGGTTTATGACACTGTTTCGTTTACAAATTTCTTCCTCTGAAGATAGATTCAAATATTTGTTGTTCAAGGTTCATTTATGGATTAATTATGAGTTGCGGGTTGTGAATGATTTATGGAGAATGATAAAACATCAAATTTATTCATTGAACTTGAGAAGGTATCCCGTTTCTTTTTGTAATGGATGTTCTCTATGCGAGAATGGAAGCAAAATGTCAGTTTTATTTTTTATGCATATATGTTTTTTTTTCCAATTTTGATTCATAACCTCTTGTTCTCACTAAATTGATGATCTGTTCCAAGCGGAGCCATCTGATGCATGCTTGTCATATTTGACAGGGCTCTTGGATTGTACGCCAGAGTGTTGGGAGCACTCCTTGCTTATTGGGCAAAGCAGTTGACTGCAACTACATCCGTGGACCTAAGTACTTAGAAGTAAAGATCAACATAGGCTTTAATTTTTTTTTTGCTTGATTTTTCCTATTTTTAATATGTTACAGTCCGTTGCAGATTGACGTTGACATTGGTTCGTCCACTGTTGCTAATGGAGTACTGGGGCTTGTGATTGGTGTAATCACAACATTAGTGGTCGACATGGCTTTCCTTGTGCAGGTTTTATACGCCACTTTCTCTCATTTCTTTTGAGTTTTGAAGTTTTAAATATTTGGCGTCGTTTCTGGTCATTGATGCTAGAATTGTATTTTTTGTGTGATGGAGATAAATTTAGAATTGGAAAGCTTGACTTTTGATCAACCTTAACCTCTTGAAACCTTCTAATATATGTCATTTCTGATAAATTTGATTTAGCGTACTCTCAATTTTTTGTTTTGCTTCCTTAAAAATTTGGCCTTGAAATTCTTTAATGGTTATAATCGATGCTCCATAATATGTATTGTTAGGATCAGACTCAAAGAGTTTACCCAGAGATCGGGTAACCATCCCTCTTCTGGTCATAGAGAGATAGAGTTATGGAGAATAAGAAGAAATAATTAAAAAGATACTTGATTGATGTCCCCAAACCCTAAGGGCTAAGACCCCTTTAAATAGACTTAATAGACCTGCATGACTAATTGTAAATTACCCAAAATATCTTTGGACTAAGATGAGACTAACTAAGATAAGACTTATCTCTTAGACTAGGATAAGACTAACTAAGATAAGACTTATCTCTTAGACTAAAATAAGACTAACATGAGAAAGTAGTTTCTTAGACTCCCTAGACTCGTCTAGTATACTGTTTTCCTACGAAAGCATTTGTAACAGCACTCCCCTCTGCAAAAAAATAGTTTGTCCTCAAGTTGTTCCTTATCGGGCTTGACGCCTGGCTCGGCGCCGTCTTCACAGTAAAGCCAGTAGAAAAGCTTGTAGGTGTGGCCTCGTGAAAATGGCACATCACAGTTATAACATAGGCCGCGAGACCTTCGATCTGTCATCTCTTCGCGGGATATACGTTTAAAATTACGTTGCATTGGTGGTGGACTTGACTGTCCAACTGTGGGAGACTGCGAGACAGGTGTGACTAATGGCACAATGGAAGTACCCGGAGGGCAGATGAAACTACGGTTATCAGAACTCGACGATGGAATAACCATAAGCTCGTGCTAAAGTCATGGCTCTCTCCAGTGTTGGCAAATTCTGTAGCTCCACCTCCATCCGAAGAGAGTCGCGCAAGCCTGCAGTGAAATGATGTATAGCTTGTTCCGGGATAACGGAGAGTGCTCTGGTAAATAAGTTCTAGAACTGCTTCTGATATTGAGTCACTGTTCTTGTTCGGTTTAGATCTATCAAGACTCCCAAAGTGTTTGTGCTGCTAGCTGTGCCAAAACGCTACAAGCAAGAATATTTAAAATAGTCTCATGAAAGTTCGGCTTTCACATCACAAAATCTCTCATACCAATCATTGGCCTCGTCATGTAAATAATAAGCGGCTAGTCCGGCCCAACCGTGGGGTAAAATGTTTTGGCTCTGAAAGTAATGCTCACACCTGTTTACCCATCGGTGAGGATCCGTTGACCCATCATATGATGGGAATTCCAGATGGGCGCGTACAACCGGTGTGACACCCTCTCCTAGAAACGTGACATAAGGTCCTATAACGTCATAGTCTGATATTAGGTGGTTGGATCGAGGAATCGGGTTAGCTGCAGGACTCGGGCTGAAGTGATGTTGTGAAATATAGTTTGGACTCGCTTGATTTCGATGAGACATAAATTCTGTTTGGCCCGGAAGTGAACCCTCCAAAAACTGACGGAGCTTCTTTAGATTGTTGCAATACCACTGACGGCTTGGCCGAGAAGACGACCGGAGCATGGGCCACCAGCGCGGGCTGCAAGGGAACACCGTTGCCGGGTTGCAGCGATTGTGACAGCGGCGGCGTACGACGTACGGTGGGGTGGGTTGTGCGTGACCGGCGCTGCGGCAGGCCTGATTGGCGGCGACAATGAGTCTCTCAAACATGCCATTAGGGTTTCATGATTTTTTATGTTTGCTTAAACATCTGAATCATCTGCTGCATTAACAGAAATAATGGTGAAGAATCCGCTCTCACGACTGAAATGGCGGGAGAAGTTGATTCGGGTTCGGATGACGGATTTGGCTCGGATACCAAATTGTTAGGATCAGACTCAGAGAGTTTATCCTAAGATCGGGTAACCATCCCTCTTCCGGTCATAGAGAGATAAGTTTAGGGAGAAGAAAAAGAAATAATTAAAAATATACTTTATTGATGTCCCATAACCTTAAGGGCCAAAGTCCCTTTAAATAGACTCGATAGACCTATCTGACTAATTGTAAATACCCAAAATATCTTTAGACTAAGATGAGATTAACTAAAATAAGACTAACTAAGATAAGACTTATCATTTAGACTAAGATAAGACTTATCCTTTAGACTAGGATAAGACTAACTAAGATAAGACTTATCTTTTAGACTAAGATAAGACTAACTAAGATAAGACTAAAGTAGTCTCTTAGACTCCCTAGACTCGTCTAGTATACTGTTGTCTTGCTAAAGCATTTGTAACATGTATTGAACAGGTCTAATGTACTAATGCAATTATATGATTTTTTGTATTATATCATTTGTAGGCAAATACGTCCGATGAATTGCCAGAACGGTTAATTGGTGCTGTGCGGGTGTCTCATATTGAGCTTTCATCAGCCATAGTTCCTAAGCTGGTTGCAGAACCGTCGTGACTGACTCGGATCTTCATCGGTCGTAGAGTATACTTGTAATTCTACATCCTCATCTGTCTACCATTAATTCAAATGAATTGCCAGGATAAAGTTATGGAAAAATAATTGTGAATTATTTACTTCCGATAACCGGGTTTCTTGGTTGAAATGGTTCAGGTTCAATGTTTAAGGAACTTTGGAAATGAACGGAACAGCTGAAGTACAAGCATATACCAGTTTACATGCTAACCGACGTTTTCCTTTTTTTTCCGACTTTTCCTTTTTCTACATTCGATGAAATTATACTAAGTTTAGATTGGATATGGACACACATTGATCGACCACATATGTGTCCCGTATTGTTGACGATTGTGAAGAAAAAAGAAAAAGCATGGTGTCTGAGGAGGTGATTGAATTGAATGATTCTTTGCTGGATAAATCATATGCTTATTATGTTGATTGACCCCTTTGATTTTTTATGTATAAAGTTTTTTTTCCCGTACATTTTGATCCGATACTATGGTAGCATTAATTTATCTCGTGAGTTACTCGTTGTCCTCTCTAGTAATATTTAAAATAACTTCTAATTGTTGACTTAAAAAGTTATATGTTTTTTTGGTCAGCGCTCGTTCACTGTTGTTGATTAATAGAAATATCTGTCAGTCGATGACTTACATGGCGTTGGCAGTCTCAGAAATAGGTGCCCTTTTTCAAAGGCCGGCCATTTCCACCAACAGAGAGGTATTAAAGCCAAAGCAACTGAAGTAGGATAGAGGGACGGTGAAGGAAGGTTGGTGATGACCAAACCCATCGACATTCAAAGTGAAGTTTGGTCACAAGTCATCCAACCAATTTTTATTTGCCCAAATAAAGATAGGCGAACCTAAAGGGTCCATTTTTACCAACATCCACTAGTATTTTTTATTGGATTTATTATAATACACTAGTTAATATGTTACTATGTACAGTAAAAAATAGAACAAGAGGATAAGTCTAGAATTATTTTTAATAACATGTCAGTAAAAATGATAATACGAGAAGATAATGTATCGCAAATAACACTATTATTGGAATGTGTCTTTTGTTCCTGTCACGATATTCAAATTTGTGTTAATTGTTTGAATCACGTAGGGAACGGAAGGCTGATAAAAAAAAGAGAAATACAGCATTTAATGCAATGGGATTTACTATTTAAACCACCTCACATTACAAGTAGAAATAATAGTTAATATAATTTAGAGAGAATTATGTTGGGGGTACCTCTTTTTTTGTCTTATCATTGTCTCTAATTTATTTTAATTGCATTAATAATGTAGTTAGCTGTATTTTTAAATTTCAATCAATCCATTTAGCCTTCAAGGAAGCGATAATTAAGTTTATCATGTTTAAATAATCTTATCCATGTAATTTTACATATTTATTTAAATGATATATTAATGATTATGTTCTTTAATTTTCAATCAATCCATTTACATATTTATTTAAGTGATTATGTCAGACACATAAAATATATATACAGGGTGGCCAGACGGGGAAAAACGGAGGAGAAGAAGACAGGACGAAAATGGCGAAGAGCAAGGTTCTGGTGGTGGGAGCAACTGGGTACATAGGCAAGAGAATAGTGAGGGCATGTCTCGAAGAAGGTCATTCCACCTTCGTTCTGCAGCGGCCGGAGATCGGATTAGACATCGATAAACTCCAAACACTCCTCTCCTTCAAAGAACAAGGCGCTAAGCTTCTTCCGGCCTCCTTTTCCGACCTCTCCTCCCTCGTCGCCGCCGTTAAACAGGTCGACGTCGTCATCTCCGCCATGTCCGGCTCCCACTTTCGCAGCCATAACATTCTCGTCCAGCTCAAGCTCGTTGAGGCCATCAAATTGGCTGGAAATGTCAAGGTTTTTTCTTTATTGCTTGTCATTCTTTGAGTTACCAGAAATCCAGAGCTTTTGAATCACCGTTGTAAAAACTCGCAGAGGTTCTTTCCGTCGGAATTCGGAATGGACCCGGCAAGAATGGGACATGCGCTTGAACCAGGAAGAGTGACGTTTGACGAGAAAATGGTGGTGAGGAAAGCCGTAGAAGACGCTCGAATACCTTACACTTACGTCTCCGCCAATTGCTTCGCCGGGTACTTCGTCGGAAACCTTTCTCAGATGGGGACACTTGTTCCTCCGGCGGATAAAGTCGTACTTTACGGAGATGGGAATGTCAAAGGTCTTATTTTCCCCCCCTCTTTCTCTCTCATCAACTTAACCAGCCAGGCCCATAACCTTCTCCATTCAACGCTTAGTTTGTTAGTGTTGAATGAACAGCGGTTTTCACGGATGAAGACGACATCGGAAGATACACAGTGAAAGCAATAGATGATCCTCGAACACTCAACAAAACGCTTTACATCAGGCCACCCGAAAACGTTCTGACCCAGAGGGAATTAGTGGAGAAATGGGAGCATCTCGTCGGAAAGAAACTGGAAAAGACGTGCATTTCTGCACAAGATTTCTTGAAAGGTAAATAAACTTCCACTTTCTCTCTCCACGACTACCTATCTTCCTCTCACCTTCCTTTGTCTGCAACTCCTCTCTCTGCAGATCTTGACTTCTTAGGCCAGGTAGGAATTGGACATTTCTATCACATATTCTACGAGGGTTGCTTGGCAAACTTCGAAATAGGAGAATGGGGAGAAGAAGCTTCGAATCTGTATCCAGAGGTGAAGTACACTCGCGTAGAAGAATACCTCAAAATATACGTTTAACGAATACAAATACGCAGGAGAAGAATACGTTCTACGGTGACCGTATGCAACTGTACCAAGACTGCATAATGCTCCATCTTTTGAGTCAACAATAAAAGTCAAGAGTGCTTTTGTTTAATTAAGTAACAATCATGCTTTGTTGGACCCATGTCTTCCCCTTGATCAATTGAAATTCTCGGTTATTTTCAATTTTAATGTCACAAAAATCGATTATAATTTTGAAATTTACGCAGAAAGTAACAAAAGGTATTATAAACAGGTCAAACATGCTCAAATCGAGTTTTTAACCAGACATAAAATCAGGTTGAACCCAGAAACGCGATCGTGTTTCGTGCCGAGGTTTCAAGCCGAGGTTTCATTGACGGCCTCGACGAAGCGATCGTGAAGATCGTTCGTCCATCGCAACCTGGGTTTCGGGTTTCTCGTCATCGCGACTCCATTTTCGCACGCATAGGATCTTTCCATGGCGGACAATTGCAGCTCAGAGCCACTCGACCATCGTTGTTCTTCTTTTCCCAGATCTTAATTTGAATTCTTCGTCTGCAGATTTATCTCTCTTCTAAAGCTCGTTTTCATGGCTGAAAGAGGTCTATTTCTGAGAGATTTCCATGGCGATTCCGGGAAGTGAAACGCGATCCGTTTCTGAAAATCGAGATTTCTGTGGGAACGGAGACGAAGAGAGGAATGAATGAGAAGATCAGATCAAAAGTCAAAATTCTTTAGAAGACAATCGGAGCAAAGCTCGGCGACGAATCTAAAGCTGCCATTAAAACCAAATAACCAAAAAATCGAAAAGCAACGAGAGAATCTAATCCAAGGGAATAATCCCACTCATTCAGGTCCGTCTGATCGAATGACGGCACTCCGATCAAACGGCGGTAAGACCACGACGACAAAAAAACTTAAAATAAATTTTAAAGAAATCCAAAATGAAATAAATTTAAAATTAACTTCAAATATATTCTAATCACTAAAAATTTAATTTAGATACTATTATTAAATAAATAAATTTGGACGTATCACGATGGTACAGTATTTCATAAGTCTGATTAAGATTGGACTTAAATTGTCTCACCCCTGCAATAAAGAATTGAAATTTAAATACTTTTTCAAAATAAACCAGAAACATAAACATATTAATTTTAATTTAAAAAACTTAAAATACTAGAAAACCTTCTCCTGGTGGAATTCGTAATCGTCTGAAATCTATGTATATGGGCGAGCAGATTTGAGAGAGAAGAGCCATTTTCAAGAATGAATCCATCAGTGCTTCCAATTCCTTCTCAGCAAAGTGATGATCCCACTTCTGACTCGTCGGAGGTTGCCATCCCCCTTCCACCCCTGGCCTCTCAGCCGCAGTGGCTTCCTCAGCCTCCTCCGCCGTTTCCTCGTACAAATTCATCGTCTCCCTCGATATCGTCGGATAACCACTCTTCTTCAGGCCCTTCGCCGGACAAGATCCGGCCGACCGTCGTCCGGAACAGAAAGAAGACAGTACACTGGACAAAGGAGGAACATTTGTACTTCTTCTTCTCTCTCTCTCTCTCTCTCTCTTTCTCCAAGAAATCTCCCTCTTTTGGAAACTGATTTTGAGTTCGAATTTTGATGCAGAGATTTCTTGAGTGGACTGGAAGGGCATGGAAAAGGCAAATGGAAGAGCATATCGAAAAATGCGGTGAAAACGAAAACTCCATCGCAAATAGCAAGTCATGCTCAAAAACACTTCCGCCGCCAAAAGGTGCCGCCGGAGAGACGGAAAAGAGCCAGCATTCATGATATCATCATTACAGACGTCATCGCAGAGACCCAGATTCTGAGCGGGCATCCAACTCCCATCTGGCCGGAGGAACCGCCGCACTTGGTGGCTCCACCCCCTCAAGTAGCAGCTCCGACAGAGTCTCGAGATTTGTCATCGACTTCGTCTGCTCCGGCTCGTATGAAATATTATGAATCGGATGGCCTTCTGTACCTTCCTGGATCCGAATGGTTAAATCGATTTGGTTGATTTCTTTGAAGGGTTTGGGATTTCGTAGGATTGTCCATCCTCTATGTTTATCATGCATGAAGCCTTGTCGGCTATACGCAACTGTGAATTATAGTTTTTTAATATAATATGTTTCTGATTCCTGCGTGTCTTCTTCCTGTTTGGCTAATTTATTTTTATTTCAATAATACAATAAAATTTCAATTATTTAAAACTTTATTCCAACGTAAAAAGTTAAATAAGTGGTCGGTAGTAGGTTTCTGGCACACTAATAAGTAAAATTTCTGTCAAGATAATAGCATTTTGCATGTAAAAAACATAATAAATAATCCAAACTAATGTGCATTAAATGCCAGTGGCATTACATCTATAATCCAACACGATGATGCCCGGGGCAGCGCACGATAACTAGAGGATACTAAATGAATTTGGTGATTTTTTCCAAAATAATGTTTTTAAAGACCTCTCAATAAAATTTGAGCAGAGGGATAGGATTTGACAAAAAATTAGCAGCTTAATTGACACAAAATTAGGATTTAATCATTAGATATACGAGCAGCTTAATTGACAAAAAATGTGGACACTTTACAGTAAAAAAATTAGTGATTATAGTGTTAATATTTCAATTCATTGATCAATAGAATAATTACTGATAATTTGATACAATAATCACACTTTAATTGAATCAATTAATGTTTCATATAACAACGTGGGCAATACAAAATTGGTACACATCAAACTAATAAAAAATTTCAAAGGTAAGGTTGGCTGTTTTATTTTTTTTAAATACTTAATTGATTTCTTAGTTTTAGTGAATAGTCAACTTTAATGTTATTTAATACCAAATAAAAATCCGTGAGATATCTATTTAAAAAATTTCACTTTTCGAAGCAATATTTCAGAAATCAAGAAGCAGTGTGCCGAAGGCAATGTTCGTTTCGCTTTTGCTGAAAGGGATGGCATCTGGAAATTACTGAAGTTGGGATTTCCTGTTATCGGGGTTCCAGACAATGTCGTTTTAGATTCGAAGCCTGTCCAATTCTCCTCTTTTTATCAGTTTATTTCATGCAGTCCGACTTTGAAGAAGAAGCCGGTGATTAATCAGCAAGATACAGCCGCCATTTTGTTTTCATCTGGTACAACAGGAGCGAGCAAAGGCGTTGTGCTTACTCACAGGAATTTCATCGCCATGGTTGAGCTCTTCGTCCGATTCGAAGCTTCCCTATATAACTATCCGATTCTGCCACTTTGGTCTGGGACTATTGTCCTTGGGTTGTAGCATAGCAGTCATGAAAAGCTTCGACGCTGGTGAAATGGTGAAGGCCATCGAAAGAGAGAGAGTCACCCACCTAACAGTCGTTCCACCCATTTTGAGATCTCTGACGAACGCAGCAAAGCATTCTAATGGAAGTTTCAAGAGCTTGAAGCAGGTTTGCTGCGGGGCTGCTCCGGTGAGCAAGACAGAAATCGATGAATTTGTTCGTCTTCTTCCTCACGTCGATTTCATTCAGGTACAACGTCCCAAACACAGACATATCTTTTGATTTGATCTGAGATTTCATTTCACTCGTCGTCACTCGTCAGGGCTATGGCATGACCGAGTCCACAGAAGTGGCAACCAGAGGGCTAAACACGAACAAGTTCAAGCATTATTGTTCAGCAGGGCTTCTGGCCACGAGCATGGAAGCTAAGGTTGTGGATTATCAAGGGGATATTCTTTGCCTCCTGGAGAATGTGGGGAGCTTTCTTTGAGGGGACCTCCTGTCATGAAAGGTCATTGTTTTTCCTTTAATCATGTGAGTAAAAAACCTAGTGTCGATGAATATTGGTTGGTATATCTTTATTATGATTACTGATTATGCAAATTGAAATCTTTTTTGTTGCAAAACTGAGCAGCAAGATTGTTAGATCAGACTGACTTGATCTTGATCTGCAAAACGTGCAGGATATCTAAATAATGCCGAGGCGACATCATTGACGATCGATCCAGATGGTTGGCTTCACACTGGAGATATTGTTTATTTTGACCATGATGGCTATTTGTATATCGTCGATCGAGTGAAGGAGATGATCAAATACAAAGGATTTCAGGTATAATCCTTGGATAATATATTTTATTTTTGCTTTAAGTGGCTGTATTGTTAGAAAGTTCTATAAGTGAAACTATACATCACAATGACCTTTCACATCTTGGTCAATAATTTTGTAGATTGCTCCCGCTGATTTGGAAGCTATCTTAATATCACATCCTAAGTTCTATAGTGTTTTTTCATTGCCTTTTGAACTGTTTTGCAGCATGAAGGACGAGGAGTGCGGGGAAATACCAGTGGCAGTCGTGGTCGTCAAACCCGGAGCCATGCTTTCTAGTCAAGATGTTATGAACTATGTGGCTAAACAGGTTTTATTTTCGTGATTTTCTTGTCATGTGCTGATTAATTTCATCCTTGTCTCGTCTTCTTGGTAGGTCGCGCCATACAAGAAAGTCCGGTAGGTAGTATTTGCAAAATCGATCCCCAAGTCTGCAGCTGGAAAGATTCTCAGAAGGGAGCTTAAAAATCAGATGCCTTCAAAGCTCTGAAACATCACCACCGCCGTGACTGCTTCGCCGTCCTCCTGTGTTCCTGATGTTACATAAAAAATCTTGGTCTCGTTTGGTCTTTGTTAAAAGGTGCGATGAAGTTATCCGCTCGGCCTGTGAATTATTTGAACTCCAGGCACTTTTTGTTTGTTTGTTTTTTTTTTGTAAACGCAGATGAGATTTTGAGGCTCGTAAAACAATCTTATGAAAGATGGCTGCCTTTTATGATTTTTAGGATGTTTTTCTTTTCGTTCCGGTACACGATGATGTCGCGTTATTCAATGCAAATTGGACTGAAATTGAAAAATAAATCGTCGCTAAATATGGTTAAAAAGGGTTAATGTTGTTTATGTAAACAATCAAAGAGTTCTTTTTTATAAGCTTGGTTGAACGGAACCAAACTTCCAGCAATTCTTGATATATCACGAAAAGTTCAACCTTTATTCCTACAAAGGTTCTGAAGCTATCTATCAGCCTGAGGGAGGCCAGAAGGGATAGGGGATATGGAATTTAAGAATCGCTTATCACCTTCCATCGCCCTGCAACCATCTACGTCCACACAAATTTCTCGCCCCACCAGAGTCGAAAATATGGAGTTTTTTGGCGTTTCGGAGGTTTCTTTACGCTTCCCATGGCGTTCCTATCAGCCACGCCCCTAAAGCTCCTCCCCATTTCCTCTTTCCGCCGCCATCCCGACTACCCTTTTCCTCCTGTAAATTTATTTTCCAAGCTTTGTAGAATTAATCCGACAACGTCGCCCAATGGCTTCCCTGCATCGTACATTCGGTCAAACCTGCGAAAATCAGACACGCAGGTTCAACTCCTCGCTAACTCCTCCGGTTTGTCGCCGATTATCATTCATGGAATCCGCCATAAGAGAGAAATTTCGGCGAAAGCTGCCTCCGCAAGCGGCGGTACCACTTCTACGCTCTCTGAAAGGGCGAGTAGCAAAAACATCTCCTTCTCCGCGGTTCTTAAAATCGATTGATTGGTCATCCATGGCTAATTCTCCAATTCTTGATTTATTTAGGTTGTTGGGATCTTGCATTTGATCGTTTCGCTTGGATTAATACTTGCAATGGATAAATTTTTGAAGAAGGCATTCGTAGCGGCTGCAATTAAGTTCCCCAGTGCATTGTTTGGGATGTTCTGTATATTCTCTGTTCTTATGATTCTTGATTCCACAGTTCCAGTGGCGGCTACAAGCCTTATGAACTTCTTTGAGCCAGCTCTATTGTTTATCCAGCGATGGCTGCCATTGTTCTACGTTCCATCTTTGGTCGTGCTCCCACTTTCAGTCAAAGATATACCCGCAGCTTCGGGCCTCAAGATCTGCTTCATTGTTGGTAGTCCCTCTCTCTCTCCTCTCTCTATCTTTATGATTGCAAGTTCAATTATTTAGTTCTGAATGTTGGATTTGCTACAGTTGCTGGGTGGCTATCTTCACTTTGTGTAGCGGGATATACAGCCATAGCAGTTAGAAATATGGTGAAGACTGAAATGACAGATGCTGAACCTATGGGGAAACCATCTCCATTTTCTTCCATGGAACTGTGGAGTTGGACTGCACTTTTCCTCATTTCAATTACTGTTGCTTTATCATATCCAACTGTTCTCGGGACCGCCGCTCGAACTTGCCTTCCTTTCCTACTTGCGTCGACCGTGTTAGGCTACTTGATCGGTTCCAGGTAATTTTTCGTTTTTGATGTGTTAGCATTCTTGTGAATAAGTTGGCAAAGTAAGGAATATGAATATGTTGTTTTCGAAATCCAGTTTGCCATCAGGTGTGAAGAAGATTTTCCACCCGATCATCTGTTGTTCGTTGTCGGCTGATTTGGCAGCATTTGCGTACGGGTATCTTTCCAAATCCGGGATTGATCCGGTTCTAGGTATGATCAACTGATGTTCCCATGGAGTGTAAAATATTGCTGCGTTTGATCTACTGTTAATTTTATTTGCTGTTGAAAATTTGAGATGATGAGAGATAAAAAAGGGAGAAAATAAGATCTATAGTGAAGAATTAAAGAAAAAATAAGAGAGATATCTCGGGAAATGTTACTTCTCTAATCTGGAATGCTTATAACGTCGAGTGATGCTGCCCCAAATGCCAGTACATAATGGAAATAGTTTTCTTGTTTCTCTGAAGAAATTCTCGGTTGAAGTTTTGTGCGGTGATGTACGTTTATTTGATCTGAACGACGTAATCTTTGTGTTTAGAAATATTTTTCCATTGTCTCAGTTATTCCTGATTAATGCTCGAGGTATGATTGGTTTATCGCAACCAATCTACGCCATCTACTCTGTTTCTACTAGCTTCTAGATTTGGGCTTGAAAAAAATGTCATTTTCCATCTGTGTAGGATATTACCTTACAAAGGTGTCTTCTGATCCTGGAGCTGGTGATATTCTTATGGGATTTTTAGGATCTGTGATTCTCTCCTTCGCCTTCTCAATGTTCAAACAGAGAAAGGTAGACGTCAATAATACGGTTTTTTTGGGTTGTCTTGGTCCAGGGAAACATTCTTTTTCGACAATCACATATCCTCCCTTATTGCAACTGAGTTTATTTATACATTTCAGCTTGTTAAAAGACACGCAGCCGAGATATTCACATCTGTCATTGCTGCTTCTATATTCTCCTTGTACTCAACCGCTCTTGTCGGACGACTTATCGGATTAGAACCAGCCTTGACCGTATCGATCCTGCCCAGATGCATAACTGTGGCACTGGCACTAAGCATCGTGTCGTTATTTGAAGGTATAACAATAACTTCAAAGTACATAAACTGCAGTGGGAGTAAAGTGATGAGCTGCTAATTTCGATTTCTAGGTACAAATGCGTCGCTTACTGCGGCCGTCGTTGTAGTAACGGGTCTGGTCGGAGCAAATTTCGTGCAAGCAACGCTTGACAAACTACAATTTCGCGACCCGATCGCCCGAGGAATCGCGACAGCTTCTAGGTGCGTATCTGAGTTTTCGAAAATGACCCAAAATAGCATCTATTCAAGCTCTAATGTATCTGCCATTGGTATGATTTTGTTTATTTCGGTGTGTTTATAGTGCCCATGGATTGGGAACGGCTGCACTGGCCGCCAAAGAACCCGAGGCTCTGCCATTCTGTGCTATTGCTTATGCCTTGAACGGGATATTCGGGTCGTTGCTTTGCTCCCTTCCCGCCATCAGGCAAAGCTTGCTCGCGATTAGTGCCGGTTAAGCGCTCGATGACTGTACAAGGGAGTGATTGGTTCAGATCATATTATTATGAAATTTGTACTCTTTGATGATTATTGTTAAAAGCTAGAGCGGCTCCGGCTCGGATATTATTTCAAGCTCTCTCGAGATGATGAAGTAAAGAAATTCCGAGCTTGATTTGATGCATTAATAACAAGTATTTTCAGAATGAAATTTCAATCTTATTTTGTATTTATTTCTAAAATGGTTATTGTGCTTAAAATATTTTTTATTGTTTTCTTAAAAGAAAATTTCACTTTTAATGCCTCAAACTTTCTTACACTATATTTATAGAAGAGGGACTAATTTTTAATATTTATGAAACACTTTGATATAACTGAAGTGTAAATAATTATTTATTATATTTATTTCATCAATTACTTATCAACACGTATAATAAAAAAATTAATTTTTAATTTATTCTTGAACACAATTATAGCGTAGGTAGTTCATGACAAAAATTTCAAAATTTTTGAGAAAAATATTTAGAATTGTGCTGATATTAATCTTGTTAAAAAATAGGAGAGGTAGCCGACAAAAGATGACGTTAAAGCTCTGATGGAGTAAGATGAAATTTGAGAAATTGGATTGTCGGAGGAGGATGTTGATATTTGGGGAAGTACGGCCATGACCACCAACATTTGATGTACAGAGAGCTCCACTGACACTGAGTGATCTCTTTGCTGCTGAGTGCTGGAGTACCAAAGCCCCAGAAACTCTCACTGCCCTCTCCAGGTAGAGCTCAAACAAACTGTGCTTCCACTTTCTCGCCATAGATTTTTCAAATGTAGTTCTTGTAGATCTATCCTGCTCGTTTGGTGTTGTTACTTTTGGGACCCTTTTCTTTCTCTCTCGAGAGTCGATAATGGGTGATGAGCTTGGGTGAAACCTAGCTTTGAAGTTTTCTTTTATGGAGAGTTCTACCTCTGGTTCAGCTTAATTACTGTGTTAAATTATTTGTCGCTTCATTTTTTTCCAATTTGAAATGAGTCTATTTTCCTTCTTTCTTTTAGGAGCTTGTTCTTCGTAATTTGGGCATTTTTTTCTGTTGCGTCTCGCTCTTTTTCCTTCAATTTCTGTTTTCTGCTTAGGTTAGAAAGTGCATGGTGGGTCGTGGGTAACTCTGCTCTTGCATTCTTCACTTGTCGAAGAAATTTAATTTTCCATAAGATTCACTGTGTCAGTTTCAATTTCAGGGTTACTTCTAGGCCATGGAAGCAATTTCTCTTTTTGATGTTCGTTTTTCTGTCTGTGAAAGTTTCGTTCTTCCCCTCTTTGCTCTAGTCAGTAATATCTTCGATTTCACTCTGATAGACCATGGGTCGTCAATTAAACGCTGTTCAACAGTTTGAATTTAAGTCTGATAGGACGATTTGATTGACTGCAGCCTAAGATGATTGCATATGTCTGTGGTTTTTAATCTCTTTTGTAGGTATAATGTTCAATATATCATGTTTTTGAGCTTGGATCTTCGTTTTAAGCTTATTAATTTATATTTTATCGCATTATGTGTTTCCATTGAAACTGATTACTATCTTTGATTTCATAGTGACTGTAACACTTCTTTTTTTGTGATTCTACCACTGCATATGAAATGAGTAAAAACAATGAGTTTTTTGGATGACATAAAAGGTCATTTCTGTTCTTCAAAATGAAGGTCTGTTCTAATCAGAGTGGTTGGTGAAGGTCTTCTTTTGTGAAGTCCGACATGAGTATTCTAGAGAAGTCCCTGTAAAACATAACGTACGGTTAAGCTCTGTCACAGAAGTTAATATTCTTAATTACAACAATTATTCCTATCATTTTTTCTTGTCATTAGAGATATATGCAGCCAAGGTGTAAGATTAGAGTGAGAACAAAATATTATCTTTTATATAATATTAAGCTATAAATTTTCAGGGTGAATGTTGAAATGTGACAATATCTGAAAATCTTGAGCAATGCCTATATATAATGCTTTTTGTTTTATGAATATGCAGTGCAAAAAAGTCCAAGAGTTTTGAAAATGGGAACTTACTCCAACAGGAACCATTTGATGCCTGAAGTTAATGCAGGCTCATCTCTTCCACATTTCGCCTGGTTTTATCCCGGCCATTTCCTCCCAGGATCGAGAGCTGGCCCACATTCTTTGCAAGGAAATCAAATCAACCTAGAATCCGATCTTGCCGTGGAAGCCGTCCGATCAGCTGCCCCACCAGCTGATCCGGTGAAAATCCCGACTTCAGAAACTAAACCTCAAAAGGCCAGAAAGCAGAGACCTTCGTCGAAGAACACCGACCAGACCGCACCAAAGGCTTTGAAGCCAAAGCAGACCAAGAAGAGTCCCAAAAAACCAAAGGAGAAAACTTTCCCGGAAGCCAAAAGGGAAAAGAGAAATCTCAACCTCGACGAACAAAGGACAAACTTCGATCTATCCAGGGTACCTTCTCCTTACTGCTCGTGTACGGGAATAGCTCGAAGTTGCTACAAATGGGGAGCTGGTGGGTGGCAATCCTCTTGCTGTACAATCAAAATCTCGGAACATCCCCTGCCCATGAGCCCTTCCAGGCCTGGATCTCGCATTGCTGGAAGAAAGATGAGCAATGGAGCTTACGAGAAACTTCTTCTGAAGCTCGCCTCCGAAGGGTATGATCTTTCTCATTCGGTCGATTTGAAAGATCACTGGGCCAGGCACGGCACAAACAAGTTCGTCACGATCAAGTAGGAATCAATCATGCTTGTGTAGCTGAAAATGGTGTTGTAAAGTTTCTCTTCAACTATCCTTATCCTGTCTGGAATTGCTGGGTGTAGACATATTGCTTTGTATTAAATCAACTCATATAGGCATATGATCATCAGCATCTTGGTTTTTCTTGAGCTTTTAACCCTGATCCTCTTGATTTGCCATTGGATCTAGAGGAGGAAAGTTCTTGACAAACATTTTGATATTTTTTCCTAGTTGGATTGTTCGATCAAAGATCTATGCGAAGATTTTACTATCATCAGAAGGCAATCTAAGAATGAAAAACGGAGCAAAATATGCATTTATTTGTTCCATATCTTATGATCCGAAAATCTCCACAAAATTTACAAGCGGGAATTGAATAAAATCATGACAAAGTGGAATCTGGAAGAGGTTTTTTTTCAGGCCTTTGCAGCCCCAACCGGAGTTTTGGTCTTGCCGGCGACGATCTGCTCGTAGAGGTCTCTGATTTTCAAACCGACGATGGTCTGGAAAAGACCAGTGCCGTTGTTGCTGCCCGGAAAATCAGCATGCTTCAGCATTTGCTGAGTTACTTCGCCGTAGAACTTGCTTGAAAGATTGCTTAAATGGCTTTCCACGTAAATCAGCTCGTCTAATCTGTCGAACTGCCCGTCCATCTCCAACACCGAGACCTGAAACATTCATATTTCAAACGTGTATGTTCAGATCGCAGATGAAAAACTAGAGTATTCGCTCTGAGATCGCCGGCGTACCTCGTCGGAAAAGTAACTGTCGGGGCCGTAGGTGAACTTGATTCCCGGGTAAGAGCAAGTGAGCTTTCTTCCACAGGGAATCCATGAAATGGTAGAGCCTTCATCGAACAAGTAAACTGGGCTGAAGAACTCGACCCCTTCTTTCATTATCAGCTTCACTCTCAGAACTTTTCCTTCGTTGTCATCTGGAATGAGCAAGGTTGGCAAAACCTCTATCACTGCATCTGCGTATTGCTTTTGTGGATCTGCGTCAACATGAAAAAACTGCTTTCAAAAACAGTTTTCATAATTCAGAATCCGAAGCCTGAGGAAAAAAGGGTTACCGATGTATGCGTCGAAGTCGGGTTTTCGAGCTTCGATGCTGGCTTTGATGCTCTCCAGACTGTGTCCTCTCTCAGCCATGTCTCTCTGCAATTGTTGTAAATATGGGAGGAAGATGGGATAATAATGGAAATTGAGGAGAAACTAAGTTCGGTTTATTCACCTGAATTTTCCATGCAAATTTAACTTCGTTGCTTATGTCTAAGTAGATGCTGAAGTCCAAGAGGTCTCTCACTCTCGAATCATACCTGCGATATGGAACCATAAATGAAAAGAAATCACCAAAAAGCTTTTAACGAACGAGAATTATACGTAAATAGTTTGATAAATGCGCTATCAGAGAATCAATTCAATGATATATTTATCCGGAATTCCGACCCGAGTGAAATGCAAGTTTAGTCTGGTCTAGCATGGAGAATTCAAATGTCTAGAGTTGAAGAAATATTATTTGGGGACAAAAACACGAGGTGGACCAAGTTCAATGTATGAGCAACCAATTAATCAATCAAATCAAGAGCTCAATTTTGACAAAATGACGAGTTTTGTGCTACATATAAGCAAATAAAATGACTAAAGCATGAATAAAACACGCGCGACATGTGTACCATGGCCATGACAAAAAGTGTGACAAAGTACAATAATAGAAATTAATTAGTCATGAGTTAGATAAACATAGTCTCCCACACAAAAATATTATTTTGATTCACCCGTATATAAAACATTAATTTAAGGTTTTGCCGATGAAGAGCAACACAAATGTGCACTATATTTTACGTTTACTTACTAATTTGTCGATATAAATAATAAACAGAATAATAAGATGTCAAAATCTAAGAAAGGGAATTGAACTAGTTGAGAGAGAGAGAGAGAGAGACTCACATTGGATGAAGACCTTCAATAACAAGAATCTTAGGAGGCTTAATAAGCTCCGGAGGATCAAGAAGACCGGAAACATGATTATAAATAGGCTTCTCCACGGCAATTCCACTTTTCAAAGCCTTCACCTGTTCATACATCAAATCAAAATCATTGGCTCTTGGATCCAACGCAGTCACGCCCTTCTCCTTCCTTCCCGTTCGATCCAGAGAATGATAGTCATCCAGGCAAATCACCGTCGTCGTGTCGCTTATAAGCGTGTTCGAATCTGGATTTCCTCCTCTCGGCGGCTCCGCCGTACCTCCGAACACGCTCGTCAGTCTTCTCATGAACGTACTCTTTCCGCACCCGGAGTCCGCTGCCAGGCCGATAACCACCGTCTGTTGGCCGCTGGCGGAGCAGGTTACGACCAACGGAGACGCGGAGATGGAGGCCGGAGTGGACTTTCTGCCGCTTCTCTTGCTGTAGAAAACTACTTGTTTTTGGTGGAATGGTGGAGTGGTTTTGGAGGGAGTGTAGATTGAGGTAGTGTGGACTACACAGACCGCCATTTTTTGTGCTTCTGTTTTACTTGTCTCTCTCTCTTCCTTCTCTCCCTGCACGGAAGAGAGTTGCAGAGAGCTCTGAGCGAGAAAGAAGAAGAAGGTTATTTCGGCAGATTCTGAAGTGGTTTTCTGATTGAAAAAACGAAATGGGTCTGCGTTTTCTGTCCCCTTTATGACCGAAGAAGCTGAGAAAGATGGGAAAGAATGCCAGAAGCTGTTTGGGAGGCGAGAAATGTAAGCTTGATTATCGTGTAATTCTTTGCATGTCCACTACTGCCCTTGGCTGTGGACGATGGAGATAGTGAGACGTGGGCAGTATTATAGAAGAGCATGGACCAAATTGTCATTTGAAAATTTTTTCAATAATTTAGGAAATTGTTCATGGGAGGAGGATGGATGATGAAAGCAGGGATGGAGAGGAGCTTGGGGCTGCTTGGATAGTTCTGATACACGTGGCGGACATACAGTGGTGGGGTGAAGATGAGGGCCGTGAGGTGTAGAGTGGAGGGAATGCACATAATTTTTATAAGATGCATTTTTAATTCAAAAAGAATAATAATAATAATTACATGGTCTCCAATCCATGATGTAAAAATATTACAAATAGGCAAGCCCTAAATTATGACACGAGGAGATTACTTTGCCTCGTGGTGGGCATAACCAGCCTGGATTCATAGTTAAAACCAAAATAAGAATGACAATTAGTTTCCAAGGAAGAATAATGATTTGTGTGAGAAATACTCAATATGTGATTCATTTGTTGGCACAAAGTTAATTATCTTGAAATAAACGAGTCATAAAGTAAAACTATAATAGTTCAATTACTAGTATTTTTTTGTATATTTGACATGATAATGTTACATTTATTTTCTTAAAATGATCAATCATACGTCAAAATTGACAAAGTTAAAATAATTAATTGATTAACTTTATAAAATTATTTACCATTTATTCATTCAACAAGCACTTAAGACAAATAATTAATTAATTTGTTAATTTACCTTTAAATATTTAAAAATCCTAGTCAACTGGTCAAAATCCAAACCCTAGAAAAGCCCTGCTCTCTATGATCAATTTGGTCATTTGGTTTGCCTCGTCTGGGCGGCAAACGGTTTTGCTGGGCGTCTCACTCACGGCACCATCACCATGGGTGGGAAACTCAACGAAGCGACCTCCTTGCGCGAACCATTGGCCCAAGAAGTTCCATCAATCACGGACGCTGAATCCGTGAAGAAGAAAGCGAAGAAGAAGAGAAGCAGAGACGCTGGTTCCGAGCATCCTGTGGATGCCAATTCAGAGAGAAAACTCCGAGAGGCTGATTTATGCGAGAGCAATGGTGTGAAGCCTAAGAAGAAAAAGGACAAGCACAAGAAGGTCCACGACGGGAAAAAGGAGGGTGAAACTCGTGGAGACGAAGAAGAGGTACATGAACCTGAGGCGATTAGTAAAGGAAACGTTGTAGTCACTGGAAAGGACGTGAAAGATGCAAAATTTACTTCGTTGAAGTCATTTAATGAATCAGGCCTACCAGACGATGTCCTCCAGTGCTGTAAAAATTTTACGAACCCTTCGCCGATCCAATCCCACGCTTGGCCATTTTTGTTGCATGGACGTGATTTTATAGGCATCGCGGCCACTGGTTCAGGTAGTAAAATTGAGTTGGCTCTTGATATTGGTTTTTGATATTATACTTAATTAGATTTCTATCAGTCTAAAATTGAGTGATTCATTGAATGTTCGTGCGTTTAGGGAAGACTTTGGCATTTGGGGTACCTGGTATTATGCATGTCTTGAAGAAAAGAAATGGAAAAATGTCTAGAGGGAGGAATCCTCTTTGCCTTGTACTCTCACCTACAAGGGAATTAGCTCAGCAAGTATGTCCAGCACTTGATCATGTTACTCTAATTACTCTCAACGTGTGATACTTTATGAATGGCACCTGCATGGATGTAATTTAACAGAAAGGAGTAAAATGATATGTCCTAGACTTGAGTATTTTGGAAATTACCATGCAGTGCAATTTGATATTTCAATATTCGTTGTCATTTATATTTATTATTTATTTTTGGAAATATGTGAAAAAAGTTATCTTTATTAGGCCTTTCAATAACCCTTCTTTTATCACTTTCTAAAAAGATTTTTTCATCTGAAGTCAACTTCTGAAAACATCATCAAATGTGAACTTTATAATCAGGTGGATTTGCTTGATCATTTTCATTATATGTAACCCTCAATTAAAGATAAATACCTTAGGAAGTGATTAGCTATGTGTCATCATCATTTCATAACTAATCATACTAACATGTAAAATGTATATGCACTCTCCATAACAGCTAAATAAATTATCTGCTGCGAGCTCTTTGAAATTTTAATATGCACAATTTTCCTTAAAAATACAAGAAACGTAAATAAATAACTGGTCCATTGTCTTACATTTTGTCCTCAATTGTGTTGAAAATGCCATTAGATTTGAAAGGCAACACAAAAAATTACATTTGCTTTGGTTTGAAGGTTATAATGGTGATTTAGGTGTGCAAATACACGGTGGCACATATAGTATATTTTCAAACATTAGAAGAAAGATATTGATCCTTTATTCATTTTTCTTTGGCTCGTCATATCTTCTCTGTGCATGACATCTTACTTTTATGTCGTTCATTTGTTTCATCACTTGTTTCATGCGAACTGTTTCTAATGAAAGATTTATTGAGTGGTATCAGATTTCAGATGTGTTGTGTGACGCTGGTAAACCATGTGGTGTAACATCAGTATGCTTGTATGGAGGAACCTCAAAAGGACCTCAAATATCAGCTCTAAAGTCTGGCATTGTAAGATATTAGCATTTTTATGATTGTATTTGGTATTATACATTCCAACAACTGAAGCCAAAATGAAACCTAAAATCTCTTTCTCTTGTCTTGTGATTCTAAACATTTTCTGGATTCTTTTGTTTCAAGGTTTTCAAATGGTGTTTATAGATATCCACAATGTGCCTAAAAGTAATTTATGTATCTAAAATTTAAAATAATTTTGATTATATACTTGTTACCTGGTCTTATGCAGGATTTTGTCATTGGAACTCCTGGACGTTTGAAGGATCTGATCGAAATGAAGGTTTGCTGCCTTAAAGAAGTATCATATGTGGTTAGTAATTAACTGCACATGTGTTCTTATTGGAGAGAATTAGTTTGTAAACTTAACCTCTTCTGCCTTAGGGTTTAGATGCGGTTATTTTGTTTTGATCCAGAAAACCTTTGAATGTTGTTATTTGAAATCCAATCATTTGAACTTCATGTTATTCTCTTGGCAAAAAAAAGGCAGTTACCCTTGCAATTTTTATACACTTGTTTACCTTTTTCTCCTTTAAATAGTATTCAATGCAGTATACCTAGTTAAACCAAATAACTATATTCTAAGAACAAGGAAAGGTTATAGTTATTTATAACCAAAGAAATATCACTCGTCCTTGTCCTTTAATGTTCAATATAATAACTTTTACTTATAGACAATGAGAACGCATGTTTGTTGTAAAGATGGGTGAAAGAATACAAGTTGTCTGAAACATGCTTATTCCTTCTTCCAGTTGATATTCATGCTCCATTATAAAGTCTCAAGTCACTCCATTATGAAGTCTCAAGCACGCATAACGAATTATCATCTTCTTCGTTTTTTTTTTTTTTTGTAATTGCTACAAAGCATGTCATTTATGATCAGTGTTATTGTTTCTGTAGGTTCTCGATGAAGCTGATCGAATGTTAGATATGGGATTTGAACCTGAAGTTCGCGCAATATTGAGCCAGACATGTTCGGGTGAGTGATAAATAATTAATATTTGATAATCACAACTTATTGGGTATAAAATAGAAGTCCTAAAAATTAATATTTTGGAAAAGCGTTGTGAAAAATTTGAGATAGAGACACAATCACAATAGGAACCAACAATACAACGAGAGCTGCTTGGAAATCCCTTTTAAATGGCATCTTACATGATTAGCTCGTGTTTCTGGAAAAGGCTACTTGCCAATCCACATCAAATGTTTCTTTTATCTCTTCTTGATCCTTGGATTCTTGAATACTATGTTCTGTTCTAGACTTTTACCATCACTTAGCATTCAAACTCGTTTGGACGTTGGAAACCAATTAGACAGCCACTGGCCTTTAGGAGTATAAAATAAAAAATATGTATATAACAAAGAATCAATTGTAGAATATTATGAATAATAAGTGAGTAATTTAACATTGACCTGATACCTTCAATTTTCTGGATTATGGAGAATTTTTATTGGGATAAGAGCTGGAGATTCATGAGCTCAAATGTCTTTCTTAGTACTTTAACTGACTTAAAATTGATATATTTGGGATAAGAGTTGTTATCATTGTTTCAAAGAGTGAAAAGTTGATATTTCTTACTTGCCTTTGAATATATGCTTCATTGCAGTATAAAAAAGGTCCTATGACGTGAGATTATAGTGACTTGAACATTGTGTTTGATTATTGGATGTTTGTTTGTTAAAACATTCTTCGCTTTTCAATTTTATATCAACATAATATAAATTTTCTATAAAAATCTTTATTCATTTATAAAGAATACCTTGCAGCTCGTCAAATGGTAATGTTTAGTGCTACGTGGCCACTGCTTGTACATCAATTGGCTCAAGAATTTATGGATCCTAACCCGGTTAAGGTGTGTATCTTTGCACAATTGGTCTTTTGATTTTCATGGGATATTTAGCTTTGAAACTTAAGTATTTATTTTATAGGTTGTCGTCGGTTCAGAAGATTTGTCTGCCAACCATGATGTTATGCAAATAGTGGAGGTATAGTGTCAAAGTTCTTGCTTCTGTGCTCATAGGAATTTGATTTTCCTTGGCTATAGTTGCTTAAAAGCAATCATGCTTCATGCACTTAGGTTTTGGATGATTATTCACGTGATCAACGATTGGTTGCTCTGCTAGAGAAGTACCACAAATCACAGAAGTATGCAATGTTTCCTTTATTTAATTCAAACAAAGATGTGTGAATTCTAATAATTGTACCGGTTCATTTAAAAAAAATATCTGGAGTCTTTAATTATAGATGATTGGATATGTCTGCTAATATCTAAGCTTATTCCATGACCAGGAATAGAGTATTGGTTTTTGTCTTGTACAAGAATGAAGCTGATCGAGTGGAAAAGATGTTGCAGAGAAGGTAACTATTACACCTTAATGATTGTTTTCAAGGAACTGGTTAATAGACTTTTGGCTTTTAGTTACAATTAAGAGTACACCTTTTATATTTAAAGCTCTGAGGAAGCTCATTACATAGTTTGACTTCGTGTGTCTGATTTTGCTTGCTTTGTAGGGGTTGGAATGCTGTTTCTATACATGGGGATAAAGCGCAATCTGCACGTACAAAAGCACTTTCATTATTTAAGGAGGGAACCAGTCCTTTGATGGTATGTTAGTTCAGAGCGCTTTCCAAAAAATCTTTATCATCATCATTCTGATACTCTTTATCATCTGGTAAAATAGTTTTCAGCTCATCATATAGTAAGACCATGTTTATATTGAGCAATGTGAGTAGGGAAAAGGATTTACTCTCTGATGACCAAAAGCCGATGTTCACTAACCTTGATAAGCCATAAAATTGGTGGTGGTCCCATTTAGGGATGGGATTGTGTTCCCCAATTGTGGGTGAAACTTTCATGTTTATTCGTTTTATTTATTTATTTATTTTGCATCAATTTGTGTAATTGTTTCACCTCTATTAATTTTCACTTTTGACAGTTGAGAAAAGTATTATTATTATTCAAATAATTAAAAAAAGAGACAATGATACTAAAATTATTTAATTGATAGACTCAACATTTGTGTGCAAATATATAAATAATGCTTTTATTACTAGATTTCTATTATGACAAGTATTAAAATAATGATATGGTGATTGTAAATTTATTAGAAACCCAAATCAAGCCAGATTTTTTTTCTAACTTGAACCAACTTGGTTGAATGGAGAAGCCAGCTTGGTAGGCTGGTAAGTTCTATTAGCAAAAGGTTTTGTGACAGGACTTGGCTTGGTCTATCTAATATGCTTCCTTTTTTATGCCATGTGTTTAGGACACTGTTTAGAGGAGGCAATATTTCTTTAATATTACTTCTAATTTAATTTCTAATGCTGGCATTGTAGATTGCTACTGATGTGGCTGCTCGAGGATTGGATATTCCCGATGTTGAAGTTGTAATTAATTACAGTTTTCCTCTCACAACAGAAGATTATGTCCATCGAATAGGAAGAACTGGAAGGGCTGGTAAGAAAGGGGTTGCCCACACCTTCTTCACGCAGCAAAACAAGGTAATTTCCTAGTATTTAATAGTTGTTGTCATGGAGGTATGATCTTTTCTTTTTAGCCCTTCTGGATCCTGTCTTTGTGGAAGTTGACCATCCGTTGTTGTAGGGACTTGCTGGGGAGCTAGTGAATGTTCTGAGAGAAGCAGGGCAAATTGTACCCGAGGAACTCCTAAAGTTCGGCACTCATGTAAAAAAGAAGGTATTTGGATTGTTTTTAGTTTGAAGTTGTTGGGTGTTTTGTTCTCCTTCATGTTCTTATAAGGATGATATTTCTGGTTGTTTTATTTCTTGGGAATAAGTTTCTGGCTACGAAAGTAGAGAATGTGAAGTGATCTCGTCTCTCCTCTTTCCTTGTACTTACTTTTGGAATTGTTGTTAGGAATCGAAGCTGTATGGAGCTCACTTCAGAGAAATCTCTGTGGATGCTCCAAAGTCCAAGAAAACAACCTTCGATGACTCTGATGAGGACTGAACGCTTAGTCATATGCTTCCAACGACGCAAGTTCACTTTATATTTGAATTTTTGTTTTTAAATTTATCGAAGATTTTATTTTTTATGCGCTTTTATAATTTATGGTAAAATGGGCTGGAACTCATTTTCTCGAGTGTATGAACTGTGGAATGAAAGTGATCGCCTGGGCGAATCTTCGACTTACTTTACCCATCATAGCGTCAAGCCAATAAAAAACCTACCTTTGACTGGACTAGGCGGGTCGAAGGTGAGGGCCTGACTAGGCTCTCCTTGATGGCCGGCTCGCCAGTATATGAAACCTGGCTCAGATTGGACTTGACCCTGATCAGGCCTACAGAATTTGTGTTCTATTGGTGCCAACATGATTATAATAAATTGTGGGCGATGATTTGGAGCAAATGATACGGACGTGATTAGGATGATGATGGCTGGATAGGTGATTGAAAAAGCAGCTTCCACAAATGGCATTTCCGAGCTCTCCATGTCACCATCTGCCACCTAATTTTCTTCAATGCCCCTCACACGGATCTCCATCCCCCTCTTCCACGTACTCTCTCTCTCTCTCTCTCTACAGCAGAAGACGTTCAGCTTCGGGAGCAAACAAAACCCATGACGTCAAGCAAAGGGTCACCTAAATTAAGAACCAAATATTTCCTCGCTCCAGGACAGATCGATCTAGAGAGTGAGAGAAGCTGAGATTTCTTGAAATTAGTTTGTCGGATAATACAGCTAAGTGTTGTGCTGTGTTCTGTGTTTCATGTAGTTTTGAGTGTTGATGAAAGATATGGTGGGCATTTTCTCTAAATTTCCCGGCAGCCGGACCAGCCACCGGCGAACTCAAAGTGCCTTTGTAAGACGAGCGCGTTGGGCCATCTCAGATATTCACTCGCCGGTTAATGTTTTATTTTAAGATCTTCGTCATTGGTGCAGGACCGGAGAGAAACATCGCCGGGAAATCCAGAGAATACAGCGGCGGCGGCTGCAACTGCAAGTTCTGTTGGAATAGAAGCAACGGTCGAGTTCAAGCCAGTAGAACACCCCGTCGAGCCCACTGACAATGACCGGCCGATCCCCTGCCCTTTACCGGAGCCTTCGATTCTCCACGTGAGTTCAATTCTGGGTTTAGATCCAAATTCTTCACTGATTACTAACTATTTGAATGGTTAAAATCTATGGCTATTAGGATGGACGGATATGGAAGGAGCGAATCTCGGCGGCCACTGCACAGAGGAGACCGGAGTTTCCGCCGTCGAAGGAACGAGGGAGCCTTGAACAGCGATTGATTCAACCCAAGCCGTTGATTCCATCTTTTAGCGCACCGGAGCATAACATCATTAACTTCCTCGTTGAATCAAACTCATCGGCGACATGACAGAGCAAAACAGTACATCTCTCAACTTCTCCTCTGTTCTTATTTTCTCGATCGATTCTTTCGATTGATCGAATCTGTCTTGTTTGTTGAATTAAAAAGATAAGATTTGTTGGAACAAATCTGTAAGTTTTTGCATGTACCCCATCAAATTCAACCATAGAGAAAGTTTTATTTAATAAACTACATACATACTTCAATTACACAATAAAATGTCATTGTTAGACTTAGCGACCCCCGAAGATTATGGTAGATTCAAAAGAATTTTGTCCGTTCGAAGGACGAAAATAACCGGCGAAATATCTCAGGTTAGAAGGTTCCGAGCAGCATATTGTTCGCTCGAGGTTTCTAAAATGTCCGATTTCGAAGCTGAATAGTCCTCCACACCATCTTGATCGATGATCGACATGTGTCTACTCACTCCGTTCCCCTTCGCTTTATCGTTGTGGGGACGGTTTCCCAGCCCCATTTGAGGAAAGCTCGTTCTCCCGGGAGACGCCGCAGCAACTCCTCCGAAATACAGCTTATTAAACATGTGGCTCGGCCAAAATCCCATTGGCCGGGTGAAGCCTTCCACCAACCACCAAAGGTCCAATGGACGAGTCGTCTTATTTGACCCGTTTTATTCTAATATAAAATAATTAGGAGACGGAGGAGGAGCGGTCGTTCATATCGACCTTCTTCCGTTGAATTAGCATATTTAAGAATTCCATCCGAAGGATGCTCGTTATTCGTGATGACAAATCCAGGGCACCTAGTGTTGAAGCATGAAACTTTAGCACCCTGAGACAAATACAGCTTCTACATTAGTTCGATCGACAAATAAAAATCAAAGTAAATTAATTAAAAAAGTAAATGGTAAAAATATTGGATGAGTATAAGAACACAAAGACTTACGCGTAAAATCTGGTGTTATGATCTCCACATAAGTTTGGATTAACCTGAAAGTTTTTTGGTACCATAAATCATGTCCATATTCTTTTTACTGGTAGAATTATTACTCGATAATCACTTTTAAATGCAGCAGAGCCATACTGAAAAAAATGAAAAGACTAACCGTCCATCCCGCATGGATTTGTTCTTCCCCTGCTTCGCAGAAATAATATTGGAACTAAATTGATAATTATCGTAAACCTTGGGATCATCTTCGATCAGAAAAGTTGAAGCTCCATATATTTTGCCAATTCCATCTTTAGCAAACTATTATGGTGGAGAAAATCAGTTGAAGTTCAATGTTGCATTAAGAAATTGAAGAGTATGGATTTAATAAATTGGTGAAGTCAAATTGAAGACTTGCGAGTTTTAATGAGTCATCATTCAAAAACTACTGAATTAAACAGGCGCACATTGCCTTGTATTTTGAGATTTCCTTTTTTGGGAGCGGATAATTTTCTGTAATTTCATGAACAATTTATACCAAAAACTACTGAATTTGGTACAATGTACACTCAAAACATTCATACCAAGAAAATTATAAATCAATTTTGTGGAGAATTTCACAGTAAATGCAATTTTTGATCGTATTGCATGCGGTAATGTAATGATAACATCTAAATCTACGTTTTTATCATATGAAACCCTAATGTATCGACTACTAGCTATTGTATGTTTTTGAGTACATTAATACCATAAATAAAACCAATCAACTATACTTGCACTAGCTATCATTAGTTTGAGAATCGAGGCGAAAGGGCCTTTCATCGATGAAATTTTATCTTTGAATCGGACCGCTCCTCTCGGACATCCTACTCCGTTTGATTTTGATGTTTTTTCCGTTTTGTTTGGAATCTCCTCCGCTAAGAAACTTGGTTTCATCTGTACTTCAAATTAGCTGAACAATTGAAATGAATTTTCATTTCTTCCCCTAAAATAAATCTTGAAGTTTGTGATTAGCTTATCAAATTAGTTCTTGCCTAAGATCAGAAATCAGTTGGTATTGTAATACTTACACATGTTTTTAACGTGAAATTGCATCTCCAGCAAGAATAGAAAAAAAATCAGCAGGAGAGAGACTAGTGATGATATCAGGCAGAAATTAGCCAATCAGATTCCAATTTATTCCACCATTTTAAAGACAGCTTGTAATAAGCAGGAAGCAAGTAATATTCGAGTTCAATATCATCATCTCGGACAAAAATCTCAGCATATAAAAGTTGAAACCAAATGGGCGTTTTACAAATTAATCGAGGAAACGGCGGAGGTTATTCCACCGGTTCTTGGATCACCGGTTTCTAAAGAAACTCCCCGAGGATCTTCCCTGACTAGTAAGGCCAGAACGTTGAGAGAACTCCATGTTTGAGTGAGATTCGTAACTCTATCGCCCAATACAACTGCAAAGATCGCATCGTATCCTCCGGCACCTGGAACTCCGGCCAGCAGGATTCCTTCCATTTCCATGGTAGCATCTAGTAGCTGAGTTTGCGAATTTGGCTCGATCTGAATTTTCAAATACGACATTGTTTAGTACCTTTTGAATCAGCCGAGAGAGACTTGTGGAAATTAAAATAATCTTCATCGTCCTCGTCGATTCTCGATCAATATAGAATTAACTATTTTTTATGCTTATATATCATTAGCTATTTTATAATTTTTTTAATTTCTAGTCAGGTTTCTTCAGCCTTCATAAACAGTTCGAAGATGTTGCTCTTCTTCCTTAATCTCAACGTACTCTATCTATCTCAAAGTCTAAATCAGCAAATAATCAAAGCACCAGAAGAAAAAACAGAAGCAGAGAAGAACTTACAGGTACACCAGCAGCAATGCCCATTTCTCGCATATGATGTCTAATTTCAATCATGGATTCTCTTGCTTCGTATAATGCTTCAACGATTTCCTTTTGCTTTGGTTCAGTGGCCTGTTCCCTCCACTGTGCACATGTTTTAGTGAGATTTCAACATTCATGAAATGAAATTCAAAAGAGTCATCAATGAGTAGAAATGCAAGAATCTTAAATTATCATTTTTTCTTGATTAGAAACCGATATGAATTCATGAATGAAGTAATACACTAAGGAAATACCTTCAGCGATTTAAGAACGCTGCACTCGACGATGGCATGTTTATAGGCATCCCAATGTTCAGCAGCCAATTTGCTCAATAAATTGAAATACGTTTCGAGTTTTGAATTTGTTTCTGACAACTTTTTCCATGTCTGGCTGGACTTGTCAGGATCAGATTTTTGCCACTTCTTTACAGCACCTACCATTGAAGGAGTGGAAGATCCTCCAGCGCCTGGTTCTCCAAGTAACTATGTTAAACAACAAAATATCAAAGGCAGAGAAAAGGTAAAATAAATCCTAGTCTTGGGCAACAACTACAAAATGATGCAACTTTTGAGCTTTTCTATTAGCCATGCAGTCTAAGCACTAAATCACTTACAAGAGTCATTAAGGGTGGAAGAGAAAACTTTGTCCTCGCGTGATCCCAATTTCCTTTTAAGATATCAACAACAATATTTTGTAGTGGTATTCCCTTAACAGCAACCTGCACGACAGCAGCATATAAATCTATGGGACATCAAAAACAGCTATCGTAGCCAATCCCCGAAACTATTTTAAAAAATTAAAAATCCAAAACGGCAGAGAAATTAGATGTCTACATGGCAAACTCAGCGTGCTTGAGAGAATTACATTTGCTCATTCACTGTAAAAAGGGTACCGAATAGAGGATTCTATTATTTACTGGTAGGTTGGTCATCATTAAGCTTAACTGGACTTGGACTTTATCAATAGTTTGAATAGAGGATGCTACGCTAGTTCATTACACTGGGAACTTATGGTCACATTATAATCCTAATTGAACAAGGAAACACAAATTAGATGGAGTCAGTTCCATTGTCCACTAATATTGGGTATGAACAGAAATGATTGATGAGACTAAGAGAGATACCAACCTGAGAGGGAGAGAGTACTTCAGGTGAAAACCGGTTATAGCGTTGACTGCCATAAATAGCAGAACTGACATCAAAGCCACTACCAACTTTCCCTTGAGCAAAGCAATGAGCACTTTGAGCTATCACATGAATCATATCAAGATCAACGCTATCGCTTTCTTTAGTTTGATTCGTAGAAGAGGAAAGATTGACAACTCCAAGGTAATGAAGTAATGCAGCAACTACAGCAGTTGTCATGGCCGCAGATGATCCCAATCCAGTTTTAGCCACTTCAGGCTTGCAGTTTTCTCCATTTGATTTCTCAGCATTAAAAGTTATTGATGAAAAAGGCGGGAGAGCAGCCAATGCCTCTGGTGTCAAAGGCAGCCCTTGCATTTCAATCTATGAAATAGTTTCAACGCATCAATCATTTAAGAATACTGAAATTAAAATTTAATAGAAGGTCAAATTTAAGACATCAAGTGAGGATTGGGAATTGAGAATCTGGACAGTTTAAGATAAAATCAGTGCTAAAAGTCATATTGCTTGGACATATTGATCGGAAGAATCTCAAAAGGAATATATAAGTAAGAAAGATTAAATTCTTATAATTACAGACACATTCAAGGACAGTGAAAGAAAATGATTCGAAAAAGAATCAAACGGTCTGAAAAAAATAACAGAAGACTAAAGAAGGTAACATGTACCAGATTTCGGAATGAATAAAATTCATTGCAGCCTAGAATTGTGATATCTAGACCTGCAAGGCAAAATACAGATCATATGAGAGATTTTGGAACCCACAGAAAAGATCAAAACTCAACCAAACATTTACAAATTACCTTGCGAGAGCAATGCATACAATGAGACTTTCTTATCCTCATCAAACAATGCACAGGCAGCGGCCACAGAATACTGCACTGCTTGTTCCACAAATGGATTCCTTGATTCACTGAAAATTAAACCAATCTTAGTAAGTGAGAACAAATGTACACCAGATCCAGCTACCATTTCTAAATTAAAAGACTATCAATTAAACTTCATTACATCATCTCTAGATGTAACGATAAATTTCTAGGTAGAACTAGGTGTAAACTAGGCATACCATCTAATTACACCTTAATTTTACCCATGGATTGAGTTTCGGTCACTGATTAGAGTAATAGTCATGATAAATCATAAATAATTTAAACAGTAAAATAGTTGCACTATTAATAACTGTTACATAAAGAGATCAAATTAGAGTTTAAAAATAGAAAATAAACCTAACAAAAATCATGTCTAAGAGTTATGGATAGCTATAGACTAAAACAATAAACTTAAAATTGGACAAAAGCATGCTTGTGATGATGAGGCATGGGTGAGAAAGATAAGAGAGAAATCACTAGCCTGGAGGATATGCATTCCAGAGTCAGATCTTTGATTGACAACTTATACATGCTTTCTCTCGAGAGTTGTGGAGATGTTAACTTGATCTCCGCCCATTTCTATATGATACAAACAGAGTCGTTTAGACCTAAGATAAACATGAAGAATAATAATATGTAAAAAGCAAGTGTGGTAAGGACAGTTGGCTGAAAGAGATCCCTCAATTATGCTGGCCAAGAAGATAGCATATTATAGACAATGAACAAAACAAGCTTTTCATCATATAACAATATATATCCTCCACAATCATTCTTCCTTCTAGCATCAAATAGTTCAACATTTGAAATGATAGAGCATAGACTAGATCTTTCTGTCCAACTATTTTTCGTATTCCTTCCCAACCAATACGATCATTTCACTATTTCTGTTGGGCAAAAGAATGCTTTCCATCCAGAAAAGAATAAAAGAAAAAAATTTACTACACTTCATTCAGCTTATTGAAAAATCAAAGAACAAAAAAAAAAGATAAAATACCCATGCCCAGCTATCAGGCTTGATTTCCTCGTAAATGGGTTTAACAATTGCATAGAACCGAGCATTGGTACTGAGTACCAATCCCGCATTCGGCCTTTCCAAAATGAGATAACCACCGGTCATTAAAACTTTTCCAGGAGCAGAAGCAACTCTGAGGACAAAATTGCAGAACAAATGAAAAAAAATCATATTAATGAACTGATTTGGCGTGGAGAAATTTCCTAGTATTGTGAGCATCACTAAGCTCAACTTGTATCAGGCGAAAAAAATTAAAAACTGAAGAATAATCACACGAACAAAAACGAATCTTACACGGCCATGGCTGCACTTCCACGATCAACCACAAGGTAATTATGGGATTGATTACTGCAATCTGACCCACAAAATTACAGTTATTCAGAAACCCAGAACCGAAAAGATCATAGAAATGACAGTGGCTAGAGTCGTTGAATATTTATTCAGGTTCCGCCGGAAACAAGAAGGTGAAATTCGATCTTTCTTCGATAGGCCGGCTTTGGAGCCCCTTGAATATTAGGCCGCTCCGAGTGGTTATATTCGTGAATGTTCCGACTCGCCAGTCATTATGGATCTACTGGCATGGCCTCTCGGAAGGAAGCGAGAAAGCGAACAGCAAGCTGAACCCGGCAACACAATAAGGAAGCGAACGCATATAGAAAGGCATATTCATTTGTTTTTATGATGCCCGAAAATTGATCCTAACCAGCAGTCTATTAATTTAAAATGCGATCTTTTGTTTTTATTTTAATTAAAACTAGAAAAAAAATATGTTTTTAATTCAAAAAATCATTTTTTTCATTTGAAAAAGCAGTAGGCAGATTTAATAACTAATTTTTTGTTCAAAGGTTACTTTTTGACATTTTCAATTTGCGGGTAGGTTGAATTTAGATGCTTTGATTTTCAGGATTTTTGGTCAACCTGAAATCAAATAGCTAACCCAAAAAAATGTTTAATACAAAAATAATATAAGTATTGTCATTTTCTAATGAAACTGAGTGGGTCGGATCGGTGCCCAGTCCTAGTTGAATTAATGATAAAACCAGTGCAAGGAATCGTATTATGACAGCATGGACGATCGAACCTCTTATCTTCTTTGGCTTGGACGGTCGAGGCGAGATTGGGTTAATTTTGAAGATGCAATATGTTAAAAAAAACTAATTTGAAAAACTACTTCTCAAAACACCTCTTTTCACAAAAAAGCTAAACACGCTTTCTCAACCATCTGCTCACATTAATGTAATGAAATATCCATATTTCCATGAAAAAGCTTTTGGAACGTAGAGGGGTGTAGGATTATTCAACTTTGGTCGGATGAACAGCAAACGCACGATGAATATTACCCCAAAATTAATTCATGATTATCGTGTTTGGCTGCTATGTTTATTGAAATCTGGTCAAATTGTCACAAATTTGACAGCGTCTATAAAAAAATAGAACTTGATCTGTCCACCAACCAACTTTATTTCTTTCTTTCTTTTTTTCAAGTTGAACCAACTCCAGATGAGAAAAACGTGTTGTAGTCGATACTGAATTTGATCGAATGAACTAAGACCATAAAACTCTCCCAAATAACAAGTTTTTTGTTTATTAGTAAATATTGAAGTGAATATAGTGCTAAAATTATAGATTACATTGATCAAAATGCTCAGTATTTGAAGTGAAAATAACAAAATTATACATGTAAAGAGATTTTAATTGGATCAAAACTCTATGTTTTCTTCACCTTCTGATTAAGAATGGAGGTGAGGATGGCAAATTGGCTGAGGAATGATTGACCAAATGTAACCGCTCATGCTGGCGATGAGCAGAGAGCTTTGTAAGTCCACGGAAACGTCGAATAAGCAGAGCTGCCGTTGGGATGGAATGGTCAAAAATGAAGTAAGCTGCAAAAACTAAGGCTGAATGGATGTAAGCATAGCACGAGGATTACTAGAAGAATGATTTAATCATTGTTAAGATATTTTCTCTTTTAAAAATAAAAAATAAAAGCAGAACAGCTTTTTAATCAAAAGGTGTAGGGATATCTTTCAAAGATGCACTTCTCGAAATATATTCGAGTAATTAACATACCTGAATCGAATACCCAGTCAAAGGAAAAGAATGAATGCTCGATTAAACAGTCAAGGCTGAGTTAAAGAGACGTTAGGAATGGAGGCTTCAATTCCTTTTCTTCCATAAATGGCTGATTTCAGCACATCATATTGCTCTGTAACAGAGCTATAAAGTTCTCTTGAGTATGCAATCTTTGCCTGCAAGTACTCGACCAATTTGCAAAAAAATTATTCAGAGAGAAGTTCAAATATACATTCAAATATCATTGTAAAATTAGAGGAAGCAAGGTATCGAAGAAGTTCCAAATCATATGTCTCGGATATCAGTAAAGGCTATATGATTCGATAACTCTGTTCATTTTACTACAAAATAATAAATGAGGACTATTCAGAACTCAGACAACAAAATTCGATTGGTTGAATTAATATTTTATCCAAACAGATGAAGGATATTGTTTTATTAACATGCCCATTCTTTGGGGCGTGTTTAGATGAAGATTGTAAGTATGCCATCGTACCTCATCTTGAATTTCGCATGCCGAAGCAATGGCAGAGAAACTAATTTCAGGAACCACGGATAAGCCAGCCGCAGAAAACCGTATCACCCTTTTCTCTCCTATCTCTTTTTCTACCTGAGAAATCATATATTATGCAGAGTTTTCAGGAGAGCCTGAGTATAAAAGAATATACCTGGGGAGGAGGGGCCATAATATCATGGCACAACAAAGCTAGGGGATATATATGACTTGGTACACCAGAATGTTCAGCAAGCCTTCTCATATTATCCACTGACGAAGGATCGAAAGGGGCCTGGCACCAGTTTGCAATACTGATAAATTTCAAGGATATTTTTCTTGTTACAAATAATATGAAAAGAAAAGAGGCATTTCCATTTACATGTGAATTTTGCACACAAGTGTAGCTTCATTCACATTTAGAAGCATAACTACTAAAATTCTTAAGAACTACGGCATAGAGATGACGAGGACTGACTGTAACTTAGGGTATTTGTACAGAAGATCTACTAAAAATCAGTCAAATTATCTGATGTGGAAAGAGATAAATGAAGACAGGAAACATCATAGGAAGTATAAACAGTGGCCTAATAGAAAAGTTACCTGGAGAAAACTTAACAGATTATTTCATACGATGCACCAATAAAAAGTTTTGGAAACTCGAATTGAAACTCAAAAAAGAAACTCACTGGATACCATTCCCCAGTTGACGGATCTGGTCGATCCCTACCACCACTGGGTGCAATCCATACTATTTGTGACCCACCCCTGTGCAAGCATGTGTATTTAGATGGTCATAATAAACTGCAAATATATTATCTTTCTTATAGACACATTTTTATTAAAAATAAAATACTAAACAAATATAAATGACAATTGCCAAAGAAAATTTAAAAGCATCAAGTTAGTCTAATAATTGGCAAAGAATCCACAAATTGTTTTTATGTTCTCTCACGAGAAAAAAACATAATTTAAGGTAGATAACAAAAAGTTAATGCATAATTCAAAATTTTTAAATCACCAATGTTGATATCTAAATCAACTTAAGACATTGGAACAAAGTCAGCAATAAGAAATAATTGCTGCCCATTGAAAATGAAGAACCAAATCCTAAAGATGCACAAAGATTCACTGAGCTGCAATATTGGCAGAAAGTTTTACACGAGTACTTAAAGAGTTACTCAATTTAATCATTTAGGCAGAAAATGGGAGAAAATGTGAACCAAAAAAAAAAAACCAAAGACCGGACACTAAAAAATAAATAATTTTCCCATGTAATGCACATCAAAAAAATATATTTTTCTTTTACATAAAAAAGTTATTAATATTCAGAATCAAGATGCATATCATACGCAAATTATCACTGAGGAACGATAAACTGAAATTGTAAATATACCTAGAAACAAAGACGTGTCCTTCATACTTTTTATTTTAATATTCAGTGTCAAGAGGCATTCTAAATTCTAACTATATCTAAGTAACGAGAAAGTTGTTGATAAAGAGCCATTTTATATTCAAACTAACGATAAACGGAAGCTGAAAAGATACCGAAAAAGCAAAGACATTTCCTTCAAGCTTCGTATGTTAGCCTTCCTTTTCATTTCTGCAAGCTCTGGAACATCAAACATGTGCTTTTTTGAATACACACAAATAAGATTCCTGACAAATCACAAAGATTCATACTGAGTATTCATTTAAATCTCAGTCTAATTAACAACCAAAAAATAATACATCCAGTAGAATTCGTTGCCACCTTCCCATGCTGAAGGGCTTAGATAACGGGTCTGTAACAACTCTATCTCCAGCCACATATGCCTGCAATATCAAACTAATTCATTAAGGTCATTGTTAACACATACTTGCAGAAAGCTGACTCGTACTTCAAAGAAAACAGTGAACTTATTAATCTGGACCAAAGGAAAAGACTAACCATTTTCTCAACAATGTGAGGGCTTGCCTTTTCTAGCAAAAGCGCAATGACAGCTGGGTCTGCTTCAGTTTGATGATTTGATATCAAGACGATATTGTCCCCCTGCATATGAAAGCACAAAAACCATAAAAAGAATCGGCTTATCGATAACAAAAAACTATAAGGTCGAAGAAAAACACCGCTCAAGGACAATTTAGTCAAATGTATTACACTGTTAGGTAGAAATCTAAAGTTCTCCTCTTAACCACATTAAGTAACCTTGTGTGCACAGAGCCTAGACTTATTTCCAAATGTAAACATCCAAACTAATTACTATAGCTCTTGAACAATCTGATATTTTAATTTTTTGATTCCATAAATTTGAATATGTTTGATACTGGAAAAAAATGAAAAAGCACGTACTTGACTTCTGTTAGCAAAACAACAGCTCAACCAAGCTAAAAAACATGCTCAACAAATATACTGGTTTGATTTGCGTTGGTATTGACTATTGAATACACAGCCAACGTTCAAAAAAGCTAGCCAAAGCTTCAAACTTATGCTTGTGGACACATAATAAGGGCGACAACTCAAACATAACTATATTGAATATGTACGTGTTTTCCACTATCAAATATTTTAATTAAGTGTGTTGTTGAGATCTACCACTCTCTAGATCACCATACACAAAAAAATTAAAAATAAAAAGAAATAGAAATAGCAGAACCCTCCAACAGGGTAGGCACCTTCTGGAGCTGGTTTTCCATTTCATGGAAAAGACCAATGTTCCCAATAAACGAGTTTCTGCATTAAAACATTTTGATCAAACTTACAAGTAAATGAATTCTAAAACTACTATCATCAAATTAGTTATCATATTTTCAGGCATTCAATAAATCGTCATGAGCACATTATTAATTGTGTCACAGCTAAACAATTAAATTACTAATAACAGACTCAACAAACCTTGAACTGCCAACCAAGAGCGCACAAACAGAAAGGAAAACAATCGAGTAAACTTTTCAAGGTCTGCATTGTTTTCCATGAAACTGATGTTCCTGTTGAATTAGGAATCCTTATCGATATATATAATCCATGTGTACCATTGCAAGTTAAAAAGTTTTAAACAAAAGATGCGAGTATGAGCAAAAGGAATGTAAAAGAAACAACCAATTAATCCTCATAGCCTTTACAACAAGCCTATCTTCAGTGTGTTCCACTAGTCAAAATTTGCATTTGCTCAAACCAAAATTTCTCAAATGATTCTCCAAAATTTTTCAAGTGCATACGACAAGTTATGTCATAATCATAAAACAAGGACTTTCAGGTGAGTGAGAGTAATGATCTAAAAAATAACTCCTTTGATAATTAGTTCTAAAAAATTTAAGTAGACAAATAAACACCCACACTGGCACACACAATTGACAATAAAGTGAGAACCATGGGATCCAAAGGATCATGTTATTTACTCAACACGAAAATGTACAATGAGATCTCTCTATCTCCCCACACTATACTTTATCGCTGATATCCATCTGTTTGCCTCTACCTCTTTCTAATACTCCCTTATATGTATAAGTTCTATCAACTATAATAAACTTCTCTCACCTCTACTAACTAACTAAGTCTTTATTTAAAGTATTTGAATTTACTATGGATATTGGATTGAATATGTTGGATGTAAGTTTAAAGTTGGGTAAATAGATTTAGTTTGTTGGATTTAACTTTATTCTGGACATTAGATTGATTTAGTAATGTGGATTTTATTTTTCTTTTTTTTTTCAATATTTTGTAGACAACAATTAAAAATTTTAAAACAGTTGAGAGGAATTGTTCGGTCCCAGTTTGGTACCAGTTCATCATGTTGCCTGTTTCGAGACCAACAAAATATCCTGAAAATGGGTGGTCCAGTTCTGGTTCCATCCCAGATCAGGACTGCTGGCCCAAACTACCCCCATTTCAAGGCCCAGATCACACGTTTTCAATTTAATATTTGCCTATACGTCCTTGTTCAGGAACAATATTACTCACACAGTCACACTGTTTCTCAAGTTAGAGTTAAAGCCATCTTTAAGAGGAATTTCACTATTTTGAAAAAGGAATCTCACCATTTTAAACCCGTTTTTGAGCAAAGAGAAAAGCATGGATGTGACAACAAATGTTAAAAAAATAGTACAAAACAGCAGGAATCTGAATTGATTAAAACTAATGCAGACAAATAACTCATCTTCAGATAAATATATCTTAAGTTTTAAACATATAGTTGAAATGGTGAAAAGAATAAAATTATCTAGCTCATAATAAACCCATTCAACGTAAACAATCAAGGCCAGAATTTAACTGGCTCGACTAGAACATATACTTAGAAGATTCATCAATCAAATTGTGTGTCTGTCATTATAATATGTAAGAGTAGAAGTGCAAAAGGAAATGGATGCACATAGGAGTATTTTTCTTCATGGAAACGAATGATGGCTAAAAAATTAGATGAAGAAAAAAATTGCATTGAAACTAACCTAAAATTAATCAAAGGACGAATATAATTTTGACCAAACATGAAGTAATCAAAAGGTTCTCTAATAGCTTTGTGGCATGGTGAGAAGACAAAAGGGTCCTGGAAAAAAGGAAGACAAAATTTACTTATCACATGAAAGCAGCTTTGCAACATCGCAAAAGAGAACAAGCAGCGGGCTACCTCTACGTCCAAGAGAATACGATCTAATGCAACTGCCATGTTTGAAAATACAATTTCATCAGCTTTAGGAACACCACTTTCAAAAACCTGGAACATGTGAAAAGGCAGAGCATAATTCATTGGGGATGCGATGATTTTTGCCCCTATTTTAAGTGGATAGCCTTAGAGAAAACAGGTATTCTTCCTAATAAAGAATACAAAGCACACTGGTAAACATATAACTCTTATAAAGAAAATGTATTCATAAAAAAACAAAACACATTGTACAAACAAAATTTCTCACATTGAGAATAAACACATATATTTACCACACTGGTAAACATATTTCAAAAACCAATTAGCAGCAAAACTTGTTACTGGATTTAAATCGAGAATATGTACAAAGATAACATACAAAGCCATGAGAAAGAATGAAAAACATCCGAAAAAATGAAAAACTTATTCATGTTCATTAGTCATCAAGGGGTAGCAAAGACCAATAAAAAAAGGTGATTCAAAGTTTTTTATCTTAGTAAAAAGAAAGTTTTCATTTATAAAAGACAAAACAAAATAGTTGGGCAAAAAAGCTGCAACTCCAGAGTAAGACCAAAAGGCAAGTATCTACTATTCTACCAGTTAAGGGTATTACAAAAAAAGTGCTATGAAAGACTCAAACTATTAGGGCTCAAAAAACCACGCAATGACACACCAAAAACTTTACCATGGATAAATGCATGACCTACTCCACCCCATTCAATTGTACCACCAACGTCTACAAGGCATGAGCCTTCTTACGATAGAAAAACTAAAAGAGAAGGTTTACAGCCTCTTCCACCATCCTTCAAAGCACACGGTGCATAGGAAATGTGAAGTTCTAATTTTCAAGATTATAAACAGTCGGCATCTTTTTCGCAAGGAAGCCACATCAAGGAGTCCAGGGACTCACTATACAACCCAGATTCAAGGAATTTTCAAGATTTGCCACGAATTTAAAGATCCCACCATTAAGATGAAACAGTTATACTACACACTCTATATCCTAAAAAATCTGTTAAAAAAAAGAAACAGTAATCAATTAAAAGTCCAGAAAATTAGTGATACTCAAAAGCCATATAAATAAACTTAAACTAAAGCATGTCCAAGAGAAATAATCATTTACGGCATTTTTGTAATTGTAATATAACTCTTCCATCCCTGAAGCAACACTTGATGGTAATCTTCCAGCTTCTGATTCAGTCTTAATCCTCAAGAGCAATTCTGCATAAAAGAACAATAAAATTAGAACATTAGGCGGATGTGTTACCTTCTTTTCCACGTGTATTTGCAACATATCACCATAGATTTTTTTTTACATTGACTCATTTAATTTAAAGCACAAAACCAGCAAATGTTAAAAAGTTTCTCCTTTCATCAGTCTGAAGCAAAGGACAAAATAAAACAACAAAAAAAGGAAGACGGGGCCAAAACATTTACGAAGTAATAGATCACTTAAAAGAATGATAACACAAGCTTCAACATATTGCTAATGTTTTAGAGGTGATATTATATTTTTCTACCTCACAATCCCATAATCTTCAAAAACTAACAAAATTCCATAAGAACGTGAGGTAAAATATGCTAGGCCATTCCAGACAAAAACATGAAGGAGTGGATTGGATGTTCAATGCATTGATTTTTGGCAAGGGATAGCAACCAAAAACTAAAGGAGACTTACAGTATGACATTGCATATAAATGGAGCTCATAATCAATGTAGTGAGGAAAGCACGTAAGAGTAATTATAGATATAAAAAAGGGATCACGTCCAGAAAAAATAAAATCACTAAGGAAGTTAATCAAACATATTTCGAAAACTGATTACTTCAGGAAAATTGGAGCTAGAAGCAAACTAGGAGATATATAAGACGGTGCAAAATATTAAAGATGAAAGCAGAAAGATTGCTAAAAAAAATAAATACAAAACAATGCTTAAGTGTTTATAGTTTATCGAAAACACTTAATGCGTGGTTTATTGAATTTAATGATATCTTCACAAATAGGAAAAAGCAGTAACAGAAAGAGCATAAAGTCATTTGATTGCTAAGATTTCCATAGAAACTAAGCCAAACGAGGACTAAAAAAAAGCAAGGAGCAGCAAACAGAAAAAAAAAAAATAGAGCTGTTAACAGTGTGCGCACCATCTTCGGAGCGAGCATCGAGAAACGTGCGAGAATGGCCAAGCTCGATTGAACCGTCAGAAGAAGAAAGAACAGCGGATGCAGCAGTTTGAGTAGACTCCTCGTCCTCAACGAGCTCCGCCATGGCTCTAGTTCTCAAAGAAGGAAGCGGACGAGGAGAAACTGATCGAGCAGAGAGAGAAAAGAGCTTGAGAGAAGGAAAGGAAAACGGAAATGGCAGAGGAAGAGGAGGAGAAGCCCGAGAGAGAGAGAAGAAGGAGGAGGCGGAGGTGGCGACGGAGACCGTGGATGGCGAAGGAGAGAGGATAACCATAGTCTCAAATTTAAGGCGGAGAGAGAGAGAGTGTGTGGTGGGCTGTGATCCAAGCGGAAAGGGGGAAGCTACTGGTGGCCGGTGTTGAAACGATTCAGTCAATTCATGTGGCGCACGAGATTGTAATAGCAATGTGACGTGACGTGACGTGCTCCTCCGAATAACACCAAAACAATTAAGACAATTAGCTACTTTGTTTGGTCGTTAAAAGAAATTAGATTTTTGTTGTTAACTTAATCTCCCATAAACATATAATTCATCTATATTTTAAATATTAAAATAGTAATTTCCGTTTATTTTATATTATTTTCTTTTATTATTCAGACTAAACATAAATTAATTGATGCAACTATTATATATTATTATTTGGGACTACATAGGAACGTAACAAATATAAAAGAAAGCAACTAATTACATCAGATGGTATGATATCTATGAAATATCATTTAATGGATAGCAAAATCTTATCAAACTATGATTTCGGTACACCCGTATTTGATCCGAATTCGAGTCTTTTTTTTCAAATCATTTTACAGTATAATAATACAACATCTTAAGAATTTATCATTATTGGCGGACTTACTTTTAATGATTTTTTTTTTGTTTTTTGTATACGAAAAAATTCAATAAATTGTACAATTATTGAAAATTTATAAAATTTTCCAGAATATTATCTTATATTGCTCTGAATATATAGTAAATATTCAAAATATCCTAATAATATTCAATTAATAAAAATATTTTTTTAAATAAAAAAAAAAATTAAGAACGTAACAAGTGTCCTCTTGGTCAGATTAGCTTATTTTAATACTCGTGGTCATTTTGGCCTATTACCCCTAAACTCAAGGTCAAAATGGCCTTTTACCCTAATTAGAATGTAAGAATACATAGCAAATATAATCTAATCCATGTTAAAATGATAAGTTGTCATCATAGATACTATATCCAAAATAATCTTCTCTATTCTTTGATTAATGCATGAATCTTAATGCTCAGTGAGACTCAACACTTCGTTCAAAAGCATAATAATGAGATCAATAAATGCAGCTGTTTAGAAGAAATATGTAGCTAATGTATCAAGTTTCAGACTTGATTTAGAATTAAAAATTAAAATCTAAGTCACATATTCAGACAAATGCAAAAAAAAAAGTCAATATAATAGCCATGTATGCATATATATTGGGCTTCCTCCACCAAAGCACAAGTGTTGTAAAAAGCACTCACATCTAAGTATTTCTCTTTGTCCATTAAAGCAGTTCTGAGTAGAAAATGCAATTTATCCTAAGAAATTCATTATCACCAAATGCAGCACTAAGTTGCAAAGAACAAAATCTGCAAAAGCTCGCTCTGGTGCCAAATCCTGAAGTTATATGAAACAAATAACAATAAGCATGTTTGACATATGATTACAAGTTCTTTTTCGAAGCAGCCAACCTGCAAAACCAAAAGGTAAGAAATGTCAAGGGAAGAAATGGTACCTTGAATTCCTTGTTTTCTTTATTTATTTGGATACGAAGGCAAACTACAGCCAAAAAATTAAGCAATCTCAGATTTTCTTTTTGATAATTATAACAAAGTCAATTCATAATTATGCTCTGAACACTTAAAAATGAACAACTTATAACTAAATTACCAGCAAGGACAGCCGTCCCTACGCAAGAAAGTACTCCCGAAAGGAAAGAGTTGAAAGGAAATGAACCAACAAAAGCCATATAAGCAACCTGTTGGAGGAAATCACAAAGAAACAATAAATTCAAACATCTCGAAGCCTAGACCAGTGAGCCAATAAAAGATAAAAACATCTTGACTTAGGAAACTTAGTTCTTAGGCAGCACCTCGAAAGCAAAAGATGTTATTGTTTGAATACCTTGTTTTGCATATCCCTCTCCTTACTCAATAATATCTATGAACAAAGCTAATTCTTAAAACATCCACAAAAAAAAGCTTCTAAAAAAGCATTTGGAGAAAAAAGGTTTTTGCAGAAGCCACAGCGGTTACACTCAACATAATTCGAAGAAAATAGGTTTTTGCACCATGAATGAATGTCATATGCAATTCATCTTGAGGAAATTAAATGTACTTCAGCTTTGTTTTATTTTTACCCTAAGTTGTGGGGATTGTATTAGGTTGACACATCATTGTGAATATCTTTTGATTATCATAGAATTTAACATAACCTTGATGTAGCAAACAACTCATGCAAAGGAGAGAGTGAGTTTCTGAAAATTTTCAAGTTAAAAGACAACAAAGGAAGCAAAAACAATAATTGTTTAACAAATTATTTCAACGTGTAAAAACTAGCAACTCAGTATCATCATGGTACTGGTCACAAAAAATTATGTTAAGAACGATATGCAAAATTGTTATTTCTGATTCGAACTAATGATTATCTCAATGCTTTGTCCATCAAACGATTAAACAGAAATCTTCAGAAGAAATATCACTATCACTCTCAAGTTTAATCATCCCCTCGTTCTGTGAACTGCGTTCTAATTTAGACATTAAGGTGAGAAATGAATATAAATAAGACTATTTGACAAGACAACCCTGAATGCGACAGTGTCACGCTACAGAAACAGATGTCAGATCTTCGTTCGTTTTTTTTTTCTCTTTGGAGGAAGGGGGAGAGTTGAAGGTCGTCTGGTTTTAATTTCGCAGGAATCAATTATCCCCATTGGAAAATTACAAATTTCCCTCAAAATCATTAGACACTACAGCTCTTTTGCAGCGGATAAGCTACGAAAAAAAAGAAAAATATAACCATAAAATTGGACAGACCTGAATCAGAGCAGTGGAGACCGCAAAAGCCACGTAGAGATCGATGATCTGCAGAGGAAAACGATTCAGAAAATAATAATAACAAGAAAAATTCTAACATTTGAGAGAAAGAGAGACCTTGAGAGAGATGGGAGTGGCGGAATAAGCTGATCGGAGAGAATGGAATATGGCCTGTACGTCCCGGCTCGTTGACCTCGCCATTGAAGCAGCTGCGTATTTCACTCCTCTCTTTGGTTTGCTGAATGAGATCTGAATCTGAACCCTTTCCCTTCAAAACCCAAACCGGCGATGCTATATTAGTCTCCGCCGGGACGAGGGCAAAACCGTCCGATAAAACTTTTTATAAATAATTTTAAATTAATTAATTTTCTTGTACCTTGCCCACAAAGGTTTAATAGAATAGTAACATTTGAAGGATAAAAGTTTAAAAAGATCCTAGTTTTGTAGGTTAGAAAACACCACAAATTTTGAAAAGAATTAAAAAAATCATGCCATGGGCGCATAGCATAGTAGTGCACTTGCCTTCGTATGAAATGGTTCATCATCTCATCTCATCTGCATGTTACATTAGTGCTAATGATATGTACACATACATTTTTAATTATTAAATATTTTAAATTTATTAATTTTTTATAATATATTATCAGAATGCTTGAAATGTATACATATATTTATATTATTATAAAAAAATATTAGGAAAAGTTCTATAAATTTTAAATTATTAAATAATTTTTTATTACTAAAATTAAAATAATATATTAAAAATATGTAAAGCATTCATGACATACTCTTCTAATATTATCGTAAAGATTTGAAAGTTTGGTTTGAAAAAAAACTAAACAAGTACTTTTTGATACATATTTATCATTATAAACTCTCATAACTTTGATATTTTTAAAAATAATTTAAACTTAAATGTCAATATTAAAATAATTCATTATCATGAAGTTTTAAAAATACATATATCATTATAAACTTGAATTTTCGGCTTCTCTTAAATTAGATAAAACAATTGATGATCTATGGGCATACTGCAAATGTGATTGTGAGTACTATGATAAATGTTAATGAATTCTACTTGGCGATTTACGTCATCTCTCCAAAAATGATTTAAAATTCGACGTAATATGATCAAGTTTACGAGAAGAAGAACAAATATTCAAAGTTTACATATTGTAATTAAATTTACTCGAGGAATAAAAGAAGTTTAATTCTAACTCGGAAGGTACGCACCACGCTATGTGAATCGGTGAGCCACGATTGGCATCCATCACCATCGCCTAAGTTTTGTGGTTCTTCTCCTGGGGCTGGGAAGTTTCAGACAGCCAGACGATTTCAGACGCTATTGCAATTGTTCGATACATTCAAGCTTCCTGCTCTAACTATGACTTCATTTTCGCATTTTCCTTCCATTTCTGCGTCATCTTCTATCATCGGGAGAGTATCACTGAATGCTCGTTCAACCGCTAATTTCAGGAACCGGTTAGTTCCTCTTTACTATGTTTTTCATAAACGATGAGTGACTCCTTCAGATTCTGTGACTATGGGAGTAACGGGAGCTTAGCTTGATTGAGTTTGGGGAAAGAACTCAATACGAATGTTGTTATCTTCTAAATGACAGTTCATGCTGGCTTTAGATGGATTTGACACCGAATGTTGTTTTTGACCCTCATTGTAGTCTTTGCAGGTTCGGCGTTCGGTGCAACTATGCAGAAGCGAGTGTAAAAGATGATTTTTCACCGAATACAATAGATGTGGTTGCCGATGTTAAATCTGAACGAGTAAGCTGTCTTCCTTAAAATTTTTAAGTGGTTATATTAGGACCGACTATTGAGTTGAACTAGATTTCTGAATTTGACGATTGTTATTATTAGGTCGTTGTATTAGGAGGAAATGGTTTTGTGGGATCTGCTATATGCAAGGCCGCAGTATCTAAGGGAATAGAGGTTGTAAGCGTGAGCAGGTGCATTATTAGTTGAAATTGCATGTTCTTTATCCCCTTTTCATATAAAATAACCATTCTGGCTGACAAAGAGGTACATAAACTTCGATACGAACATCATCAATGTATCCCTGCTTTGAAACTCTTCTTCATGTTATCTAATTTGATCATTTAACTTTACTTTTATTTAACAGGTCTGGTCGTCCTACAGGTTCTAGTTCATGGATGGATCAGGTTACTTGGGTTCCAGGCAAGCTATTTTGTGAACAGTGATCAGTTTTTTGTAGCATTAGAATATAAGTTCCTTTTTTAACCCAGCCTGTAATGTATCTAGTACTCCTCAGAGACTAAGTGTGAATGATATCACCTGAGCGTATCATAAAACATGAAATTGTTTTCGTTAATTATATTAATAACTAATGACTCTTCCCTTCTGAAATAAATGAAAATATTTCTAATGAAGAAACTTCAGAATTTGAGATTCCTAGGATTCTCTTTGCATACTAAAATTTTTTCAGTTGGGATATCTTTGATATATGATTCTGTGATCATTCAAGATCAAACTCCCAACACAGGTTCACTTTCGATGTCCTTATTCCTCGGAAATACTAGGATTTGGGAATAGCTCGTATGTTGCAAACAACAATTTTGTTGCTTGCTTTAATCATTACTCACTTGAGCTTGCTCTTTTTTTTTAAATAAAAAACGAATTGCTTTTAGAACAAGAAATTACAAGAGAAGGGAACAATTGCTATCAAGAATTGTATAGCATAATAGAGAATTGTATGCTGTATTATATTTCTAATATTGAAGTGCTGATTAGCTTTTGATGCAATTATTTTGGGCATATGAAAAGACATAATATAGCATACATCATTAGCTTGTCTATGATTAGGGCGATTGGTTTGTCCTCTTTCTTGTTCATTCACAAGTCTTTAATTATACAAGCCATTGTGAATTAGTTTAGAGAAATGTAGGTTTTTCAAGTAGGGTGACATGCTAAAGAGACACTTGTTACTTGGGGCTTGCACAAGCTTCATATTAGTCTTTTGGTTTTCTTTCATTTTTCTCCTTTATAGATTCAGTTACCAACAGTTGTACATTGTTCTGTGCAGGAGATGTTTTCTATATTAATTGGGAGAATGTACTTGTTGGTGCAACTGTAGTAGTTTCTACGCTTGGTGGCTTTGGCAGTGAAGAACAAATGAAAAGAATCAATGGCGAGGCTAATATTGTTGCAGTGAATGCTGCAAAAGATTTTGGTAAGGAGTTTAAACCCGTTTCTGTAGTGTATAATTTTGGGATTGGCCAGCTCTCACGCACCCTTTGAAATACCTTTAGAAACTGGTGACCGGTGACAAAACTGCCTTTTTAACAAACTTGATAATGTTTAGTAATGACTCTGTAAATTTTTTTATTAATTTATTGAAGCCCATTTTCATACTTAATGACCAAAAAACACAAATATCGACTTTAATTTTTGAAAATAAAATTTCTTCTCCTGCCAATCTTTTGGTTTGATTTTCTCTTTGATGGTAACAGTTGGCAAACTTTTCTTTTTATTTTCTCCTTTCTTATAAATTTCTTTTAGTTTTATACCGATTGAAAATTCTTCTAGTGTAATAGACTTAAGTCTCGTGTTAGAAAATAGACTTCTCTTGATGGTCTATGGAGATCAAAATTTGTATACTTGTGGCAGTGCCTTGGGTCAACCGGTGTTTTCACTTAATGTTGCTTGTGTTGAAATAGGTTCTTAATGTGTTGATGTAAGTCAGCTTCTTTAAAGGTCAGAGAGGCTTTTAATTGTAAAGAAAAAATCTAACAATCTCTGAGCTAATTCTGATCTGGTTGGTTATATTTTTTTTTTTTTTTGAAGTTTAAAGACAGTGCCTTAATGATTTTAGCAGTTCATGACGATTTTAATTCTAGTTTGAGATACATAAACTTGACTAAATCAAGCTATTTTTTTATTTCTTTGAAATAAAAATAATTTTATCTTCTTTATTCTTGCATTCTTCTCTTTTCACGTTCATCTGACAGGAATTCCCAAGTTTATCCTGATCTCCGTGCACGATTACAATCTACCAGAAGTTTTGCTCTCCTCTGGATACTTTACAGGAAAGCGGAAAGCAGAAGCAGAAGTTCTTTCCAAATACCCCACTTCTGGTAATTACTAAGATACATTCATGTACCTTGGCAAGTATATGCATGCTCATCTCTGATCTCTTATACTGATATCAACAATGGTATGTGAAAATGCTCACTAAATTTAGAAGCTTGCTTGGGAATTGATCTTGATAATTTAGGGCAATTTTTGTGTAGCATAAGAGGACACAGATGCCAATGAAAATTTAAACCTAATAGATTGAAGATTAATTTGTTGCTTATTGTCATGAGAAACTTGGCAAAAAAAAACTTTTAAGTTTTAGTAGTTTGGTATTTATTTTAAAGTATTAGTTCAATTATTTCTCGTCAATGAAGCAAACAAGACAAGGTAACACGAATTTATTCAAGGTACTTGCACACTTTTCTCAATTGTCACCAAAACTTGCGCCCATGTAAGTTGAAGAGTTATTTTAGCATATAACAATATGCTAAAATATTAAAAGAATCTTTCTGAACTTGAAGATCAGTTGTGTAGTTTTTCCAATAAATTTGAAGTTGTTAATCTTCTGCTGCTTCAACTCAAGCAGTCTATAATTAGAGCGAATATTTGTCATACAACTGAAATCAAAACAAATTTTTATTTATGTTTGGTAGATTTTTGTGAAGCATTATCTGTTTTCATTCTCGCATAAGTTGATGATTTTGGATAAACTTGAATGTTCTCAGGCGTTGTGTTAAGACCAGGTTTCATATATGGGAAGAGAAAGGTGGATGGATTTGAGATTCCGCTGGATCTGATAGGGAAACCATTGGAGAGTTTTCTAAATGCCGTGGAGAACTTTACTAAACCTCTGAACTCACTTCCAGCGTCTGATCTGCTCTTGGCCCCTCCAACTAGTGTGGATGATGTTGCTCTTGCAGCTATCAACGCAATCACCGATGATGATTTCTTCGGTGTCTTCACGATCCAACAAATCAAGGAAGCTGCTCAAAAGGTGAGAATTTGAGGTAATGAAACTCTTTTAGCAGTGGTCCTTTTCAGAACTAGCAATCTTATCATCGGCCAACCCATACAGCTTTAGAAGAATATATATCGAATATTATTTCTCCTGTCTATGTTCAATCATATTTGTACAATAATGATAGGTTGCTTAAGTTTGTCGGAATGTGATAAAAAAAATAGGTGAGACGACGTGTTATTGTGTTACTCTTTATCTTAATGACATTTACTGCCAAAATATTTGAAATAGCATCCAAAGTAGGATGGGTGTTTAATTTTCTCTCTTGCCTGCACATAATCCGTCGAGCCTTTTGTCTTGATTATCATTCTTCTGTCTCCTGGTCATACAAATTATCTAATAATGTTACATATAACTTTTTTATTTATTACATTAAATATTTATTGACGTGCCACACCATGAAGATGCAATTGCTGTAACAAAAGTAATATATAACTTATTATATTAATTGCACTAATTATTTATTCACAGATGTTCGAGTGTCACAATGATAAGGGAAAGATGGCGCGTCTGTGAGTTAATATTGTTGCAACCTATTTGGGTGGGTCAGCTAAGCCCCGGCTGAACTCGTGTCATGTCAGATAAGGAGGACCTGAATCGGACCCAACTCACCAGATGCTATGGCTACTCCATCCCCACCTATTAGCATTATACAAACCAAAGCTTTCGCATCATCCCTCCTACGCCTCTCCATTTACTGCGAGACTTTGAAAGGGTGCAACCATGAGTCAATGTGAAGACTTAGAACGTTTCAATTATTCCAATTTCTTCTAATAAAAAACAAAATAGGATTAGTGTTATGTTTATATATAGTTCTATGCTGCAAATTGTGTAATAAATTGTTAAAATAAGCTATAAATAGAGGAAAAAATATTAAATGCTGTGTTAGAACGCCAATTTTTATATTTATTTTAAGAGTACTGTTTTCTTTATCTATTTTCATATAAAAATAATGATACATATCAAACAATTTAATACTACAGTTTTTCATTTAAATAGTGATAAAAAGGGTTATTTTTCAATGAACTATACTGGAAGGTCTTTAAGACATTTTCGCACCGCCTGTGCTAGGTTTAAAGATTGGACAATGGTATTGTTCTTAAAAATATTATTGGCCGTTGGATCAGATTTATGCCTCCATCATAGAGGTTGGTTGAAATTGCTCTTGGCCCAAGCAAAAAGGTGAAGTTCGGAGAAGAAGAGAAGGGGATGCTAACGGCTACTTCGTGTGGAACAGTTTCCGCCATGCGAGTAAGGGTTTCTGCAGATACTTCCTTTCGTTCTTTTTGGTGGACGAGTCCCTTATTAACCCTTTCTTTGGTGGAAATGAATGGCTATTTCTTTTAATTTTTCTGCTATCTCTAGGTAATCTGATGTTTTCTTACTATTTTATTTTTTTGTGTTGCAATTAGTTTCGATAACCTTTTTTCTATTTTATTTTTTTATGTTGCAATTAGTTTCGATAACCTTTTTCACATTTAAAGGAAAAGATGATCGATAACCTTTGCCATTGAACATTTTTCTTTATTCCTAATGTTTTTTTTTCAAATAGTTTTATAAAAGAATGAAATTACTGTATCAAAAACTATTCCAACTGCGAGTACAAAGAATCCAACTACGTGACACGTAGGTAAGCCATTTCATTCTTCAACAAACAGTAGAAGCATTTTGATAAGAAAATGAAACTCGTGATGAGATGAAAATGAGCACGCATTTTACAGAGTTACATATGTGACAGGGAAACAACTAATTGAGAATCTAATACGGATAAGGAATTTTGATACCAAAGCAGAAATAAATTACAAGCTAACTTTTGGTAAAAACAAAAATTTTTAGTTGTGTCCACAACTATTCTTGATGGGTAAAGTTTAAAATTTCTTGAAGCAACAAGTTTTTGTTACCATAACATAAATTTTTAATGGGTCTGGAAAGTACAGACATAAGAGATATACATAACATGATACTTTGCTAGATACTACATTTTTTAAAACATTAGATGCTAAAACTTTATAGTGATACATTTATTCAATAGACTTTTAACAACATACATTTTTGTTTTTATAAGGCATTGGATAGTAGTAAAAAAGCTGCATTGTATCTGAAAAGGAAGCGAGTGGTTGGTCATGCTACACATTTCACTGAAGCTCCTTGCACGCCACATAGGTCTATCTTGAATTCTTCAGTGTTTAAGCTTAGAAAGATAAACTAGATAGACTCAAAAGCAAAGTTGTGTGTGCCCAGACACTTTTCCTTGGTCATTACATAGATGTTATTCGAATTACATTAAGAGTGGCATGCCTCAACGTATAATGTATTACCAGAACAATGAATGGATCGATTTTCCCCATGCTGCTCAGACACTTTTTCTAGGTCATTACATAGATGTTATTCGAATTACATAAAGAGTGGCATGCCTCAACATATAATGTATTACCAGAACAATGAATGGATCGATTTTCCCCATGCTGTTCTTGAATTAGTTAAGAAAGATCTTCAGGTCAAGAAAGCAGCTGTTGTTGTTGAATTATGGTCAGAGCTCTGTGTTTGACTTTTTTGCATATGTTTCACATGGATTTGCAGACAGGAGTCCATAAGCTTCTTGCATGGATTGATGAATCAGGTAGCTGCTTTTTTCCTGAAACTTATGTGACTGAATATGATGATTGCTGCCATCATAAAGGTTTGATAAATCGCGAGCCAATTCTTGAAGATCCTTTTAGCGCTCCTGAAATAAGACTGCATTTGGAAATTGACATTAATGGAAGTGATCACTCTAGAGTGGAAGAATGTAGTGGTGAATCAAATTCTCTAGTCAAGCATATTCAAATTGATGGGAATCCTGCTAGCAATTATGTTCTCGAGATTGAAGATAGCTGCGTTAGGAAGCCAGCTGCTGAAACTGGTGACGTTGTTGAGAAAGTTCCAATTTCGGAAAGATAATTGGCATCTGAAATTAAATTGGGCCATGAAACTTTGAATCATAGAATTGTTCGTGAAATGTTCCTTAGTGGAATGAGTTCTCTTGACGGTACGAATATTCTTGATATATATGGCAGCACTCGCACCTTTATGAAACTCCAATTGGAACTTTTCAATAAACAAATAGAGGTGATCAAGCAATATCATGGTGATGCCAGTGTTCGTTTTGCTTGGCTTCCTTTTTATAAAGCACATTTTCGACTTTAATGTTGATTGGGTTTGGGCAATGTGGAGCAGCTTTGGTGAACTCCACATTCGGCGGTGGCGGTGTTCATCTCACAGCTGCCCACTGTCCTCATGTCAGGTTGGAATTCTTTCTAATTTATATGTTGTGTACTTGGATACTGATCTTTTTTTTACTGGTGAGTTAGAATTTCAGAAATTTGTGACATGTTTCTCATTAACAGTTCAACCAGTTTGCAACGTTATCATTGGATGGCCACCAAATTTTGTATTTTGTTCCTGATGTCAAATGTTTTTATTTGTTCACAGTGCAAATTATTGTGATGTTGACGAAAAAGGGATACAGCATATGATCTTCTGCCGAGTTATTATGGGATATATGGGGCTTTTGGGTGTGGGAAGTAACCAATGCCACCCAAGTAGTAAGGATTTTGATAGTGGAGTGGACGATCTTGAAAACCCAAGACATTATATTGTCTGGAATTTCAACGTAAATACGCATATTTATCCAGAATTTGTTGTCAGCTTCAAGGTTGATTTCAATTCTGAAGGTGATATTTTACACATGAAGCATCTTATAGCTGTTGGTTTTGTCCTTTTGTTTTCCTTTTTTAAGTTTTATTATTATTTTAGTTTGTATTGCATGACATCAACTTCATATGATGTTAGATTATTACTACTCGACGGATCTCCAGTCTCAGTATCCAACATGGATGGAAAAGTTGAGAGTTTCTAGTTTAGGGAATTCAAGATTCATCCTATTAATTCACATGCCGACTAGTGTTCCATGAGATTGCCAGATCTCTTCTGCTGATGCGGTATGAGTGCCATATATTTTTCCTGTTTTAGTAATGTAGCACTGGAGAGCTTGTGCTTGATGTTGTTGTACAGGGAATGAGTCTGGAAGCGAAAGAAAACATGATGTTTCTGATGTAGCTACATCTTGTTTTGTGCCTCCTTCTAGAATGTGTATAGAATCCTCTGCTATCTATATGGTAAGTATCTATAACTATCTCTGCCTTTTCTTTTGTCACTACTATTGTGTAACTAAAGTAATTGGTAAAAAAATTAATGCCATTAGTTGGTTTGATATTGTGCCATAAAAATTTTATGTGACGTCAAGCTATTGTGGTAAGATATTGCATTGACTTGTTGATCGGACGAATACTTTTGATATATTGCGTTTTGGTGTTATTTTTGCTATCAACATATTTATATGATTTGAGAATTGTAATCTCAATCTCAATTCTTTTTAGAATGATCTTTTAACCAAAGTAATTCACGAATCCAGTGGAGCACATCCTGCCATCAAATTGGATTTAGCTACTGTTAAGGCTAGTTTCTTTTTTGCTCTTCTTACCTTCAAGACATGTACAATAATAACTTGTTAGACCTTCTTCCATAGTTTATACCTGCCTTAGAGATCAACTTCAATGCACAACTAAGCCTTCTAGTTTCTCTTAGAATATCAAGAATATTTTTTTGTCGTGATATTATAAATGCCTAAGTGAACACCTTCAGTGTTTCCAAATTAATTTAGTTGCTCAAGTTCTTTTACTTTGAATTCTGTTCTTAGATCCCTAGTTCTAACTTCAATGTTGTTTCCTCGATTAGTGACTCAAGCCTTCTCCACATTTATGTCTCTCTTCGTGCAAACCACAATCACCCTCCAAAATCTCATGATTGGTTTAGTGGTAAACTCCTTGGAAAATCTGTAAACTTCAATTTCCTCCTTTTGTTGTGGTTAATATTTCCTCCTTCTAAGGGCATGCTATTTCTTGGGGAACTTCAGGATAAGATGATATGTTTTTGTTCTCATTTTTGGTGCTATTCAAGACGTTTTGCGATGTAAAACTCTTAAATTTTGTTGAGGCATCGCGAAACTACTATCTCTACAAAATGAAAGCATAAATTTGAGGATATCCACAACAAAAAAAAGGACTCTCCACATTTTAATTGAAATAGAAACTTAAGAAACTAGCTCTCCTAGCGTGTTTCTTTTAGGAAAGAAATAAGAATTAACAGGTTGGAAAGGAAATCTCTATCTTGCCTTCTATGTAGTTATGTCTCTTTTATACCAAGTTTATTGAATTTGGAAAATCGGAACTTCATTGCATTAACTGGAGAAAAACAGAGGATAAGTGCAAAAATTTTCAAAAAATGATTTTTCCCCCTCTTTTTTCTTTCTTATTGGGCTGGATGAAGATTCTCACATTTCCTTGTTTTCCTTTCTTATTTGGCTTGATGAAGATGCTCACATCTTTTTTTACACGTTTTGAAAATCTGTCTTTCATGCTACAATTGTTGGTGCAACATAAAAAATAACCAAAAAGAAACAACCCTCAAAGTAGTGTTAATTTACTATTGGTCAAAAAGTCTCTATTTGAGTTTTTTTTTATCTTTTAAATCTCTAATAATTTTTTTAAATGAAATAATTTTATGGATAAAAAATTGAGACGATAAAGTCTGTAGATAGTCAACTTAAATAAAATATAAAAAAATGAAACTGTGGAAAGACCGCAATCTTATAGGTGGCTTGCTTCCTTTGTGGTGTCCCGCTTCAAAAATAAATTTTGATGGAGATCTCAAAAGCATGCTTCAAATTGATTGCAGAAAACAGCACTAGCAGCTGCCTCTTTAAATTTCTCAAAGAACTGTAACTCTGTTGTCTTCCATGATGTCTTGTTATATAAAAAATATCTGCCTTTGAAGTGGGATGAACTCTTCACATTTATCTATAACTCTTAGTTGAACATTCTTGCTGCTTATGCAAAAAGTCATTACCTGAGGTTCTCCTGTCGTAGATTTTAGAGCATAGTCATATGTTAAAAGTTGGTGGCAATGATCATCGAGTTGGAAGATGTTAAAAAACGTAATTTATTTTTGAAGGTTTGAAATTCATGACTTCATCATGTATACCCTCATTTCAATCTATCTTTCTCAAACAGGCCCGATAAATGTTATATTCATCTCTGCTTGCAGGTGCCACCAAATCTGAAATGCAAAATAGGAAGCTAGAAAAATTGAAGGTCCATGATGTATTTGAGGCCCAGGCGGCTTGACTTGTTTACTTGATGCTTGTGTGCTAAAATGCGTCGACGTGAAGCTGTGAATAAGGATGATAAATTAGGTAATATATGAACTGGTAGCATTCTTTTGTTTGATGGATGAGCGAGTGATTATTTTTGTCACTTTTTCATACATTATGAACTCAATTTTGTCTTCTTATCTGCACAAGCTCCAGCCAAGTTATGAAATTTGTTTCCTAGTATCATTCTCTCAAAATAGCCAAAACTAGCATATCCAATGTGGTTGAAACTTGGGAGGAACAGCCACCCTTGTCCTAACCATGGTTAGAAGTGCTGAATAGAAGGAAGAGGAGTTCAACTGCTCAGAACTTTGTAGGCATTTAGTCTGCCCCACTAATGGATGTCAATCCTCACGTCCTTGAATGGTCAATGGTCACGCCCTTTCTCTCTCTATCTTCTCTCTCTTCCGCTGTCTGAGACCACGGATAACATGTTTGAGCCAGAGTCACATCACACTCACCCCCCATATTTTCTTCAAAAACAAGTAATTATGAATGAATGATTCAATCCTGACTTGGGGATAAAGGTGAAATAAAACTGTGAGTGACTGTCAGCCCTCAGAGGAACGTTTCTGACAGGTTTGCTCATCTGCCCCTGCTTTGTTTGTATTTTCGTTTGTGCCACTGGGCTGAGCCCAGAGAAGCTGTGGGTATTTGCAGATAGGGGTCGTGAATTATGGGAAATTGAAAAAGGAGTGGGGGCAAGCGATGACAGCCCGCCTTCAATGCCGGGCAGAAAGGGACTTGACTGCCCGAAAGGACAGGGCTAGAAGGGTGTTGTCGCCATCAAGTCCCTCTATCCTCCCCTACCCGTGCTGCACGACGTACAGAGGACTCTGCTACGGTACAGGCAGGTCAGCGAGGGTGGGTCTGTCAATCACAAAGCAATGGATTGCTAAATCATTTTAATTTTTGGTCCCTCGATTCTCTCCTCCTATTGGCTCTCTGACACTGGGCCCCACCTCTTTGACCGTTTCCCTCCATCCCTTTTGCCACCCTTGCATCCTTCTTTACACGTGCGAAGGATCTCTCTCTCTACACTCTTCTCTCCATTCAAAAATAATCTTCGCCCCTACATTTCGGCTCGACATTTTTTATCGAGTTAAATTGCAGTAACTCAGCAGCCCATAAATAATAGGCTCGTAACTGTTGTCACAAAGAGCTACCACACATTGGAAGTAACGACTCTACTGAGACAACATAAACTTCAAACTGTGGTCATCTGCATCTAAATCTACCATCTCTGAACCAAGTGAGCTATGCTCGTGCGGGCTCTCTACCCTCTTCTCTCTCTTGTGCTTTTTGTTCTCTCCCTAAAATATGCTCTCTCTCTCTAGAAACATACCTTTGCCTCTCGCGAGATTCTCGCCAGGCATTGCGTTTCGTATTTCCAAGGTCTTCCCTTTTGCTCTTAATTCATGCAAATCTATGGACGTATTATGATGATCCCAGTCTGGGTATCGCATGAACATGGCAACTAATCAACCATCCTGGGTTCTTTGAGTTGGGTTGTGAGTGGGCATTGATTAGATTGTTATGGGAAACAGGAGAGAGAGAGAGAGAGAAGTCTGCATCGTTCTTAAATGCTTTGCATGAAAATTCTGTACGTCTTAAATCTCTCTCGGTAGTTTTCTAATTTCCTGTTTTTCGCTATAGAATACATGTCGAGTTTCCCAATGCTCCTTTTGCATGCAATTTTTTTATGAAAGATTTGCGTGAAAACAAGGAGATGGAAAACAAAAGCTATAAAATAAGAGTTAGAGATAGAAAGGTGAACTGATAGAGATAAACAGATCTGACGGTCGGCAGACGCTGCAGAGCGTCCGGATCGATGAGACAAGATGAAGGACGATACTTATAAAAAGAAGGTGAGTGCATGATAGTGTAATGATGATTAAATTATTTGACATTCTCTCTCTTTCTCTCTCCTTCAACTTCTGACTCTCTCTCTCTCTTTACAACTTCCCATTAGGGTTTTCTAGACGCTCTACGACTTAGGGTTCTGTCCCATTCCAGTTTTCCACTCTCTGACTCCCACCATTTTCATTTTCCCCGCTCTCTGAACTCACAGCTACTCTTCTTTGTAATTTTTAATTATAGACAGCTCCACATATAAGGAAATTCTATACTATAAGCTCAATTATTTAAGATCCAGTAATATTCATGTCCCTCCTGCTGCCTCGTTTCGAATCTTGGATGTTATTTTAGCTGATAACGTGCTTAATCGACAAAAAACGTGTTGTCGAAGTATTGAAGTTGATGGAAATACATAGAAAATGACACCTTTTTTGTGCTATAACAGTTTATAATATCATATAAAGGAGGTAATAAAGATAGGGAAGGATGAGGTGAGTGGTCATTGCTTGGGGAATAAAAGCGAAATATGGGGAATGGTATCCCTGTTTGAAATTTAATGACATGTTTTAAATGCTTGGATCTGTCGCCTTCAAGAACAATTTCTTAAAGTGTAAGGGTAGTTGAAATCAGACCGAAAGTAATTGATTATTTCGTATAAGAATAACATACTCAATGAAAGCTTCAATTACTACTATACATAGAATTATAAACCAAATGTTAAAGTGAAAAAATAAAATAGAATGCGAGAAATCAAGTTTACTCGTATATAATTACGAGCTCAGAAAAGGAATAAGTTATAATAAATCAAAATCAAATCGAGTGCTAATTGAGAGATCAAGAGTCGGTGTCTCGAAAGTTGGATATTAGTTAACCTACGACTGTTAACAAATTTAGGTGTTCTATTTATTGGAGAATTTTTTTATACATTGTTCATTTGTACCTCATTGCTAGTTGACCATAAGCTAGACAATGAAAGTGAAATAGAAACCTTATATATGATCTATTTTTAATTTCAATTTTTCGATAATAGAAGTTGATATTGTTTCTTTTATATTTCATACGTATTAATTACATGTATTGTAGTAGAGTATGTTTCCCACAAGTTACAATGATACATTGAAGAAGCCAAAGACAATGTTTATGCTTTTCTTATTCATATCTAGTTTTAAAAGGGTAGCGTTATGTTAACCTTATAACCCGGCACTCTATTATTTTGACGACCTGCCCAGATGAATTATGTGAGGATTGTGCAATCTCACATCACTTGGAAATGTGATATTTGTGTTGTATATAAGTAGTGCTCTCCGTCATACCTAGTACAACTCATTTTGAACTATAAACCTAAGTTAAATACGTGAGGATACCTCCGGCCCAAAACAAACAATATTATACTTGGAGCACCGAGAGACGTTACAATTGTTGTTGAAGTTTACATAATAGATGAATGAAAATACATTACTAATTGCATACAGCATGAATTAGGATGTGAGAATAGATGAGATATGTGGCATAACTCAATTTCAAATTCTACGAACATGTCACTTTTCTTTTATATGATCTCGATTTAAAATGAGATCAAAAGATGCAAAGATATAATATTTACTTTCTATTCCTACTATACAATATTACTTGATGACGTGGAAAACATTGATTTGGTGTATAAGAACTTAGTCGTAATTATAACGTTAATTACAGCAGTCATTATTTATCTCCTCCTAGTTGCCTCTTACCTTGGATAAAAATAGAAATTTCTCTTTTCACTTTTCAGACACACAAACATAATTATTAATTTCTAGTGTATTATGTTGCCATGTATTTGAGTTATTATTATTAATAAGCAAATTATGGATTCATCTCGAATTATGTACTATGGAACATCAGTCTGTACTCTATATTTTTCTTGTCAAATCCAGCATTTTGTTTTTTAAAACAGCAAAAAATGCTTTTTCTGAATAGAATGGAGATTCCACGAATGGTGCGAGAGTCCAAACTCAACCGAACGTAATGTCGAAATGGGAGACAGTGATTGAATTAAGTTGCGTAGTTAAAATTCAATATTTGAAGCAAATCAACATATTTTGGAGTGATCATGCTCCATAATCAAAAATATTACATGAAAAGTTCCTTTTATTGGAGTGTGACATTTTTAATTCTCTAATGCATTCACTATGTTGATGCCATACCATCATCATTAGACATTCCAATGTTTTAAATCTATTTTATATAGTTCTATATTTGGTTGATAAATTGAGAATATTAAAAGCTTATTTTATATTATACTCATCACCCTAAGAATATTCTTATATAAGATTACCAACTCAGACCTTAGTTTATTGGTAAAATTAGTACATATATATATACATTAATCCACGTACTATATTACAATATATATATATAATAAAGTATGGGGGAAATAAAAGATAACGTGTCAGCAATAATTGTTAGAAAAAGCTTGGATGCGGAGGAGAGCCACCTCTTGAATCTGTCTCTATTATCATCGTCTTTCACCCAATCTCTCCCCCTTCTCGTGTTTTACACTTCCCATATTATTTTTGAACTCATTCTCTTGTTTTTCTTCCATTTTCCAACCTTATTTTTAAATAAATAAATTATCTAATTTGTGTCACGCATTGAATGATATAATTTAAAGGTATAGATTAGTCTGATTTTAAATCTACCAAACTGCATGAATGTGTACTGTTATTATATTGACAGATGAATATTTGTACCCATAAAAGTCCGTTCTTTAACTATGAGAAAATAAAATAAAGAAAACCTAGAAACTTTTAAGAGAAGCTTGGCTTTGAGGTTGAAAAAGATACCCCCACACAAAGTACTTTAATCTAAATACTACAAATTAATTGATATAATACTTTCGCAGGGGTAAATGCTTTTTTTTTTTAATTTAAAAAATAAAATCTGAATATTTTTCAATTATGGAAGTGAATGCTTTTAGTTCCAAGTCTTTTTTCCTGTTTATAAGGTCGTAGCTCTTTACTTCTTTTCCTTTTATCATAAAGCCTATGCTCTAATTGCTATGTAAAGAACCTCGTTAACTATAACTCGTAGCTCATCTCCGTTTATATTCACGTGATAAAAACAAAAATAAATAAATCGTTATTAATAAATTCTAAAGGTTCTCCATTACAATGGTGGAAAAGATAATCTCTCTCTCTTCCGTGTTCTTTTCCAGGCTCTTAAGACGGAAAAAAAGAATTAGATTGGATATAATTAGACAGCAAAATGAAAGATTAATAGGTTGATTTGAATTTCACACGTTGATGGGGGAAAAAGGACATGCTTTAGTTTCCCTCTGTCGTTCTTGTCTTCTTGTTTGCCTCTTTCCTTTTTCCTTTTCTTTTTCTTTTTCTTTTCTTTTCTTTTTCTTTCTTTTTCTCTGGTTTTCTCGTCTGGGTAGCACCGGATTCTCCTTCTAATGAAACCCTCTTCCTACATTATTCATAAAGTAAAAAACCTATGGAGAGAGAGAGAGAGAGAGTGTGTGTGTTTTGACTCAAATCGGCCTGCCCAGAGTGAACTCCAAATTTGGCTTTTTTTGAGTTACAGTTCCTGCTAGATTTGCTGAGGAGCTTGTATCGGATATTCTCTCGTAGCTTAAGCTCTTCGGATCCAATTCTTTCTGCAAAAAAAAAGAGTATCATTACATAAATACGAAAAAGGGTGAAAGAATGTTAAAACAAACTTCCATTTATATTATTCTTCTTTTCAGTTTGATTTGTTCTTTTTTCACGCACTTGTTCTATAAATATACTCTTTGTCCTCCATTTATTAATCAGTCAGTTCATATAAACAAGTTTCTAAGCTGCTAAATTATGCAGAGAATTATCTCGTGGAATTATGATTAAATATTGCACCAAGAAACTAAATAAAATTCATACAGATTATCATCACATAAAGCACGACACCTGTTTTTTTTAAGGAAATAATAAATACGACGATAAGAAATTCTACCGCACATCATAGCTTCAGCTAGTTATGCATAATTCAAAATTTGAGGACTGAAATTGACCTTAAACAATCAAGATAAAAGTTAAACTTGTGTGAAACTATACGCTGACCCAGGCATAATTCTGTAAAATATAATAATATAAATAAATAATTTGAAAAAGGGTACCTCAACTGATGCTAAGTTTCCACAGGAATCATATAGTTTTCCATGCAACCAAGCTTCCCTGCTACAAAACCCAAAAAAAGAGAGAATTTTGGTAACATCAGACCAAAAAGTCGTGGAGATGAAGCAAAAGCAAAGAACTGAAAAAAGAAAGCTCTCTTTTTCTCTGCCTATCTTAAAAATCGCTCGCTACTTTCCATTCACATGTGACTCCCATTTACCTCAGCAAATAGTACACCAAAGTTTCACAGTTTTAGAGGGAATATATATTTCAGATCTCAGACGCTGTAATCTTGTTTTCAAACCTAAATACAGCTCAAAATTTGATTAATATGTTCTAAAAGTTCGCTTTTTTTTTCATTTCTCTTACTCTTACTTCATTAAAAATGAGAAACAGCATGTTTACTGCTTCAAAATCTATATTATAATGGCTTTTTGGGAAGAGGGTTTTAGCTTTGAGACTAAGTTTTCAATGGTAGGGTCCATTTACTATCTCTCTTCTTTCTTTTCTTTAGAGAGTGTTCGTGCGTTTGGGTCTGTCTCTCTCTTCCATTATCGTAATCCATCGCCCCACGAAATCTCGAGGAAAGAGATGTATATTTCTCTATTTTTAAGGTGGATTTTGTCAAATAAGATTTTCCATCTTTTAGACTGATGCTTGTATTAGGTAGCTTCCTTTTCACTTCCTTTCCAACCACTAAAATGAGAACAGTAATTACTAAATCATCGACTTCTAGGGTTCAATGTTCTTACTCTACACCTATGATCATCACTCAATCCTCCATTTTTCTGAGTTTTCACACTATGATGACGCTTAGGGTGAAATATTTGGTCGGATTAAGAACATATTTTCTCATGTTTTAGATTCTCAACAACGTAACAGCAAGTAAATTCAATAATAAAAATAATTGATAAGTAGAATGCCACCTCGAAGAATTGCACCAAAGGCCGCCATAATCCTTGTCTTGATGAGTATGATTTTGCCTTCCCTTCTGACCAGAAAGCTCTGGCCCTCGCCTGGGATTATGAGCATCAACCATGAACTCTTCTGTATTATCCCCAGAAGACCCATTCTCGTATAAATCTGTTTGGCCGAGTGAACACGTTTAGTAACTACTGTCATTTCGCTGCTGAAATTTAGACTGTTTCAACCTAACACTCGAAAATAATTGTTTATATATGTATATACCTGAAGAAGCTGCAGCTCTGTCAGTGGTCTTCACTGTTCGATACATCTGAAATGAAATTCATGAAATAATATTATATTAATTTGTTTTGACTGAAATGTAGACTTTTGAGAGAGAAAGGGTTATCAGAAAAGAGAAAGAAAAACTGAAAAAAACGAGCTATTGTTGCGTAGGGCAGTCTTATTATCTATTTTATGATAGAGTGCTTGTACGAAGAAGAAAGAGAAGAGATTATATATGTATGTGTATGTATATGTATGTATGTATGAGGGTTCAGAGGTCAACCATGGTTAGCTCAGAAAAACTCAACTGGGCAAGATATCATTGGCGAATGATAGCGTTATGGTACTTGCTTTTTTCCAAATTTTTCGTTCTCTGAGCCTAGCACCCTAGAGCTTGTTTAAACAACGGGGGGTGTTTGAAATACCGTAGGCCTTGTCTTACTTGTTTTCCGAAATCGATGACTCTCTCTCTCTTTCTCTTTCTCTTTCGCTCTCTACCTCCACATCTTCTCTCTCTACTCTCCCTGAGGCCTGAGGGTGCTGTAAATGTTGGGTTTTTCTAACTTGGGGAGGTTCGCTCTTCCATGTAAAAAGCTGTGTTTAGCTTGCAGGAAGGCAGAACCATCAGATCTAGAAGCAAAACAGTGGCTAAGAGTTTGGGAGAGACTTATAAAGAAACAACATTGGAATTTGAAACAGAGAGCTGCTAAACCCTCGGATTCTCCCTCCATTAATTTAGGCTGTGAAGAAAATGGAAACCCATTTCAATTAGCTCCAAAAGAGCTTAATCAAAAGCTCCATACTGATGAAACTTGAAAAATGAACACAGTTTATGAGTATTCTACTGCAGTGCAAATCAATGCGAAAAAGCTATCAGAAGCTGGCTGTTCATCTCTTTCTAGTTACCTGTAAATGGGATTTAACATGAGCCAAGGTGAGATCTTTGACATCCATAAGCTCAAGAACTGACTTTGGTGTTGCCCCTGAGCTCCCCAAAAGAAAGGAAGAAAACAATGAGTTATAAATGCGGATTTTCGCAGATGATAAGCCATCATTAAATGTCGAAGCAGGCTGAGAAATCAGATTAATGGAAAAGAGCAGGAGAGAGTGAGTTTACTTTCATGGCCGCCTAAGAGCTCAACAGCATGAACAAAACGAGCATGTAGAGTGGTAGTCCACCTCATCCTCGGCGCTCGCATTGAACGTTTGGCCGGAAATCTTGACAAAAATCTCGATCGCATAAGACCTTGTGCCTGATACGAGCTTGGAGAGGTTGAACTAGTGTTAACAATGGCGGAAGACAAAGAAGTGGGGTCTAAATTAGGGCGTTGAGTGAAGGAAAAAGGAGGATGATTCTGATAAACTGGAATTCCTCTGATGGGTCTCAAGAATCCAAGCTCAGAACCAAGTTCACGCTGATTGTGGTTATTGAGAAGTGGTTGTTGTTGTTGATGATGATGATGAAAAATCTTCTGTGGATGGAGATTACGGAGGTGGGGCAACTGGTTTGGTTGGAAGGTCTGCAAGCGATTTGCGTTAACGCCTTGAAGGTGATGAAAATGGTTTGGATTAGGTTCAGAGAGACGTGTACTAGAGAGAGAGAGATCGAAATAATTGTCAGGTTTCGCCATTGATGAGATGGCTGTTCTTGAATCTAAAGCTATTTTCCAAAAACCCAAACCCACCTCTTCATCTTTTCTTCTTCTGCAACCCGGTGAGGGTTTGGCGTTGGGAGGGCTGATTTGCAGAGATAAATCTGGTTGAGCAGGAAAAAGCTCCATCTTTTAAATTATTCTGAAGAAAAAACCCTTTCTGCTTTCTTCTTCTAGTTGTTCTTGAGTTGTTCTCTGAGTTTTTCTGATCTGGTTGTGCAGATTTGAACGTACGAGTTTGAAGAACACCGGGAAAGATTTCAGGGCTCTTTCTTCTCAGATGGATTGTGATCAAATTCCAAGCGAGTAGTTGCAGAGATTTGAGATTGAGAGAGAGAGAGAGAGACACAAAAGAAATGACAAGGTATTAAGTGAATGGCTGTTTCTTTTGTGTGAAGTATATGTGAGAAAATGACACTTGAAGTGGAGAGAGAGAGAGAGAGAGAGAGAGAGAGATTTTCCTTCCTTTTGTGGACGTGAAGGTTGGGAACTGCAGAGAGAGAGAGTGAGAAAAAAGGAGAGAGAAAGGGAGAAATATAATTTGGGACCTGATTCTTTTTTACCACACATGAACACTTCTCTCTCCACTAACCCTATTCAAAGATAAAGCAATTAAACTATCCCTCTTTACTTTCTACGCGCATTTCTTCCTAAACATCTCTCATTCCTCATACTTTTTAACCCACACACTTCTCCCTCCCTTTTCTACCTCTAAAGCTATCCACTTTTTCCTCCATTTTTCTCCAATTCTCCAACAAACCCTAATCCTACTTTCATTACGTTGCATTGACGTAACAATACGATAATAACATGTAATTAGTCAAGTATTTCAACCCGCTACATGTTGTCACTGTGGCAATCCATCATGTGAAGTCAAGAACAACAAAATATTCTACAGGGTTGAGATCAAAACATCAGAGGAACACGATCCACATTGCTTAGAGACAGTAGAGTTAACCTGAAAGACAAATTCATACGAGTTTCAATCTAAATCAGATATTACATGAAGAAGCACCGATGCACTCCCCAAACGCATAAGTTAGATCATGGGAAGTGTTATTATTCGTACCGAGATGTAATAGCGAGAAATACACGACCAAATACAATAACATTGAAGCAACCAAATGTCAGGATTTGTTCGAAATATTAAAATGCCGGGTTCATAAACTATATTAGAGTGTAAACAAGTAGAAGTCAACAGTGAGATAGTATGACGAAGAAGATTGAAGAAGCAAGTTTTAGAGGAAGATGCTTCCATGAAAGGCAGGTTAAGAATTAAGTATAGACAGTTCAGAATTTCAACACATTTGTTTATGTCGACGGGCATATCTCGTAATAAAAACTCATTAAGTGGCCAACAGATCACTGTTTTTCTACTTATTTTTTACATAATTAATAAATTATACGTCTGAAATGCAATTGGTTGAGACTATAATATTGGTCGCTGAAATTCATAATCTTGTACAAAATTCTTAGACAACATGCAGTTTGAGACACATGTACATGAGTTTACATGCATACATCCAGGTGTATTTACGTATCAAAAAAGTCACATTAAAACATATTGTAAAGTTTTTTGAAATGAAACGAAGGATTTTTCTATTTTATGAAAGTATAATTCTAGATGTACATTATTATCCTATTTTTGTATTGTACACGTTGACCTGAAGAATTATGAATGATGCAACAAATATGATAAATAATTATTTATATTTTAATACACTAACGGTATTTTAATATGATTCGACACGTCAATATGTACAATAAAAATGTATCATAAGAGTGTAACTCTAACATTACTTGTTATGAAATGTCTAAAGTACTCGAATTCAAGGAACGTAAGAACGCTAAAAATCGAGAAATTCTCATGCTTCATCTCAGATTGAGATAATTTTACGATTCCATGCCTGTAAAGATAAAAGTGAAAGACTTTTAAGCATAATCTTCCCCAATTCTAGTGTAATACATTCTTCGGTTAACCCAGATAACAAAATTGCACGAGTTTTTGAACAAGGTGAACAAAATTGAAGAAACGTGATCGAGACTCTGCATGTCGAGTTCAACTACAGAGTGTTAGAAAATTCGCTATCTTTTAGCGGAAAAAGAAAATTCAATTAGCGTGCATTTAGAAAAAGACGAACAAAATTAAGCTTTACTAAAAACCTTTAAACATCTTGGCATTTGTTTTGCTTTTTTTCTATCTCTCAACTTTGCTTGCTTTTGGTTTCTTTCCAATACAATCCATCTCTATATGTACACATAATTAGGCTTTGAATCAAGAGGTTAGTATTATAAATGGAAGTCTTTTGGTTAATTAAATAATAATAGAGATAAATACTTCAATTATGTTATTTTAAAATCTATTGGTAAGTTGTAATTTTCATTACTAAATTGATGATAACACGTACTTAAAATAATTTCTTTTAATGAAAATCATTAATTGAAATATTAATTGATATGTTGATGATACAAATAATAAGACTATTATTTTGTGCAACCATATATTATAGGCTTGATTATACAAATTGTAGATGATAAATCTCCATTTTAAAAACAAGCTATCAATACTATTATATAAAATTAATGATATATAAATTGAAAAATGTGAATAAAAATTAAATGTTTAACGCTAAAAAATTCAACGATAAACTGTCATTGATGCAATTTTCGCACCCTTTTAAATTTGTGTTTGTATTGGTGCAACTCAACTCAATATGAATTGTAATAGAAAACACGAAAAATAATAATATTCAGCGCAACATTTAATAAAACCTCTCGCAGTTAAAAATAATTAATAGTTCGTACGATATCTGCAAGAGAACCGCTTGAGCTAACATAAAATGGAACAATTATGAACAGAAATTAGATGTCCAATCTGTGTTCATTCAATGTTTTTTCAATAATTTTATTTAATTTTGTAAATAAATTGACTGGGAATATCTGACAACAAGTATGAATAAACATTATTATTTTTTTTAATTTATTTTATAGAGAAATATTGGAATGAAGGGTGATGATTGTGCGTGAAAACAGGCTCGGGATTGGGTGGGCAGTCATGTCAAGCCCCAATATTTGATTTTTATTTTCTTTTTTATATTTAGTTTTCTTTTAAAAAGAAAAAATAAATGTTTAATTAAGGAAGTAGTATCCTTATTTGTCAAAAATGGAAGCGATAATTGTGTAATCATAGTTATAATGCTAATTAATTAAACTCGAGTTTATTGAGCCAACTCAGCCTTCTTCATATTTAGGCATGCGGTACTATTCATAGGTTGAGGCTAATGTTTGTGTGTGTATGCGTGCATATATATTTATTTCTTTATAAAAATAAAATTTTAAAATAATAAATTGCGTTTTTTTATTTAGAGGAAGACAATTTTCCTGTCGAGGAGATGGTCGACGAAAATAGTATCATGAAATAGAATAAAATTACTTAAAAAATAGTAATATTATATATATTTAATCGACTGGGCCTTTCTTTCATTTAAGAATGAAGTTGAAAAACTATAATCTATTGTGGACCATCCATGAAATAATTGTCAATTTAAATATATTATCTTGATGAATTTTCATTTTTAAACAAATGAATGGGCACGAATTAATTTCTCAAAATTATTATGAAAATAATTTAAAAACCCATTAATAAACACAGCTATGCATTTTAAAATTTATTACTAGTTAATTAATTATAACAATAAATAAACAAATTGCTCCTAAGGTGTCACTTATTGGTTGATGTAGTCAATGTGATAAATTATTAGTAGTTAATTACATTAACTAGTGATAAAAAAATAAAAAATAAATGGTAAAAAACGAGCATTAAGCACAGGTAAATAAAAGACTAAAATGAAAGGGAGGTGGTCAAATGGACAATTGTTAGAGGGAGTCGTCCCTAATCCCTATTATCCAGCTAGATATATTTGCTTAGTTACTATTTTAATCATTTCTATTGATTTCACCTCGAGATCAAACCTAACCTGCATAATCGAATCTCTCAACCCATTCAAAGCTAACATATATAAAGAAAAACAGCCAGAAATCAGAAATATAATACCGCATTGAGTTGGAGATCGATCGAAGAAAACCCCCCTAAATAGATGAGTAATGGATCATGGATAGCGAAATATAATGGTGATTTTTGCTGGGCTAATTTATATAATTTTACAGAGAAGAAAAAGCTGACATGGAATGCCAACAACATATGCTATATTAGTTGTTTGTGCTTAGTAGTCTCTTCATTCTTATTTTTGTTAAAACTAGTAAAATATTGGAGCGACAGGCATTGTAAAATAAGAATATTACTGGAGCATCAAGATTATAATATTAATATTGGGTTTGGCAAAATTTTTAATATGCTTGAGTAGAAGTATGAAATTAAATATAAAAAATGGGAGAATCAAGGCAGCATATAAATACAAAACTGAGAATCTTCTGGTCATAATCAACATCATGATTATATATTTAAACCCGATGTCAACTTCGTCTTGGTATAAGTGATGTAATAAGGCCGAGTCCTCTTTCTCTCTCTAGAACTAGAATTGTAGAACGCTGTATCGGTCCTCTCTCTCATGGAGTTTAATAATATTTGAGAGGATCTGCAGCGTTTTGCCAGTGATGAATTTGGTCTCTCTTGCCCAAGGCAATTGGGTTTCATAAAAGAGGTCAAACGGAATATTGGATTTGAAATATGACTTCGAATAGTCAATGTTGGGCCAGGTAGGAACAGGATATACAAGGGGAATGGTTCCATCAGCTTGATCACAATTTCAAAACCCTAACTACTTGGAAGAATCCCATAAAACTTAATAGTTCGTTCCATCCCTTTTCCCAGTACTGCTAAATTTGTCTTTCAAAAAATAGATACTACTAATCAGAATAAGACATTCTTTTTATTTAAGCTAAGCTTGAAAAGTTTCGCTACAAAAAGAATGGAGCAAATGGGTTGACACAAAAATCGAATCGTACCAACAAAATATACATCGAATTTGCTATTTCATACTCCTATATTTTAGGATTGCAGAAAGCTCTCCTGCCAAAGACAGACCATCCTGATCTGAAAGCCTTACGGGCTACCCCCACCACTGCACAGACCTCAATTTGAGACCGCGCAAAGAATATAAAATGTTTAGCCTAAGGTTGCTACTCCCGGAGTTAATCTACTATGTTTTTTTTCTGTGTTGTTAGATCCCACAACTAGAGAAATTGAATTAGAAATACCAGCCTAAATCGTGCTCCTAGGTTAGACTCTGAGACTTCAATTCAACTTCAACCGGCCTTCTGACCCAAGAAGAGATGGACCTCTTACCTTAAGGCGCTTTGGCTCAATCGGTTTACTCGTAGTGCATAAGTCCCTCCACGGCAAACTGTGGTTATTATCAGATTGTCGGCTTGTTGCTTCTTCATCAGGAGATCTCTTAAGTTTAATGGAGATGGGAATGGTACTTCCTCTTGCAGATCTTTCATTCAACACGCTCTCTGCAGTTCCTTCACAAATGCCAGTTTGAAGTTTGGAACTCGATTCACCTGATCTGCTGTCATATGATGAAGTCCGTTGGTTGACTTTTGAATGAGATTGGAACTTTTTTAGCCTCTTGAAACCCTGCAAAAATGTTAATGTCACTGCTATCAGCTAAAGATTTTTGGTAAGGTCTAGTAAAAACATCTTGTACAGTTAAAATAAATTGGTAAACATGGAGAATCCAAGAAAGGCAACTAGGAATTGATTTAGGAAAATATGGTTTAAATTTCTCAGACTAAAAGATACCAAGAGACTTCAGAATGAAAATGCATTGTCAAAGTATACCACTTTGAATCCATCAATTACTTTTTTCCTATTAAACGCAAGAAGGTATTAATAAAAAATAAAAAGGAAAAGAAAAGAAATAAAGATTAGAAAATAAAAATAATGGTTTGAATGCCTATTCGTTTAAGCTTGCAGCTCATAGGGTCCTTCATGAGTGGACGTAGAAGATTGAAAGAGCATAGAACTAACAATAAAAACAAAAGAGGTGATTCGGGTCATTAACAGTCAATAAAGTTCTGCACGTGAATTTCAATGTACGAATATAGCTTTATAGAATCCCAGTACCTGGTCTTTAGACTGCTTCGAAGATGACTTGTTCATATTTTTCTTTTCTTTAAAAGTCCGACGTTTAACTCGAAATGTCTCATCAGAACTATCACCATCTTCATCAAGGAGCAGTGGTTCTGATTCACAAGTATTCTCAGGAAATGGAACAGATGGTGAAGATTCACATGCACCAGAAGCTGCTCCTCGAGTACATTTTTCAGAATCAAGATTGTTTAAGTTGGTGTTACCTTTCTTTTGCACCTGTCGCAAGAAGATAGCAGAAATCTTTAAAATATTGGCGCCAATCTAAAGTGGTTAAGTGAAAGGAAAAATAGGTTTTGATAATCACAGAAATAGATCTTACATAGTTTTGCGAAAAACCAGAATCTAAAGGCTCAAGAAGTGACGAAAATGACAAGGATCCTTGGGTAACAGATGATTTGGACGTTCCTAATTTAAATTCTCCAGTGCTATCACTAGTAACAGGTTGACTGGAAGCGATCCTCCTTTCTTGCTCTAATTGTGGAAGAATCCTTGCCCTGTTAGAAGCCTCAGGATACAACTCAATTTCTATATCACAATAAGGCATGTATCCACTCTCTTCAGCCTTTTGAAACAAACTCTTAGGTGAATAATAATGCAAGTCGTCATTCGCCCCATCTTGTCCACTGATCTCGTCCAATATCCTTACTTCCTGCTCAAACTTCTGGGCAGCAAGTTCCATATCCGAAACATCCGACCGCAAATAAAGAGTATGGTTGCCTCCACAAGAGAAGTCCAGAGAATGAATATCTGATTAATTAAACAAAATCAGTATAAGAACCAAATAAACGTTGACTAACCACAAATGTCATGTTAGTTACTTTAAGAAAGATAGTTCAGAGAGCTCTCAAATAGAAAAACTCACTGCTCACTTATTTTCTACAATACTAAATTATATGTAGTGACAGCTTCAAGTTCATTTGTGCTATACAAGACTCTAAACTCGTTTAATTTTTTTAGCACCAACGCCATCCCATCATTCAGTAATCTTTTAGAGAGACTACATTAAGCTTAATGAGTGCTTTAACTTAAACGTGCATCATGAGACAAGAAAACTAATTCCAAAACCACAATATTTTTATGCAGCAACATTACTAATTCGTCACAATTATCAGAGTAATTGTGGTGATGGCTTCTATTTTAAAACATTAAATCGCATTAGAGTATTCTTTAGAAACATGGTACCACAATGAAAGTAAATTAATTAAGCACGAGAATTGAAGAAAGCAAACCATGGCGAAGACAAACTGGATGTCCATAACAACTGCAGTTAACATAAGCTATGTAACAGTCGCATTTGCATAAACTACAGAGGATGGTCCCATGACAATTTACAGCAACACTAGTGCATGCCTTTGATTTCATCAGCAACCATCGAGCACAATGCTGGAACCTGATTAGACTAGCAAATGAAGCCTTGACAGAATGATGAGAGACATAATCTGCAGATAAATGATCCAAGTCTTCAAGTTCTGAACTCTTGTGCAAAAGCATTGCTTCTTTACACAAAAGTTCTTCGTGAGGAAGTAGAGGCACCATATTAAGAGCCGCATACCGTCGGCTGGCCACCTCACCCAAAGGGAACCAATCATCAATTGCAAAGTTCACAGCCTCACCACAATTAAAGCCTACACGTACAAAGTAAACAATAGTAGTACTCAATGACGTAAAATGGACTTGAAAGTGAACTAATTAATTTAGTGTTGTTTTGAATACCATACCGTGACTAAAGCCTGCATGGTATGCTCTAGGAAACGAAATGATAAACTCCCCAGGGTTTTGCACAGCCTTGTATACGGGGACATCATGTTCCAACAGAACATTTGGAGGAAATAAAGTTGTTTTACCCAAGAGGACATTAAAAGCTCCATTTTCCCCATCAATCGACAAAATATCATTCGTGTATACATGCTCCCTTGCCACCTTTTCAAATTCCAAAGCAGCATGGCCAGGGATGCCGTACCATGTTTTTGAAGCTCCGCAGTGATGATAATTAATACTACAGTAAATAATATAATAAATATACGGAGATCGACTGTTAAACAATAACGACTCAAACCAATCAGAGTAAAATTTTTTTTTATTAAATACCTGTACAAATAATGATCCTCCACATGCCAAGCAAATATACTAAACAGCATGCCAATGTAAAGCATCGGATCAGTCACTCCCTGAGAAAGCCAATTTAAAATACATTACTAAATGAATTTTTTAATCCATTAAATATAAGAAAAGCAGAGAATTCTCATCTCAATACCGGAATTGCTGTTTCCAACAGCCGCAAAATGGACTTGGGCAAGCGTGAAAGTTTCTGGAAAAAGTTGGCTAACAATTAGTAATGGCCAAGAGAAAAAAAATGAAACAATGTCACCTACTTAAGAGCCATTAGTCTATGCTGTAAAATGATATAGATTCTATACTGCAAGTTATCCCGGATGCATCAGGCTTGGACCTCGTAAGAATCTTGTAAGGGAAAAAATTATTGAATTTTCAAATTGAAGAAATGGTATCTCAAGTTAAGGAAAACAAAACTAATATTAGATTGGAATCCATGCAGGGACATTATGTCAACAATAAAAAAATCAAATATTTGATTCAAAGCATAATCGAGTTGAGAAAACTGGAAAACTATCTTTTTTTCTGTAAATCATAAAATATGTATTCAAAAAATTAATTACATGTGGTCTTTCTAGGTATTAATATTCAACAAAGATTTATATCAATCGAAGCAAATTGTTAACAGGGCGATTCAGATCAACAAATGAGATTCACTGGTCGTACTCCTGAAAAGCTCAGTCATTCTGATACAGTTATCAAACAAACAAAATAGGAAAATAAAGGTAGATTAACAAATCAACACCTTCAAATTCCATTTGCTATTACCAAGCTCGTCATTTTGAGAAGATGAAAAGGCACTACCATCTACATCACATGCATATTCAACTGTTTCAGTTTTTCCATAAGAAATTTCTTGCCAAAACTCCTTCTCCATGTATGCGGAAGGGAGACAGGAAGAACTACAGTATCTTCGTGCAAAAACCTTGTTGGCCATTTTCTCAAAATCGCGAAAAGTATAATTTCTGAGAAGCAGCACAAATACTCAGAAGAAGCATTGAATTGAGAAATGCTTTAATAGCAGTTACCTTCCACTCATGAAAAATGTCATTCTGTCCCCAGTGTCCCACTCAGCTAGGCGAAGTGGTTGCACTCTGGTAGTAAACTTAAACCCAGCTTTTTCCTTCATCAAGACCACCCCAGCTGGGACAGAAGCACTTAAAGGGGAGACAATTTTGCATATACCTTTAAGTTGCAGGTTCAATAATGGAAGAACGGTTATCAGAAGTGGTTCACAGTGAAACAAAGCAGCAAATAAAAGTAAAACACGCATTCTGGAACATCATAGAAAAGTCTTACAAAAACACAACGTTTCTTGATGCCAATGTCAAGTGACTATATGTTAAAACAGGATGAGTGAGAAACAACAAAATCTACTTTTCAGAAGTTTTAATAATATATAAATAAAAATATTAATTTTAATATATTGATCATTAGACGATTTTAGAACACTTGGTCAAATTTAATAAACCAAAAGGTTCACAAATGATTTTTCCATTCATATGAAGTCAGAAGAAGGTGGTTTTTCATATATAATAAAGTAACACAACAACCCAATTCATTATGGTACTCTATCTTTATATTTTTCCAAAAAAGTCTTTTCTATAAAGATCTTGATTGAGGAAATATGGTCAACCCTTCAATCAAAAAAGAATCTGGCCAGGTAAAGAATTCCTATCCCAATTTCCCCAATAGACTAGCTTGTCGGAAAACTTCTCTTTTCAGATAAATTCAGAATAAAAGGCTAAGCTTCTCCCCGTGGTAGTACAGTAAATCGGAGGAGGATGTTAGCTATTTGTGTCTGCATTGCTAAATGTCTAATATCTTGTGGTCTTGCATGTGGGAATGGCCAGGTTTTCTTTTTGTTGATTCTGTCTTCAATAAGAAATCTTTTCGAGTCACGACAGGTCATGGTGGTGGTCAGAAAAAAAAAGTTAGCTATGCTTGTCCTGATTGAATTTTTTTTTTTTTTTGAGTAATTAAATCAAGAAGTGTTGTGATCGCTAAAGGTAAATGAAAGGAAAAAACCAAAATAATCAGATAAAAAGTCTTGAACAAACCAATATGTCAATATCTATTGCATCGAGTTCAATGAAGATACTTACCATATTTTGAGGCTTGGGGAGCAATCTTTTGCAAATAAACCAAAGGGTCTTCAAACTCTTCCTTTGATGGACAGTATACAGGGCATTCTGGAATCTTGTCAATCCAGTCTAAATCGCTAGTGTTAAATTTTTCCACTTCGTGTTTTGGAAAGAAGTCATTTGCATTTGAGGGACTAACTGACTGAGAAAATGAATCAGAACTACCAATTATTCTTAAACCACATGGCGTTGAAGCTCTCAAAGCATCTCCTCCAGTTCTTGCAATCGTATTAGTGTCAGACACAGTTTCAGAGGCAATTTGAGCGGCCATTCTCTGAAGCCTTTTCCTCTTCAGAAATTCTAAGCCACTTCTGGCCTCTTTAGATAAATACATTCTTCTCTCCACCTGTCAAAAAATTATACACTATTAGAATAACATGCACGAAAACAAAGATGGACTTCTCAAAAAGATCATGTAAGAGACCTTTACAGCCAGTCTTTAGACAATAAGTTGAGACAAAGAAAACTGTATATAACATGTAAATCATGTAAACAGCATAATCGTCTTTTAGGACTACTTAATACTTGACAAGTGACCGGGAGACTGGGTTTCATCAACACAATCTCTGATATATCTTCAGCAATGAGTAAAATCCAGGTTAACTACTCAATAACCAATCAGAAATTAAACCTGACCAACTGATGACCAAACACTCTAACAAAGTTGAAAAATAAATATTCATCTGAACTTATACTCTCAGTCATTTAGGCTCTATCAAATCATTGTTTCTAAGTAAGGAATATGTAATCGACAGTTCTTTACAGACCAGAGGAAAGAAAAATAAGGCCCAAATCAATTTCTTACAGTTTAAAGAAAGATCTAAAAGGATCCCAGGACATCATATGATGTATTATGGGCGAACAGCTGCTATATTGTCAAAATATTCACAAAAAATTATTCTTCACATGAATACCAGTAGAATACCACAGCAAATAACCAACGCTGAATTTAGTATTAACAGACTTCTCTTCCACATTGCTCTCATAAAACATAAAACAAATGTACCCAGCTGTATCACTTGCCCAGAAAGCGGTTGTCAAACAAATTTATGATGAATTAGTACATCTAACAGACATGCCCACTGAAATACTTACAGAAATCAACAATATGAACGCCAAAAATATTATAAAACCGAAATATAAGAGATAACTGATGAAGGGAAGAATAAAGAATCATAAATAATACTATTCCAACTTATCCGCGATATTCAGTTGTACAAATATGGATGGAAAATGAAAGCAAAATATTACAAATATAAGGAATGTAAATATGAGCTTGCATAAAAATGTTAATAGTAAATGCAGCATCCAAAAAGGTTAGAAACTTGTGTAATGCACATGCATCCACTGATTAATTCAGAGAACTAATTACAGAAAAAGTATAAATAAAATGAAGAAGAAGTTGAAAATCACCCAGGTCGAAACTGATGTAGAAAAATAACAATAGTAAGAATACATTCTTAGACTGTTCAAAAAAATATGCTTAGCGCAAGATCTGACAAGTGAAAAAGAAGAACACGAATTAGAACCAATTCTTTATGTAAATTCAAATTCGCTAAACTATGCAAAAATCGAACCATCATGATTGGAAAATACTTACCATCTCATTACCGAGGCGATCGTGATACGTCTCCGTGTTCGGTCACTCGACGGAACAAACAACCAGAACAACCACGGATAAAAAGTTCCAAAATCCAAACACCAAAATAAAACCCTAGATATCAATCTGAGCCACGAAAAGAGAAGAAAAATACTCCAGCGACAAAGTGACCAACGACATTCCGTCGAACTGGAATAAACAGAGCCAGACCGAGTCAGACCGCGGATCCAAAAAATCTTCTCCAAAAGAATACCGAGCGAACATCCACCACATCCACAGCCACAATGGGACTCAGATGAGCAGTTTTCAGCCGTTGCGGACACCGTCGCCCGAAACGAGCGCGGTTTGCCGGGAAAGAAAGCAGGTTTGCCGGGAAAGAAAGTTGGACAGGGACCGCATAAAAGAAGAGGGAGGGGTTAGGAGAGGCGAAGAAAACCAAAAAAGGGTGAGAGATAAGATAATTTATAGTTTTACAGCAGAAAATAAATTAATTAAATTTAATAAAAATACATATTTTATTGTAATAAAAAATAAAAGGGTAAAGCAAAGAGAAGGAAAGTGGCGGTTGGTTAGGTGGTTCAACTAAACGCTCGCCGCCGAAAACGCGTTTCCTTTATAACAGCGTGCGTTTCGCTGGACACCCCACCGTCCTTCCGACCTTCCCTTCCCTTTTTACTAAATTGCCCTTTCATTATAATTTAATCATATCAAATAATAAATATCTCGGATTAAGATGTTTCCTTTTCCCTAATTTGTATTTAAATGAATATTACTTAAGTGTTTGATGTTTTAATGAAAATTACTTACGCGCAATAATAGCAGAAAAACCAAACAAATAGATATTAAATACTCTTTAGCACTTAACAATACGTTGGCTTCTATTGGTTAACCACTGTATTTACTTACTTTTCAAATAAAAAACCTTAAAATAGTCGCAATTTAGCGATTTAATTAAGAAATACAAAAATTACATCTCGGGAGGGTAGTGTGGTCAATTCAATCACGCCAAGTATTTCGGTGTGATGAAAGAACGTGACCGAATGGAAAGGAATAATGGAGCGAATTGTGGCGCTAGGAAGTAACGTATTACATTACCTTTCGTTATTTATTAATTAAGTAATACAGTAGTTGATTACGTAATTAAGAACGTTAGTTACTTAATTAAGTAACATTTAATATTTTTATGTTCATGTAATTTTATTTCAATATTTTAGTAAGCGGACTGCGGACACATGTCTCTCCATGAATATTAAATTTATAGTTACTAATGTTAAATGTCCTTACTCCTATGCAGACTTTTCTGCGTATAGTTTGTGAAATAAGATTAATTTATATTAAAAATAGTTGGATAGGTCAGAATAAATAAGAAAAAATAGTCGTCACCTAAGTTTCTTTAATTGGAAATTGTTGGAAATCCTTCAATGTAAGTCCATATTTGATCTACATATATAATTAGATAATTGTACATTTATTTTGCTATCACACTTTATTATTGTATACATCATTCCAGTTACTATAATATACAATAAAATATAATAAATAATATTTGAATACATTAATTGCTATTTCAATAAATCAGTTGTGCATTGACTTTAACGGGTATAATAAAAAATAAAAATGTATCGCAATAAAATAAGTATAACATTATTCTATTTAATTTTTTAAAAATATTTGTCAACTTCTAATGATATATGATTACTAAGCTCTAATAGAGTCTTTTATAGGGGTGTTGGTAGTCCAATTTTTTAAAATTAAAACTGGACTGTTAAATTTTGGTCTCATCGGACCATTAGAAAAATAAGACCAGGCAGAACATGATGATATATGCTGATCTGATTCTGGTCTTTCATGTTAAATATTTTTTCTTACAAAAATTAATTTAAATAAATTAAAATTAAAAAAATATATATTAAAATTTACAAATTGAAATAATTTCATCAAAAAAGCATAATGACGTAATCGATTATGTAATTATATTAAACTTACCTAAATTTTTTATAATGAATTTAAAAATTAATAACAGAAAAATACAAATTTTAATTGATAACTTCTTAATGGTCTGATCCTGGTTTTGTTGATTACTTATATTAGAATCGGAACCGAATCAATTAATTGATCCTACATAATGCAGGAACGTTAAAAACCCAATATAAGTGCATCATTGATTCAAAACGAGCTAGATGTTTCGATTCTAGTCTAACTTCATGGTTCGGTTCAGTTTCAAACACCACTGGTCTATTGTTAGTAGCATTTTTTATTGGATTTAGCTATGATATTAATACATAATGTTTCTACATCCAATAGTATTGCTAGGTCAATGTTCGATTGTTATGGCTATGTATCATACACTATTGTAGTTTAATTGAGTTAAATAATACGATATAAGATAATATAATTGTTACGATTAAAAATGGGAGGAATAAAAGACAAGGCAAAGACAACTTACTTTATCTACTTTCTTTAATTACCCACTTTCTTAAAAGCTCATTTTGCAATGGAATCATATTAAATCAACCACTTAAGTCATTGTCATTAGGCCATAATATAAGAAACACAATACCCTTATGTTATATGGATTAAATTACTATTTCGTATTGTATTGCCTAATTCATACCAACAACACCCACTATTCCACCAAACACTTTACACGTAAAGGTTAGAAAAGAAAAAATATATAATAAGAAACACTAAATATACGTGACAACAGATCACAATTATAGATAAAATAAAATTCGGTAAAATTATGATCAAAATAAGACCCTAATTAATTAAAAAGAGAATGTGTTATTGTATCATATTGAAACTGTATATTATAAGAAAACATATAAATTATTTTAAAAATACAAAGGTGAATTATAAGAATTTGATTTACATAGTTCTATAAAGAAAACAAAATGGTGCTGAAAATTTCAACTTGGATATAACTCTCATAACTCATATAGAAAAAAATAAATAATATACAAAACCAACAAAAAATGGTCGTACTCCACTTAAATTGTCGCCATACGATTCAACTAAAACAAAGTTTGTTATGCTACATAAATGCTCTATTATCATCCCCATTTCGTGGGGGGCACTACCCTTAAAAGTTTTGGTGGACAAAATAGTATATAATATAGTTTTGATAAAAATATAATTTAAATAATTAGGGTGGAGTGAATGTGGTGTGACATGCTACCTTTTAGTAGTCACAATCATAGCAGGAAAAGAAAAGGCTAAGGGAAAAAAGCTTGCGTTGCTAATATTTAAAGAAGATTTAGGTAATATAATACAAGCGTTACTTTATTAGTCTAGATAATTCTTCACCAACAATAGAAATAAAATAAATTCAATTTTTGCGTGAACCGATTCTACCATGTTTACAGGGGCATCGATGTGTCGGAAGCTTCAAAACACATTTTTTATTTAATGGGGATTATAACTTTATACTCTAATTAAGTAAAGGTTAAAATGGGTTCCCTTTTTATTTTCCTAAAATTTGGGCTGAAAAAATAAGAAAAGACCAATTTTTGGATTTATTGGAAGACGAAAGGTCAATTTCCGTTGTTTATTCAAAAAAAGTATTAAAAATAGACTTTTCAATTATTAAGAATATATGTTTAAACATCAAAATGTTAATATTTTTAAATTAAGGTGATATTTAAAACATATAATTTCTTTTTCAATAATCTAGAATTCAATTATAGAATAATTAATTTTGAAATTTTAATATCTATTTGTCCTCATTTCTTTATGTTTTACGTTAATACTCTTTATTCATTCAAAAATCTTAAAATATAAATATTTGATTTAGCACCTGCTAACATATACTTTTACGTAATTTAATAAAGTACTACACTTCGTCAAACAGACGAGGTTTCGAAATTAATTAATCATATATATTTTTTCTAGCGAGTATTAAAAATAATAGGCGTGGACTAGGCCAGGTAGGCAAATTGGAGGTTTCCAATGTACGACCAAGAATTGAATGCAAGGAGCGACTCTTTCCAAACTCCAAGTGCATGGGTCCAAGCCATGTCCCTCGAAAACTCTGCTTGGTCAACAAGAAGCAAGTTATTGTCTTTTAAATGCCAATTCAAAATATTATATAAATGTTTTTGAAACATAAAGTAAATAATTTGTTTTTGTAATCTTTCACTAGATGCCTATTATTTGATGGCATTGCACGAATAATACGATCGTTGACCGCAGCTGGGCTCAAATTGAAGTGCAACAATGACATGTGTGATAAAGATTCAAACTTCCATTTTCGTCCTTTCAATAACCTGCACTGAGTTTGACTTGACCCGTCACGTCAGGTCAGACGCGGCGTTTTTCTTTGTATTTCTATGATTTTTAAAATCACATATATTTTAATTCAATTAAATGACAAAACTCGAATTTCCGAAAAAGAAATAATTCTTTAGTCCACTTGATAGAAAACGGGAAACAAGAGATATAAACGCTACAAATATCAAGCTGTAAGTAAAGAATGAAAACAAATTACAGATGAGATATTCAATTATAAATTAAAAAGTCTTTTCTAATTGTTTTTGTTCATATTCATATTTTCCTGCGTAGCCCAATTGGCTACCAATTAGAGTTGGACCACTTGTGTTGGGCTCATTTCTTTGAGTCCATTGTCTATTGCAAGTCCAGTTGATTTTAAAAGAGAACCAAAACGACGTCGTATAAGATCTCCGGGCGTCTCCATTCTGCAGCCTTCTATCCAACTCGGTCACAACTCTCTCTCTCTCTCGTCCACCATGCAAAGACAGTCTATAGGGTCGTCGGCCGGAAAGCTCCAAAGTCCGACTGAAGAAATTAATCGATGGAAGGACTTACCTGTTTCTTCTTCTCCTCCATCCACCATTGAAAGCGAAGAAGAGGATGACGGGAAAGCTTCCAAACGTCAACGTTTCGGGTCCTCATCGTCATCCTCCCAGACGCCGGAGAAGTTTATCCACATTATCCCTATCCTCACCATTTTCTGCTTCTTCTTCCTCTACGTCTGCTCTTACACTCCTTCTCAGTCAGGTACGACCTTAACAATTTCTTTTTTATATTTTCTCAGTTTTTTCATTCGAGTTCTGTGCTTCCTTCTCTCAGATTTAGCTCAATTTCGCGGATTTAAGAACTCTCTGAAGTTTAAAGGTACAATGTGGGATAAGATTATAATTTATGTGTTCTAATATCCGCAAATTGGTCTGGAAATGAAGTAAAAGAACAACGTTTTTTCTTTTAATTTAATTTCCTGTCTTCAGATTCGCCGGAAGTCGGAGGGGAAGTGGACCAATCATCCGCTCTTGAAAAAAGGAAAGTTTCGGCGATTCAGGTTCTCCGGAGCCTGCAAGAAACCGGCAGTAAGATCCCGGCACCCCATTCTCACCGGAAAATGGCCGGGTTTCAACCCTCTTGATTTCCTTCTTTCTTCCGACGGCTGGCTTGCCGGTTGTGATGATATATTGTGGTGGCAAGACAGTGATCGTTAGGTCTTAAGTCCCAATTATCACTATAATTGTCGGATAATGCTTCCTTTTCTAAGTTCAAATATGCATGAATTATTGATCCATGACAATAATATCCAAAGCTCAAAATTCAAAGTTTTATCTTCAAATATTTATTTCGTCTATTTTTAATTCAGAAACTTTTTTTTGGCATTTTCTAATTTAATAACCAGCTTATTTAACACGATTAATTCAATTGTAAACAATTATGTTCTTTTATTACAAACATCAAAGTATATTATCTTCAAACAAAAGTTCATAATACATTTTTGTTTTCACCAGTAAATTTTTCTAATTCATTATTGACATGGGAGCGGTGAAAGATGATACATCCGAGATCAAATAAAGATAATTTTATGTTTTACTTTGAGAATTGCAGGTATAGTTCTTCCATTATTTGAGAAACAACCAAGAATTACCAACAGACAGTCTTTTATTTTCGTACCATTGAGTATGTGCAGATAGAGTTCGTGTATTACGTGAACAAAGATCTCCTGATTTTATTTCAATAAGTAATTTCATCCCCCAACACACACAGTGATTTATTCAATCTCACCAGTTTGATTCCTGAGACTTGAATGAGGATGAAGTTGACAAAACATGTACAAATACAAATTTCTGAGAGTTACAACGTCAAATTTACCTGGCAGTGTAATTAAAGACACAGAGGTACCAAATTGACGATTGGAAGAGGAGGAATGTTAAAAGTACAGCACCTTGTCTCAGTAGCAAGATCGACTGCATCAAACCAACATAACGACCCAGCTGGAAATCACCACCCAAGTAGAATTGCATTTATTGAGTTCTTTGTGAAACCAGAAGTGGAAGAACAAGCAAATGCATACAAACCTAGCTTGGTTAAAAAACAATGATTAAATCAACTATAGGACGACAATTAAAATGTCTGCTTTCAATATAGTACATATTTTTCATTTGATGCAAAAGAAAAAAAAAACACCAAAGGGGTAGCCTTTGGGGTACCTTCCTCGTATATCCTCTTCTTGAGAAAGAACAAGACGACATATATGAATCGCACCGTGATGCCTTTATGCTATCCAAATCAATGCTGCAATTCTCTACCTACGTATATAAACATATAAAGTAGTCGGACATTCCCAAAACTTATCAGAACTAAATTTAAAAAAAAGGGGAGTTTTTATTCGAGAAAAATAAGAGGCTGATAATTGAAGATTTAAATGAACAAATTAGTATATGATGATGACAAGTGATCCAGGGTTTCATACACACTAGTCATCTTATGGAAATTGCATATCATTCAAGATCTGGTCTATCATAATATTGAGGATTAGGGTGGTAGTAGTTAGTTAATTAGCCCAACCTGCTTAAACAAGGTTCGGGTTGTCAAAGGATAGACTTGCCAACCTTGGTCCATCAAGACGACTCCTCGTCCAAATGTTGGGCCAGGACCCGGACTCAAGTCTTAGCTTGCTGGCCATTTGATAAGCCTGAAATGAGGTTATCGATTGCAAAACTTAAAAAAACTAGAATCCCAAACAGTAAAAATATCCTTGAACTTTAAATTTAGATCAACCAATATTTTTGATTTCAAACTATGTTCTTTTTTTCTTTTGTTTTATGAAAACGTACCAAGTTTATGATAGTAAGGGATAACATCCATACAGGTTCCAATAGCACTTCTTCAGAAGATTGGATTAACTACACAAACAAAAACGAAGATGAGATTTAGTCAGATGGCTTATTATTCTAACTAAAAGTCAAAAGATACAGATTTTTTCCATCAACCCGACCATCAAATCTTGAAAAATAAAAAAATGAAGTTCCACCTCAGTCCAGAACATCATAGGAACACAACAACCTGATGATAATGAAAGTTGATTTTACTACCGAAAGTAACGTCATGAAGCAGGAACGTTTGTTGTTTTCAAGCAAAAAAACTTAGAACGGTGCTTAGTTAAAATGGATTAACCAGCAAAAACTTACTAGAAATGAATTTATTTCTCCTAATACTTTCCCTTTGGATCATGAATCCAACCGAAATTACAAAAAAACGTGGAGCAACGTTAAAGATTTTTGTACCTCAGACTGATCTTTGTGCCATATAAATTCGATTGCAGTTGTAAATACATGCAAAACAACAATTATATTATCTGTTAACCACCGTAATGAAGTTTATTTACCCGATTCAACTTCTTTTTCAACAGCGATTATGACCAAAGAGATTGAGAATGAATGCTATTAAGTCTGACGCAGGTGTGCTGCTGTTGAGCTTCTAACATATTCCCCTGGCATACCTATAAAGACGAGCAAATTTAGAATTTTTAAAATTTAGGTAAATTAAGAAACTAGACATACTTGCCTTAGAAATCGAAGGTAATTACAGCTTTGACAATATGTCAGAGGAGCATCATTTGATCTTCAAAGATATATAACCCAAAGTTTCAGTTCAAGAAACATTTAGAAACAGAGAAAAAGAATGACAAATCAATTAATTCAACTCAAACAAGTTCAATTATTAACAAACAAAACATGATTTGCTACATAAACAAGAATGGATATCAAAGAGGATACCTAATAGTCACGTCTTCTACAATTTTCCATGCTCCTGGACATATGAAACAACATCTGCAGTCATACCCGTCGTCAAACAGGTAACATCATCTGGAATTATACCAACTGTCTTCATTTCGTCAAGAGTTTCATCAGCTTTATCAAATTTTCCAAGTCTTCGATAACCAGCAATGAGAGCAGTGTAAGTTACCACATCCGGGGCAATTGAATTTTGCTTCATTTCCTCAAACAAAGAATCAGCAATGTCCATATGCCCCGACTTCAAATATCCATCGATCAGACATGTGTAAGTAACAACACTTGGCGAATGACCCTTTTGAATCATTTCTTTGAACAAACTCAAAGCCTTGCTCTCGTACCCAGTTCTACAAAATCCAGCAATCAGACACGTGTATGAGATCTTATCTGGAACCACCCCTTTTACAATCATTTTCTTAAAAAAGCTAGCAGCTTCATGTATTTTTTTGCTATTGCAAAACATATTAATAAGAATTGTGTAGGTGACTTGATCTGCCTTAACCCCAAAATTTTCCATTTTTGTGAGCAACATTAAAGCAGCATTTTCATTTGCCTCTTTTGCAAAACTATCCATAAGGATACCATAATGAACGGTCTCTGGTAGTACATTCCTCTTAAGCATTAGTGGAAATATTTCCCATACTTTATATGACTTTTTTTCTTTGCACAGTCTCTTGATAATTGCAGCATAAGTATACGAGTTACCCATAACTCCAAATTCTTTCACTCCATTCATAAAATTTAAAGCATCTGTTAAGTTACCTTCGCTGCAATAACCCTCAATAATAGCATTGAAAGTCATGGTATCAGAAAATATACCACCCTTGAGCAAGCTATAGTACAGTTCCGATGCCTTGTCAAAATCTCTTATGTTGCAAAAACCATAAATCAAACCACTAAAGTAGAAACACCAGGAACTAAATTGTTGCACATCATTTCCTCTAAGAGCTTAGTGGCATTATCCATGTCACCATGCATACAAAATCCATTTATCAATACGTCGTAGGAAATCATATCATGTTCATAACCCCATTCTTTTAAACTTTTGAACATATCCAAAGACATGTTCATTAATCCGGTCTTACAAAGGCGGTGAATTAATGAGGTATAGCAAACGAGGGATGGTTTTAGTTTATAGTGTTTCATTTCCTCGATTAAGTTCAGACTTTGCTTAATCTCCAATTTCTTGCATAACCCGTCAACCAAAATGCTGTAGCTATAAACATCTGGGTGGATTCCACATCTTTTCATATCTTCAAATACCTTTAAAGCTTCAAATGTATTACCACCGTGGCAAAGTTCACGTAAAATGGAATTATAACAATATGCATTGACTGGCTGGTGTTCATGTCTTAAAGCATCAATAAATTGCAAAGCAAAATCCACATAACCGAACTTACAAAGTCCATGAATATATGCACTGTACGTCATAACAGTTGGCTTGGCTCCGCTCTTCACTAATTCCTCCAAAACCATAGTTGCTCGACCAATATCTACATCCCTTTTATATCCCCCATTACAATAGAATTGAATCATAATAGTATAAGTACATACATTGGGCATTGGCCCATATTTCTTCAAGTCTTCAAACAAACTTTGGACTACTTGTACCTTGTTTTCTTCCACCAAACACTTAAGTAAAAAATTTAACGAGCGAATGTGTGGCATGTAACCTATTTTCTTCGCCCGCAAATGCACATCCACAGCATTTTCAACCATTGAATTGCTAGCAAAAACTTTGATAAGCAGGTTGATCACAAAATCAGATCTTCCTAAATGGTAAGGGGTGTCAAACAGTGCTGGGAACAATTCAAAAGCATCATATTCAGCTTTCTTGTAGTGTTCAACAATGTCTCTAAGCATAGAAAATACTTCTGCCTGCATCCCTGCCAATGAAAATGCATAAATCATAATTCTAAAGCTGCACATTGAGTGTGAAAATCCGTGAAGCTCCACGGCTGTAGAGAACCTAATATCTCTGGCAACATGCCACTTTAAAGATTTTAACACTGTCGTGACTGAAGGAAATAATTTTCTGACATAATGATTGACTGACCAATTTCTAACCTCATCAATTCCATGACCATGACCAGTATTGGCTTCAACTGCTGAAACATCATTAAACACGTGATCATCAACCAGCAAAGCTGATGAAGCAGTATAATATATTCTCGGAAGATGGTGTTCATTGAAAAGAACTCGGTTTCGAAGCGACTCAATCAAATATAGCCTTGTGCATGAACCATTCATACTCCCTAACAATTTTCTGAAATAGAATAACTATATCGGCCATTGAATTCCTGAAAAGGCCACTCTTTCAAGTTGACAGGCAAAAAATTCAGCAAGTGCATGAAAATTCAACTAAGAAAAGCCCGTAATATTGGTGACCAACTACAAGGACAGAAAGTACTTCAAATTTCAGTCAGCAGATGCATAGAAGCTTGACAGAAAAGTTTCTGTAAATTTATAAAGGATATTTCATAAATAAATTTCTTAAAAAATCATAGAAACAAATCAAAATTAATCGAACTATCAAAACAGATCTCAAAGAAGATAGGTTTAAGGGTCATTAATGATTTGGATCTTAACATATCTTTTTTTGAAAATCCCCCATGTATCTCTCTTTAGCGATGTGAGCCTCACCATTACTATTCCCGTTAATTCTTGCATGCTTTGTACAAAGACACAGGCATGCCTACTTCATTTCCTCTTTTAAATTAAAACCCTAACATCTGTTATTTTTCTGTCAAATAAAAAAAACAATAAAAGCTCAACAAAAAAGGTTATTTCCCTTGACAGTAAACAGAATTAAAAAAATCTTATTCGCTCATGAGATGTGTGGCACTAATCATCTTATCCTCGACAAAAAAAGGTTACTATAGGATTAAAATCTCTTTGATTTGTTATGATTACTCGAGGATATAAAATAAATTCATGCAGATGGGTTGCTATCATAAACTACTACTGATCACGGCAACTCAGCTAATTCTAGCGCCATGTCTCCATACATGAACAGATTATCTACTATGAAATATGAAGCAAACAATCAATGAATCTTGAAATTCACTAATTTGGTTAGGAAAGAAGATAGAAAATTTATGTGGGAATCCTCGGAGATCAGCAGTCTTTAGTAGGGACGAATTGATAAACGAGAAGACATGCAATACTTCTCAAACACTGAAGTTTATCACAGTTTAGCACTACCACCATTCAATCGGAGATATTTTTCTTGTTTCAAAGGTTACAGTGAAAATGATATCTTTAACATGGAACCGAAGCTGATTGAAATTCTGTAGCCCGAAGTTTGGCGCAAACAATTTTAAAAATGAACTAAAATAATCCATGCAAAAGCCACGCGAAGCAGGGGAGGAGAGGAGCTCACGTCGTACATACGGGCGGGATAACCGAACCAGGTTTGTTCCGACAGCAACGAGAATGGGCACGAATTGATACAAGAGAAGGAAAAAGGACCATTAGAGCAGAGATATTTTCAAGCTTTCAACCAATTCAGTACAGCTACCGATGAAAACGATATCATCAACATGGACCCAGACGCTGATTGAAGTTCAGTAACTTGAAGGTTTGTACAACCACTAGCAAAACTGAAACTGAACAGAAGCAATACAGAAAATCACGCGGAGCAGGAAGAAGTAACCAGAGAGGAGAGGGAGAAGGGGAGCTCACTTAAGACAGACAAGCTGGATAACAGAATCGGGCTTGGTCGGACAGCAACGAACTTGACCGTCTGTCAGAAGAAGAAGAAGGCTAAGAAACTCAACAGGAGAAGGAAGAGAAAAAGGGGGAACGGACTTACGGTGGAGTGAATACTAGGGTAATGTGCGAAGTGTGACGAGGAAGACAGTCCCAAACGGCCCAGCAAGCAACTGGACCGACTCTTCTCTTGAACCAGTGAGAAAATTTGAACCAAAACGGTTCGCTTAACAAGGCTTTGATTAAGAACATTATGAGCCCATTAATTTGACAATTTACATTTAGTGAGTCAAGAGTAGCCCGTTGGACGTAGGGCCTACTTAATATATGTCACGAAATAATAAATATTGATATATTGTTTCAAAGATAAAGTTCAAACTCTGATTCTAAGAATATCTCAAACTCTATTTTTGAACAAAATAAACTGTCATTATTTAATATGGTAAAATCGTTACGTTACGACAAGCACATGACGAACTTTCTTTCTAAATCTCAACGGTTTCCAAACCGGGCGGAAAATCAATTATTCTATGCTTTGGTTGAATCTGGAGGGTCCGTAATATCGGTGCGTAAGAGACGAAATTGGTTAGAACTAGACCAAAATTAGAAAGAAGAATAAAATTTGCAATCGACGTTGCACGTCATGAATTTAACAAACTATACAATGACAAAAACATACAGACTAGCAATTAATATATTGGCTGTCGATTTCATTTGAAACAAAAAATTGGATGCACAAGATCAAATGATTTATATTAGGGAGTTAGGGACGAGAAAAACTCGCCCAATACTTCCAAGTCTAACCGACCTGTTCGGTTTTCATTTAGTCCGGGATGACCAGAGGAATCACTCTTGGTTTAGGATTTCAAGAAACACGAGCGATTATTCAATTCTTTTTTTATCTAATCCAAAAAAAAAAACCAAATCGTAGGTGCTTACGATTTTTGTTTCAATTAAGTTAAAACTCGACTCAAAATTTCAATCCAAAGTCGGAAACTTGAACCACGAGCAACAAAAACAATTAAAAAAATAGGAGCACGAACGTCTGGTTTCAAACCTCACAATTCCCGTTCTGGTTTCAAGAGAACCAAACAAAGGGATATGTTTGAGGGCATCTATGATTTGAATAAATTACACTTTATTTATTTATTCATTGACTGATAGTTAGAGTCCATGACATGATGTCACGATAGTAAAGAAAGTCACGAACTGAGGTCAATTTAGTGGGTGCTGCTTTTCCGATTCTAATCACTCCCACCTACTTCTACCCCTTCAAATAAAATAATGGCACCTCTCCTTTCCCATATTTTTCTCTTCCTCAACGAGATTAAAGTTTTGCTCTAGTAAATACGCCGAGGATCAACTTAGAAATGGTGGTGGGTGGGTACTTGATGGGTGTGCATGCATGCATTTATTTCTTCTTTTTCTGTTTGTTCTGAATTTAACTCTAACTTTCCCGGTCTGTTAATATCAGGAAATAAATGCGAAGCAGCAAGTATTTGGTCGAAGAAGTAAGAAAAATCAAAACTGGAAATTTATTCCAGCTTTGTAAAACAGTTTTTTGAATCATCGTATTATGTTTTAAGAAGTTAAAACTATCTCAGAATTAATATAATTAATTAATCAACCCTACCTCTTTTGTTTAATTTGGTCGCATTTCTCAATACTAGCTTATATCGCATTCATACATTAATTAGCAAAATGACATTTTTCAGTTTTTGGGAGGGTGGAAACATTAATTTTCAAATTATGAAAAAATAAAAAAATGGGGGAAAATATAATGTTCTTGTGATTAGTGGTTGTCTGAGCACAAAGGAGTAAATGTACATTCAATTTTAATCGACAACTCAGAAGCTCTAATAATGTGACAGCCTCAGAGGCATGTGCACCAACAATTTCGACTTTTGGACGTGCCCTTTTATTATTTATCACAGTATGTCACAATATAAGCTAACATACGTGTTACATTATAAGAATATTTGTGTATTTATTCTCGTATATACTTTATTAAATACTCGTTGACATGTAAAATATCGATTTTATTGTGTTTACATGTAGCGCTAATATCATGTTCTATAATTTACCTATGTATATTGCGGAAATTCACATCAAAGTCTTACCTTTCCTAGCTAAAATATGTAGAATGGATATTTACCGAGCGTAAAAATCTCACAACAATGATAACACTAAAACCCTAAAATGTAAATTGAGCGAGTGTAATTTGGTTCTCCAATCTATATTAGTTGAATTGGTCGAAATAAATAGCTCGGGTTACCTGCGAGACTTCACTCAAAACAAGATGTATTGTATCTAACGAATGACTATAATGTCTCGACTCTTGAGCGATTTGAGATTGTATACTGATTAATATGATTCACTTCACAATTAACACGGTATTTTACGTATAAAATACAAGTTATGGCTGTTAATAAAACGAGCAGAGTTAGCCGAATCAACTGACCTAGCTCAACTAAACCAATTTATTCAACTCGATTAAGGAACATTTTAATGGGAAAACTACTTGAAATCAGATTATTCTTCCTTGGTGTCAAAGTTTTGACGGTAAATCATGGATGACGAAGCCAAAACCCTGCATAGTGGATTTTCATGGATCATGATTCAAAAGCTGAGTCACAGTCACAAGGCCATTTTCAAACCTAAGTACAGCAGGAAAATTTACATGCCCTCATCTAAATCGTCAAAATCTTATTATTTTCTTGAAAATATAAATTTCATCGATTGCATTAACTTGGAACTGTCCATCCTCCAATCTAACCCCATGCTATTATTGTTCTTCATCTCCTTCCAGACATCTCTCTTCTTCTTCTTCATCCACTGAGAAATACTTTCTCCCCACTTAAACCCTTTCGGTTCCCTTTCGGTTCTTCTCCAGGAAAGACTTTTTGTTTCTATTTTTTCACCAGAAAATGTCACATCAAGGCTCGTTTTCTGGCAACGGAGACGCGGCGGAGATGGTGGCGGAGGAGGAGGAGGAGAAGAAGAAGACGGCAGAGGGGAAAAAGGAGATGAGAGTTTCGTTTTTTAAACTCTTCGCTTTCGCTGATTTTTATGATTACGTGCTCATGGCCGTTGGATCGGTCGGAGCTTGCATTCACGGCGCTTCTGTTCCTGTTTTCTTCATTTTCTTCGGAAAGTTGATTAACATCATCGGGATGGCTTATCTTTTTCCCAAAGAAGCTGCTCCCAGAGTTGCCAAGGTATTTCTCTCTCTATCTCTCTTTCTCTCTCTAAATATTAATCACCAGAAAACACGATCTTGGTAAATTCGAACTTAAATCTATTGTTTGATTCTGCAGTACTCGCTAGATTTTGTATACCTCAGCGTCGCCATACTGTTTTCATCATGGACAGGTGTGGCTTAAAACCCTACGCTAGAAATTAGTAATAATTAGTACTTTTTCATTGAATGATTGAATGAATAAATTGGGGTTTCAGAGGTGGCTTGTTGGATGTACACCGGCGAGCGACAAGCGGCTAAAATGAGAATGGCATATCTGAGATCGATGTTGAATCAAGATATAAGCTTGTTTGACACTGAAGCTTCTACCGGAGAAGTCATCGCTGCAATTACCAGTGATGTAGTGATTGTCCAAGATGCCATCTCCGAGAAGGTATGTACTCTCTCTCTCTCTCTCCTCTTTTCTTCACACTCTCTCTATCTAACCCTAATTGTTTTCGAAATCATTTTACCCTAATTGTCGTCAGCGCAACAAGAAAACCAGACCATAAAGTAGAAAAAACCAGAAAACAACGGAGCAAACAAAATTTCTGACATGCATTGAAACCCTTCTTCTTCTTCTTCTGGTTTATTAAATTAAATTAGAGATGGAGTTAAATGGATTTTTCAGGTTCTGGTTTGAAAAGGAAACTGATATAAGGTAGTTCTGAATCGTATATTCTAAATAAAACCGTAAAATCTGTAAAAACAGACACATATTACTAAAAGCAGGAGTAAATGCAAAATGAGTGAGAGCATTTATAACCAGGTTGGTGGAGCTCTTTACTTGTTCTTGTGCTGTGCCAGCCTGCGCGTAGGTCTTTGAACTCTTTCAGCAAAACGCTCTAATTTTATTTATTATTATTATTATTATTTTGATAATTCGTAGATTATATTCATGGCCAGTTTTCTTCAGTTTGATTATCTTCTTGAAAGAAACACGAGATGTTGATTTTCTTTTGAGCTGAGTCAACTCAGATCCTTGTTTTACTTTCGTATTTATTGCCCCACCGAACCCATTAAAGTCAGCCAGGTCTTGCATTAATTGCACACCAGCACAGTAAACCTAAGTCGAGCAGATCTGAACTACAATAATTATTTTTAATTATTCTGTATTCTAATCGCATTATATCTTACGATTCTCGAAATTTTTTTTTAGGATTTTTAGATATATTTAGTTATATCGAATTGAGTTGAACAAAGACATAATATTGCAGGTAGGAAATTTCATGCACTATATCAGCAGATTTCTATCAGGGTTTATAATTGGATTCGCTAGAGTTTGGCAAATAAGCTTGGTGACATTAGCGATCGTTCCCTTGATCGCTCTTGCTGGAGGTCTCTACGCCTTCGTAACAATTGGCCTCATTGCTAAGATCAGAAAATCCTACGTCAAGGCTGGTGAAATTGCAGAAGAGGTTGAATTTTTTAGTTCGATTTCATCTGAGATAATTCAGTTTTTTTTACGACAGATTCTAAAATTTTTGTTTTTTCTTCTGGGTGTGATTTTCAGATACTTGGAAATGTAAGAACAGTTCAGGCATTTGCTGGAGAAGAGAGGGCCGTGAGATCATACAAAGAAGCTCTGATGAAGACGTACAAATATGGAAGAAAAGCTGGATTGGCCAAAGGACTTGGCCTGGGTTCGATGCATTGCAGTCTTTTCTTGTCGTGGGCGTTGCTCGTTTGGTTCACAAGCGTTGTCGTTCATAAAAGTATTGCTAATGGCGGAGAGTCCTTCACTACTATGCTCAACGTCGTTATTGCTGGCCTGTAAGTCTTTCCTTTAGGACCTGAAAAAATGCACTTATATTCAGATTTATGTCATAAAATCATGATAATTATGTTCATATCAATCGAAATTCTTCGACAGATGATCCTATATTTCATGCGCTTACTGTATTTTTCAAGGTTGCTTCTTCTAAACTATTATGTTTAGGTCACTCGGCCAAGCGGCACCGGATATTTCAGCGTTTATTAGAGCAAAGGCGGCGGCATATCCAATTTTTCAGATGATCGAGAGGAACACGGTCAGCAAAACCAGTTCGAAAACGGGTCGAAAACTAGACAAGCTAGAAGGGCATATTCAGTTCAAGGACATTCATTTCAGCTACCCTTCTCGGCCCGACGTAGTTATCTTCAACAAGCTCAGCCTAGAAATCCCGGCCGGAAAGATAGTCGCCCTCGTCGGCGGAAGCGGTTCTGGGAAGAGCACTGTGATATCGTTGTTAGAGCGGTTTTACGAGCCTCATTCCGGGGAGATATTGTTAGACGGAAATAACATTAAGGAGCTCGATCTCAAATGGTTGAGGATGCAAATCGGATTGGTTAACCAAGAGCCTGCATTGTTTGCAACTAGCATTAGAGAAAATATTCTCTACGGAAAAGATGATGCCACGCTCGAGGAGATCACTCGAGCGGCCAAACTCTCCGAAGCTCTCCCGTTCATCAACAATCTCCCGGACCGATTCGAAACTCAGGTACCTCGAAAATTCGATCACTAAATTGATGTAACTTCTTACACAAAAATACCAATTTTTTGTAAAGGTTGGGGAGAGAGGTGTCCAACTATCCGGTGGACAAAAGCAACGGATAGCGATAGCCCGAGCGGTTGTGAAAAATCCATCGATTCTCTTGTTAGACGAAGCGACTAGTGCACTCGATGCAGAGTCCGAGAAGAGTGTTCAGGAGGCGCTCGATCGAGCCATGGTGGGTCGAACTACGATCGTGGTGGCTCATCGGCTATCGACAATAAGGAATGCCGATGCAATAGCCGTTGTTCAAGATGGGAAGATAGTCGAGACCGGAAACCACGAAGAACTCATTTCTAAGCCGAATAGCGTGTATGCATCGCTTGTTCAGCTTCAAGAGACGTCCTCCCTCCACCGTTACCCGTCGATCGGTCCTCATTTAGGTCGACCACCAAGGTAAAGAAAACTAGGTTACATATTATTTGACACATTGCGTGTTATGATGTTGGTCTTTATTGTATTTGGTTAATTTGTAGCGTAAAATATTCACGAGAGTTATCCCGTACGACGACGAGCTTCGGGGCTAGTTTTCGATCGGAAAAAGATTCACTTAGCCGTATGGGAGTTGACGGAATTGACGGCGAAAAGCCAAAGCATGTTTCAGCAAAACGTCTCTACTCGATGGTTGGACCGGATTGGTTGTACGGGGTTTTTGGTGTCATTGGAGCGCTTATCGCCGGATCTCAAATGCCTCTTTTTGCTCTCGGAGTCTCTCAGGCTCTCGTCGCATACTACATGGATTGGGAAACAACTCAGCGTGAAATTAAGAAGATTGCTTTGCTTTTCACCGGGGCTTCGATTCTGACAGTCATCGTTCATGCCTTCGAGCATCTTTGTTTTGGAATTATGGGCGAAAGACTCACTCTTCGGGTTCGAGAAATGATGTTTCATGGTATGCTATAGTTTTCTAATCTTTTGGTTATAATACAATTCATAGTGTTATTCATTGACATCGAATTCACTTGCTTCATACTTTGTGCAGCGATCTTGAGAAACGAAATCGGATGGTTTGATGATGTAAACAACACGAGTGCCATGCTTTCGTCGCGTTTAGAAAGTGACGCAACTTTGTTGCGAACCATTGTGGTGGATCGATCGACGATTCTCTTGCAGAACGTCGGTTTAGTCGTTGCCTCGTTTATCATCGCCTTCATATTGAACTGGAGAGTCACGTTGGTCGTTTTGGCGACTTATCCGTTGATCATAAGCGGTCATATAAGCGAGGTGACTCCCGAAATTTCCAAAAAACTGCCTAATTCTTGGTTGATCTTCTCTTTCCGATGAAATTTGTTTTGTTTCAGAAACTTTTCATGAAGGGCTACGGTGGAAACTTGAGCAAAGCTTACTTGAAAGCTAACATGCTGGCTGGAGAGGCTGTAGGAAATATTCGAACTGTGGCTGCGTTTTGCTCGGAACAGAAGGTTCTCGATCTCTATCAGCAGGAGCTCGTCGAGCCATCGAAGAGGTCATTCATTCGGGGCCAGATCGCCGGAATATTCTACGGAGTTTCCCAATTCTTCATCTTCTCTTCATATGGCCTTGCCTTGTGGTATGATTCTTCTCAGCTTCATGAAGAATAATTCAAACGAATTCAACGCTTAAATGTCCATAAGTTTCTGTTCAGGTACGGCTCGGTTTTGATGGGGCAGGAACTGGCAACATTCAAGTCGGTGATGAAATCGTTCATGGTCTTGATCGTCACGGCACTCGCGATGGGAGAGACGCTGGCATTGGCTCCTGATCTTTTGAAAGGGAATCAGATGGTGGCGTCCGTCTTCGAGGTAATGGATCGGCAGACGGAAGTGTCGGGGGACACTGGAGAAGAGCTATCCTCCATCGAAGGAACAATCGAGTTTCGAAACGTCGAGTTTAGCTACCCTTCAAGACCGGACGTGGTTATCTTCAAGGACTTCAACTTGAAAGTAAGAGCGGGAAAAAGCATAGCCTTAGTCGGTCAAAGCGGGACCGGAAAAAGCTCGGTTCTCTCCCTCATTCTTCGATTTTATGATCCGAATTCGGGGAAAGTGATGATCGATGGTAAATTCCACAGACAATTTCAACTCTATTCATTACAATTGGACCGAGATATAAATCAGATTGCTTTAATTCCTGCAGGGAAAGACATTAAAAGGCTGAAACTCAAATCTCTCCGGAAACATATCGGGTTAGTCCAGCAAGAACCTGCACTTTTTGCCACGACAATATACGAGAACATTCTATACGGGAAAGAGGGGGCAAGTGAAGGAGAAGTAATAGAAGCAGCAAAGCTGGCTAATGCTCATAGCTTCATAAGTGCTCTGCCAGAAGGATACTCGACCAAAGTCGGTGAAAGAGGAGTTCAACTTTCCGGCGGGCAGAGACAAAGGGTGGCCATAGCCAGGGCCGTGCTGAAAAACCCAGAAATCTTACTGCTCGACGAAGCCACGAGTGCCCTTGATGTCGAGTCCGAGCGGGTGGTTCAACAAGCTCTAGACCGGCTGATGAAGAAGAGAACAACTGTCTTGGTGGCTCATAGACTTTCCACCATTAAAAATGCAGATCAAATCTCGGTCATACAAAACGGGACGATTGTAGAGCAAGGAACTCACGAGAAGCTCATCGAGAATAGGAACGGAGCATATTATAAGTTGATCAACATTCAGCAACAGCAAAACAGGTTATGATAGATGCATATTAACATGAAAGAAAGTCAGCTGATTTCTTTATAAGTTAATCTATCCTTTGTACTTAATTTTTTTTAACCTTTTTCAAGTTTGTTTTTGAATGTTTGGTATGAACTTTATGTGAATCGGAGCCAAGCCATTGTTTTCTCTGAAAATAAATGACAATACAGTGATAGAGAAAGTTCTGTACAAACACAAGAACACTTACCCGGATCTCCATGCTTACTTGTTCATCCCAATTCTTCAGCAATCCAGGCTTGATCATGCTGTCAAATTTGAGAACTAGCAGTTTTTTTTTACTGGTTAAAAGCCCATTAGATCAACATAGAGAAATCATTCCAAGTATTTCACCCAAGTATTTCAACGCCTAAATTTGAAATACAAACAGCATGGACAAGTAAATATAATCAAGTAACTTACCACATTGAAAGAAACTGCCTTCAGTTCTGAAAGTAACCCATGATGTTTCGAGATGCAACAGGGACAAAAAGCACCATCTTGAGCTCCTCCGTGCCAAGAAGATTAGCAATGCATTTTCATAATCAAATGTGGCAGATAAACTCCAAAGAAAAGACCCACAGGTATACAACAAGATAAGGAAGACATCCAGCGAATTTAGAAATATTGAGAGGTTCATGAACAATTAACAAATTTTGTTGAAGAAAATCTTAAGCTTCAAAATGTGCTTTCTAATATTTGAGAAGAGATTTCAAATCTACCTATGATATTCTGAACACGATGAATGGAATATACACGGACAGTAATGAAAACCAGCTTTTTTTCATCTAAGTTCTTCTCCTCAGCAGTATCAACGCTGTCTAAAGACATGAACAAACTAACTTCTGTCTCTGAATCATCAAGAAACCAAGAACCACCAACTGATGCTAACAAAAGAGAGCACATCTAATTATTCAGTCAAGCTTGAATTGGCTCATCTAACCGCCTTTTCTTAATCCTTAATTGAACCAGTAGATCCAGCCTTCTCAGATCCATCCTTCTCAGACATCGCGTTAGCTGCCTCCTTTTCTTTCTTTTGCATCATATCAGACAAGAAATCTGTCAAAACTTTCTCATACCCCGGCATTTTGGCATAGCCTGGAAAATAGTTAATGTCAATTATGAGATACCGAGTCCCGATTTTTGAGTCACGGATCACATCAAAGTTGAAAAAATTCAACTTCATTCCTTGCCGCATTCCCCTTGCTATATCCGTTAGAAAACTAATTGGTGGCATCTCTGCTTCATCCAAATGCATCTTCTTGTAGTTCTTATCGTCAGTTCTTTCATTGGTAGCAAGATTTGAGATCTGCGAGAATGACAATGCCCTTCTAAGCTCCCTAATTTTTCTTCAGCAACATCCGGGAGCGATTTCCTCTTTACGCATTTCACATGCTCTCCAACGACGTAAACTTCAAAAATAACGCCACCATGGTTAACAAACTCCTGCAATACTATAGGGGTTTGGCGCTACCGTCGGCCACCAGGGGTTTGGCAATCACCGGAGATTTCAGACCCTCCCAAGCCTGCCGATCAAACAACGTTTCTTGATCGTATATAACAATCTGCTTCGGAATTCCAAAAGATTCGTTCCGATTCTCAATCTTTAGCTCGGACACCACTTGGAGCATCGAAATCCTATTATGAAGCTTCTCAATCGCTACCGGCGAGTCCAAAATCACGGCATTAGGATTCCGAGCTCTAAACTCCTCCAGCTGCTTCCGCCAATCTTCGCCGTACAATTTGTGGAGCACGCAATCAAACGGTCCATGTCCACAAGACTTCGGTCGCTGTCAATCCTAACAAGATCGACGCCTCGAGATTCGGCAAGACTCACCAACGTTTGCTGAATGAAGCTCCGTCGCTTTTTCGCTGCTAAAGCATAGCCCACGCGAAATCTAGGCTCCGCCATTGCCGCCCCAAAAGATGCCGACAATGAAGACAAACAACAAGCAGCTCATAAAAAAGCAGTCCAAAGAACTCTCGCATCCAGAAGGAGAGGAAAAGAGAGAATCCTTGTCGAAAACTAGGGTTCGCAATTCACAGCGTCGAATCTCAGTCGCTTCGTATTAATCGAAAATGAGAAAACGCCCAAGGGATGGAGGACGGAGTTTCGAATAAAACAAAAAAAAAAAGAGGGAGAGGGTGGGGTGGGGTGGACACGTGGAAGGCGTCGCTTCTTCACTCGTCGGCAGTGGGAAGGGAGGGAGGCCCAGTCAACGCTGAGTACTCTACAACTCTCTTTACTGAGCGAGACTCTCTACCCAGATCTAAAGAATTCGCCAAAGAGCCTTCGTCAAATTAAATTATAAAAAAATTATTAACTTAAATTTAAAAATAAAGTATTAATGGATAATTTTTTAAACTTTTATCTATTAATTAATAAATTAAAAATTTTAAATATCAATTGAAAGATATTTTTAATTTATAATTATTTAAAAAAATATATCTTGAGAACCCATTGAACTTTGATCGAATTTTCAAACTCGTGAAAGACTAAAAAGTCTAGCAGTTCACACATTTGTTTGTGACCGAATCGAAGAATGTACGGCTACAAACAAAGTTCTTAAAACGATCAACGATTAGTGAAAACCCGACTATTTGTCTCCCCATATGAATAATTTAAGAGGACAAGCCAACATTCCCATGTGATTACGACACATCAAAACATTGCTATAGATTAAAACTCATTCATGTTACTCTAAATTAAATAATGCTTAAGCTATTAGCCAACCCATGTTTAAACTTAATGACTTGAATCAAAAGCCAATTAAAATTTGATGAACACTCGAATTTTCTAAAAAGGGTCCCTTTCATGTTTGTATTATAATTATAGTAAGGAAAACGTGACACATATATTTAAAATTATTGCCGTGGACGGTGGATGTAAACCACGTGTTAAGTTTTTATCATCCGCGTACCGCGTACTCACTCCTCATATATTACTATTTTAATGCACATATACAATGTTAGTGTGCATATTATAATATAAAAAATATCAATTCACCTACGAATCACGAATAATTTGTACGGGATACTTCAAAAATTTTCTAAGCAAAGAATAAATCGAACTTGATATAATTTCAATCGACTCCCTAACTATACATTTTTCTAATTTTACTTAGGATTATGGAATTACGCAAGTTGAAGAGGATAAATTGATAGCAGAGTTTAAATAAATAATAAGTATTTTTTGATAGAATTAGTCTAGATTTATCATCATATCATATTATTTTGTCATATTTTTTGACTTGTCGACATGTAATTAGATTAATCAAAATATAAATAAATATTTTATTTTTATTTATTGAATACATTTGAATTGACTCACTCACGCGTCAACACGTCAACGATAAGTTATTAACTGTAGAATTATCCTTGATGATGACATAAACCCATTTCATAGCATAAATAATTACTATGGTATTATTATCTAGTTTATGAAATTTAAACTTACTTTTTATTTATTTATGTAGGCTGACGTGGAAAATACTAAGGCTAAAGACGAGGCATTAGGTGGGGCCCGCTCTGGCTCCCTTTGGATTTACTTTACTTTCCTTGTAGTAAACTACAATTATGCATTAATTAAATTGAATTTTAATATTAAGTTTAGTTTTGATTTTTGAGGCTCCGAATATTCTTCTCCTCCCTCTTTTCCCATAAGAACCAGGGGAAGAGAAGAAGCGGAGGAAGAATCGGGGGGCGACCATCCCAGGCAAGACTGTGGAGCTCTGTTTTCTCTCTCCTTCGTCGATTTCTTGAGAGGAAAAAGGGCAAATTTCTGAGGGTGGGGAGAGAGAGAGAGATGGGGAAACGAGGGGGAGAGACGGTGAATGAGTATTCGTTCAAATTCTGGGATTTGGCCATTGTTGTCACTGTTGCATTGGGGTTTTCTTTGTCGCTTTTCTGCATCTACCTCACCATGCCTCCTTCTGATTATAGCTTTCTTAAGCTTCCTCGCAATCTTGAAGATCTTAAAATTCTCAGGTAAATTTCCAGTTTTTTCATCTGATTCAGATGGTGCCTTATTTTCGATGTCGAATTTGTTACATGCAAGTCGTATTTAGTGAAATCTGAAAGGAAAACTATCATTCTGGTGCATGGATGTGGTATTGAAAATATAATTTCGGCCTTTTTACCGTATTGGGGATGGTTTTATTGTTAAATACTAGCTAACCCTCAAAGAAGGGGGATTTGGGCGAGGATATTGGGTTAAATCTACGAAAAAAAATTCCAAAAAATTAGAACTTTAAGTGGAAGACATGATTTTCCAAGCTGGGTAGATTTAGTTTTCTTGAAGCATCGGTTTGACACCATGTTTTTTACATTTTTTCTGGATTTTACCTAGACTAAACTTCAATGATTATCTTTGAGAGTGGTTATTTTCATCGTAAATGTCTCTTTCAGAACTGGTTGGAATACAAAACGTATAGTCTTCATTGAAGAAAATTGTTGAATATACTATCTTATTCAGAGATAATTACTTGGGAACATGGACATAATCTCTCTTCTCTTTCTTTATCCATCTCTTTAGAGATCATCTGGAGGACTATACGAGTGACTACACAGCGCAAGTCTTGGCATGGTACTGCATGGTTTACATCTTTATGCAGACCTTTATGATTCCCGGGACCGTGTTCATGTCGTTGTTGGCCGGAGCTCTCTTTGGAGTCTTCAAAGGAGTAGCCTTAGTAGTCTTCACCGCCACGGCCGGTGCTTCTTCGTGCTATTTTCTATCGAAGATGATCGGCCGGCCAATTGTATTCTCTCTGTGGCCCGGCAAGGTGAAGTTTTTCCAGGATCAGGTAGATTTCGTCGAGCTTTTCACATTTTCTTTGTTCTCGGTTTTGATTTTTTTTGGTCTTTTAGGTATCAAAAAGAAGAAAAGGGCTGTTGAATTATATGCTTTTTTTGAGATTGACTCCCACTTTGCCAAACACTTTTATCAATTTTGCATCTCCAATCGTCGATGTCCCTTATAGCATTTTCTTCTTTGCCACCGTCATAGGCCTCATACCGGCAGCTTATGTCACTGTCCGGGTAATGTAGTTCATATTACTTGTTTGATAATTGATATGGTTAAGATTACAAGATTTGTGATAGTTCGATAGTTGATTAATGGTAAGGTCGGGAATGAATTTGCAGGCCGGATTGGCATTGGGAGATCTGAAATCGGTCGGGGATCTTTACGACTCTAGTTCGATTGCTACTCTGTTTCTTATTGGGGTGGTGTCAATAGTTCCAACTCTAGTCGGCAAGAACAGATGATTATGCAAATTCTCTTGGCTGTAGCCGCCATTGAAATGAAATGCAACCTTTTTTACTGTAAATATTTATTTGCATCATGATTAATGCAGAATCGGGATTTCTGGTTATTCATCTCTTTTTTTTATCTTCGTTTTCATGATCCGCCTTTGCAGCTTCTTAATCCTCTGTTTCCCTGGCTTTTTCTCCTTTTGTTCTCTAAAACAAGATTGCAGAGAAGTCGAAAAAATTGTTCGTTAGAAAATGCATAATGGATTTAACGAGCATATTGACGGTGGAGTCGAAATTATTGAATGTTGAAAAGTCCAGATTCATTTGATAAAGTGTACGTCAAGGTATAATTCGTAAATGAAATCGAATAAACTCTAGGATTTTAAGAGCATATTAAATAATAATTGACATGTTTCAAATATATTGGAATAAAAAAGTGATTTTTATTTTCCATGCTTCTTCTATCATCTTTCTTCCTCTGACACGTTTCTACCCAGCTTCCCCTTTTACTCTGCTTTCTTCTTCTTCTTCGTCTCCATCGCTAACAACTGCTCTCCACGCTCCTTGCATGCCAATCTATCATCTCACTTGGTTGCATATGATCATAGTTCAGTTGTTTCGTAAATGATAAACTATAAATATAAAAATTTAGGTTGCGCTGTCTTAGTGTACCCATTAGGATATTAGTTAAAAGACTTTTATTTTTAGGTAGTTAAGTAACGTGATTTAACCATCTCATAAATTATCTAAGCAGAGCTCATAAACTGTCGGATCATAGGTTCATGCGATTTAGTACAAGTATATCTTTTCTCTCTATCTATCTGCGTCTATGTATAAACATTGTGTACGCCTAAACTTCCACTTTGAATCTGTCTTCCTTTATCCTTTCCTGTTCTATCTCTGGCCTGTTTATTTTCAGACCCAGAAAATCGGACCCTGGGGCATTAAAGTTGGATTCTTACCTCCCTTTGTGAGAAACATGGTGGGTCTATGATTTTGCGTGTCAGACGTTTGTGAAAATGAGTGAGAGAGAAACTGCGTCTTCGAAGACTCTGTGCGTAATGGACGCCTTTGGAACACTGGGCTCGAGCATTGTCGAGCGCCTTCTTCAGAGTGGCTACAGTGTTCACGCTGCTATTCAAAGCCATGGTCAGCTTTTAGCCTTGGCTTTGTGGCTTTTGTGTTCTTCTTTTGCTTTTGATTACTGAGATATTTGGGTCTTCAGGGGAATTGATGTTTAAAGGGTGTGATGAGAAGAAGCTGGAGATTTTCCATTCGGATCCCTTTGATTACCAGAGTATAATCGATGCTTTGAGAGGCTGTTCTGGGTTGTTTTATGTGTTTGAGCCTCCCCTAGATCATCCCACCTATGATGTAAGCTCAAATTCATTCTCAAATCTCCATTTTTAGTCCCTTTGGTGGTTTTCTTCAAAGCCTCAAGAGGTAGTTTCTCAGTTGTCGAATGTTCATATGCCAAATTTATAGTTGTAATCTAATAAAAAATGAGGATAACCAACCAAATTTTCGTTCATTTGAGCACTAGATGCGGTTGATTAGCTCAAAGTAAGAAACCATCACTATTTCTGGTGGAGGAATTCATGGCAGAAGTGGAGGTGAGAGCAGCACATAATGTAGTTGAAGCATGTGCTCAAACCGAAACCATTGACAAAGTCGTTTTCACATCGTTCATCACTGCAGTCATTTGGAGAGACGATCCTAATTCCGTTGCATCGAACTTGGACGAGCGGTTTTGGAGCGATTTCAATTTCTGTCGTAAATTGTATACAAATTTGGCTGCATAATCACTGTCTCGAAAGTTTCTTATTTTGCTAACTAGGAAATTTAAACTTCGAACAGTTCATAGTTTGGTCAAGATGTATAATGGAAAAAGTGGGATATTGTCTTGAATTACGATTCCGTAAAAATAAATGAGATAAAAAGGAGCTCATGACCGATAATTTTATGTACAGCTATGGCACGGCCTCTCAAGACATTAGCAGAAAGGAGTGCATGGGCGTTAGCCATGGACAGAGCAGTAAATCTCGTGTCCATAGTCGGAGGATTACTCATAACTTCCAATCTCACAATGGAAAACCTGTACTTAAACGGAGCGGCCGAGATGTACGAAGGCGGTTTATTAGTCACGGTTGATCTGAATTTCTTGGTCGATGCACACATTTATGTTTTCCAAGATACATCGTCGTATGGACGATATCTCTGCTTCAATCACGCCATCACCCGAGAGAAAGAAGCTTCAGAGCTCACTCGAAAATTAAATTGACGCCTTTTGCCTCAACACATTTGAGGTTAGCAAATTAATATGCCCGGTTTCATTTACGATCACTCATTAACTGTATTTTAGTTTGATTATGCAGCGTTGATGAAGATATGAAGATCGTTCAACGAAGAATAAGCAATAAGAAACTTTGCAAGTTGATGGTGGATCTAATCCATGATATGTAGGCTGAGTTTTTTTGTATAAAATGCAATTTAGCGCTAATTCTAATTATAATTAATTTCTGGATAATTTTACACTGAGCTTGTTAATTTATAAATAAGTAAATGTGAGTTATTCTCTAATTATTTTGAAGTTGTTTTAAAAAAAAAGTAATTTTAGCATTAATTTTAATTTATTTAGATAATTATGAAAAATGTGGCAAGCGAGATAAAAGCGTTACCGGGCAGACCCGGCCCAATAAAAGCGAGGAAGCGGTAGAAATAGCCCTTTTATAGTAGCAGTCTCCTCCGTCGGTGAGAATTTCAGAGTCGTTCATCGTCTTTGCCTTTCCCGACGATCGCAGGTTCTCTCTCTCTCTCTCGTTCTCTCTGATTTTTAATGAAATGGCTTTTCTTTTTCTCCTTTGATCTTTATATATTTTGCGTAGTTTTTATTTTACTTTTGTTTTGACTGCGATTAGAGAATATTTGCTAGGTAATTTATTTAAACTGATAGATTCTTAGAAAATGTGATGCGTTAGTGATTTCATTTCATATTTAGGAGAGGGAATTTGTTTGCTTACATTTAAGTTGCTTTGCGGCTTTATTTTGCGTTTTTTATGAGCAGTTTAGGAAATTGACAATTCTTCATGATATGCACCCTAGTATGTTAATTGACCGTAGATTTGACTGTGAATCCCTTTAATTCCATGGGGTTTTCAAGATCTAGTTTTTTTAAAGATGGTGCTGGAATTGACTTATGGACTTGACGGTTAGAAATTAGATTTATGCATGAATCTTGTGGCAAGGTTATTTCATATTTCCTGGGAGATAGGAATTTCATCATCTTTTAATGTAACTTGTGTTATGCTCATGATGAGAAATGGAATCAAATTGTTATTAACTGGAAATGGAGATTATGTGGAATTCCATTATAGTTGTGATGATAAATTGTTATACGGCTTTGTCGATGCTTGATGACAAGCAGAGTGATGAAATGGATTTTGTTCCTGACTAGTCCAACATAGATATGATTATCCCTTGATAGTTCTCATTAAATTGGATCAGCATCAGCGTATAGATTGACAATAGTATTCTTTTTTTTTATTTCACCAATTTAGAAGTTGAAAAAAGATGATTAAGTTTAATTGAGAACTAAATGTAATTGAATTATCATATTTGGCATGCACTCAATTACTAGAATTTCATATTTGCTCAATGAGGCTACATATACTTTCCATTGGAATTTTAAGTGCACAATTTTCTCCCTTGCCGTCATATATTAAGTTGGACCAGGAAGTGATTTTTTTTTCTTTTTTTCATTTTTAAATCTTAATATCGGTGTACAACTGGTATTTATAATGAAAGGTAAATTGTAATGCGAAATACAATTATCAATCTTGTTATTATATCTACTTTTTTTCTGCCATATACTTAAATAGATCCTATTCTTTTGTTTGTTCTTGATATTCACTGCATTTACTAACCTGTCCATTAAAAAAAGTTATTGTTAACATGTATGGATGATGTGGCAGATGTTTGATGATCAGGATCTGGGCTTCTTTGCCAATTTTCTTGGCATCTTCATCTTTGTGCTGGTAATAGCTTATCATTTTGTCATGGCTGATCCAAAATATGAAGGCAGTTGAGTTTACAGTTGCTCTGTTCTTTTGAAAATAAGCATTTTCTCGTACTTATATAGACTGAATGATTTTGAATAGACAATGAGGCTATGTCATTCGATAGGTTCTCACAGATATTAATTCAATTTTACTGATCATTTTGTTGACCTATACTGTCTGATTGACACTTGAGAGACTGCTTTTACTAATCGTGGAATGCTTGATGGTTCTTTGAAGTTATCTTCTCATGATGTGAATAATGCATCTTGAAGCTTTTTTTTTTTGTTTGGTTTGGTTTTTTCACCAACGTAAATTATCATATCATTTTAATGGACGAGCGCCGAAAACATATCTTGGTGCTCTGACCCTTAAAGCTTGAAAAAGTGTTTGAAATTTGAGAGAATCCTTCTTTTAAAGTAGTCAAAACGAGCGTAAAAAGCTTAGTCGGATTTTTCGAATTCCTCGGATCAGATGTATTTTAGAAACCTACAAAATTTCAGATGTGTTTCTTGAGTTTCAGTTGATGCAATTGTATTACAGAGAAAGGAACAAGAGAAGTTCCCTCATTGTTTGTACAAGATTACAAATATTATTGATCAACGACTCGTTGAAATCTTGTGAATATCAGAGCCTTCTGATTGATTATCAAAGATGACCTCAACTTCACCGAGATGTAGACGATAAATTCTCTCAAAAAAAGGACAAAAACAATCTTCAAAATGGGAGAAAGCATGGACAAGAGCACCGGAGGTCGGATAACTCTCTTCGCAGATCACACTCTTGATTCCCCCTCCTTCCCATCTTCCACTCTCCGCTGCTTTCTAACTTCTCACATCATCTCCTTTTCTGGGTGTTCTTCAGATTCTTAAAATCTGCCTCCGATTTCTATCCTTTTGATGATTTTCTGTAGCCAGTGTGTTGTCCTGTTGCGAAAGACTTTTTTCGTTGCATGATTTGACCTTTTCTTTTTCGATTCTTGCGTTTTTCTCTGGCTTTCCAACGGCTGAATGTTCTGAGTTTGTGGATCTGAGGCGCGGGAACAATTATCAACGGATTTCTTTTTCCGTTTTCTGTTTACTATGTTGTTCCTGCTGCTCTTTTTCCTGTCGTTCTCAATCATCCGAGGAAAGTTGTCGAATCAGTAGGTTCTCTTGACATTTGTGTTTTTAAAGCTTTCTTTAATGTACAAAACTCTCATCAAGGTTGCTCAATTTCAGATGTGTTTCAGCGAGCTTCAATCCTAGCAATTTAGGGTTCATTCGCGACATTTCGATTTTCCTTAGAAAGTTGTAGGATTGGTTAGATATTGAATCTGTCATGGATTTCGACGGAAATGTGGTTCACGGCAGTGAAAACTGGTCGAACGAGGTTTGGGCGACCGAAGACGAATACCGAGCTTGGAACAACGTCGGAGAAAATTTTGCGGACAATAACTCAAACTGGAACTCCGATCAGAGACAGTCTCAATCTCGATCGGGAAGCGAACCTCCGAGCAAAAAATCAAGAAATTCTCAAGATGCGACGTCCTCCAACCGATCAAAAGCCATCGGAAAAATGTTCTTCAAGACCAAGCTGTGCTGTAAATTCCGAGCTGGGACTTGTCCGTACATCACGAATTGTAATTTTGCTCACAGTATCGAAGAGCTGAGACGTCCTCCTCCAAATTGGCAAGAAATCGTCGCTGCCCACGAAGAAGAAAGAGGCGTAGTAACGGCGGAGCCAAGAGAGGAATTTCAGATTCCTTCGGTTGGATCTTCTGGTTTTAGTTCTGAAACTCCGAGGTCTTACAAAGGAAGACACTGCAAGAAGTTCTACACAGAGGAAGGGTGTCCTTATGGAGATAATTGCACGTTTCTTCACGACGAGCAGTCGAAGAATCGAGAGAGTGTTGCTATCAGTCTCGGTCCTGGCTACAACGGTCCTCCGGCTGCAGGAGCAAATGCCAAGCCTTCAAATTGGAAAACCAGGATCTGCAATAAATGGGAGTTAACTGGCTATTGCCCTTTTGGAATCAAATGCCATTTTGCCCATGGAGCTGCTGGTATGTCCGATGAACTTCTTGATTTTACACCTTGTTTGAGCGTTAAGGAGTACATTCTCGACTGTCCTATCATGAAATTTACCGACATGTCTGAGTTGTCATTGTTGCTTTGATGCATATTAATACCATGATTAAGCTTAACTTTTTCCATGTTGTTTATTGTATTAATTATGCTGTTTTGTTTACTCATATGGAAAATTGCAAGTTTCTGTCATGCATTGTATAATTAGTGATTATTTGGAATGTGGTTGCCAGACTGAAAACCCGAACATTTCTGCTGTCAAAAGATGAATCTACTTCTATTGATTCCGTAAAAAGTTTATGACGGTATGTAGCGGGAGGTTTTGAAGTATTCAGTAATACCGATGACCACTCATGGTTCATATTATTTGTAGACTATTATACAATCTTTTCTTGTCATGTGGCTACTAACGAAACGAGTTTTTATGGCCGAGTGAAGATCAACATGCGCAGAGAAATAGTCAGCTTAGTACCAAATCAAATGGGACTTCCTAAGAATGTTGAGAGATTATGGAAACTTTTTCTTTTTAGATTTCGAGTTGTTTTGCTTAATTTAAGTTGTATTGTCTAAATTGCTCGAATTTTAGGATAAATGCTTCCTGCTTTCGACATTAATATTGTATGATCATCGGCTTTAATTAGTATTATGCTTCTGTTTCCAATTGAAGTCATGGGAATGTGGTTATGTAGAGAAACATTGAAAAAGTTTGAAATTTTTTCATTTTTATTTCAGAGTTACACCGATACGGTGGCGGGCTAATGGAAACAGATGCTGGAGATTCATCTACTCTCCTGTCCGAGTTCAAGCAAGGAGCAGGGCTTAACCCTCCGGGAGATAGCGTGTCTTCTTTGATCCCTTCGGTTCCCCATTCCGAACCGTATCAAAGATCGACGGTCGTGATTCAAAGGGTGGCTGAGAGACCTCATCAGAAATGGAAAGGCCCCGACAAAATCAGCCGGATATATGGTGACTGGATTGACGAAATCGAATAGCTCTCAACAACCAAACTAGTAAATCAAGCCTTGGATGAGGAGATTAATTGAGTTAGTTTATACAAATATTTGATCTCGATGCATTTTATTGGGTGGATTTCCTTCTGAGATTGAGAATCAAACTTACCCAGATGATGAAAAATTACATCCTACCACTTTCTCCAGCTTACAACCTTAGTTTTATGTGCTGTTGTGTCGTTAGAATGTGGACTCCAGTTCTTCTCTCTTCATTTCTTCTTAATTTATGACTAAAATTACGAGTTAATCTGAGTAATTAATAAGTAATCAAACACAAACACAGTTGAACATCTTTTGCAGACAGATGTTGGCCGCGGATTATACTCTAAACCAAGATTTATTCTTCTAGCAAAAAAAGTTAAATTCTATGACTTAGTTTGTTTGAAACAACTCACTCGATTTCAGGTGAACATTCTTTGAATTTTAGACTGAGCTTGTGCTAGAAATCGGCTAATTGCAGTTAAATTATAAGCATTTTAATTGCAAAAATGACAGATAAAAGAAAGGTAGCATTTATTCAGGGATAAATACAGAATTATAAAATGCATGATGACGTCAAAAATACAATTATGTTGGAGATAAATGGACGAGAAATTCTCTAGTTCTTGAACAGGACTTATTCAAGAGCTAGAGTCACGGGTCCAGAGACAAGACCACCACTTTCTAACTCCAGCATTTATCTCGTGTTTATTTTAATCCTCCTTAATCTTCTCTAATTACTCCACTAATCACTCTCTGTTTCTTAAACTGGTTCTGACAGAGCTGATGATAGAGCTCTGTTCTTCTCTTCTCTTCTCTTCTCTTCTCTTCTTCGCAGCTCACCATTTTGAATTCCTGTCATTCCCATGACTGATTCTTCTAGCAACCCATCCCCGATCGGTCCATTAAATGCTCCTCCCAATACCCTAGTTTTAACCGTTGTTCTTCTCCTCTTCTTCTTCTTCGGCTTCTTCTCCGTTTACTTCTGCCGGTGTTTCATGAAAAATGTGATGGATGCTTGGAACCTCGGACAAACTTCGGCGGCGAATGCCACCGGAGTTTCTGATGAGGACGTTAAAACGGGCCTCGACCCTTCACTTGTGAGATCGTTTCCGACGTTCTCGTATTCGAGGATTAAAGACATTCGCGAAGACAAGTGTGATTTAGAATGCGCAATCTGCTTAGCGGACTTTGAGGATCGTAGTGTTCTTCGTCTTTTGGCAGCTTGCTGCCATATTTTCCATCAAGAATGCATCGATCTCTGGCTCGATTCCCACACTACGTGCCCGGTTTGTCGCCGGAACCTGGAGAAGTCCGCCGGGAAGTCTCTCCAGTGGGCGGGAATCAGCTGTGGAAGCCATTCAATTGAAGAAAGCAATGAAGCTGGAGATGATCAGATCAGCATTTACATCGGAGAAGACGATGGCGAAGAAGAAACTTCTGCGGCGAATAGGCCGGAGCATCACAGAAGCCATGAAAATGACGAAATCCGTAGATTTTGGAGATCAAATTCAACAGGGCATTCAATATTTAGGAGTAAAGAAGGTGAAGAACGACATCACTGGAGAGGCAGTTGCACATCATTTGCAGAATTTTTTCGCCAACCAAACCAAGATCCTGTTTTTGCCGAAGTTTCTGGATTTCAGACTTCATCTTCTTTCAAACCAGACATCGACAGTCTTGAATCCTAAACATCACATTTATTTTTTTAATTTTTACTTTATTATTGTTATTGGATGTTCTAAGATAGAAACTCGTAGCTCTCGACATTGATTTTTCATAGTTAAGTAGAATAAACTCGTCCTTAGGCGCTCATTTGATCTGTAAGATAACTTTTTCATACGAAAAATTAAATTTACACTTTCACGTTTCTCGACGATAAATCACATAATCTTGTGATTTCAGATGAACTCCATTGTTAAGCAACCTGTTTTTGTAAAGATCAAATATTTAAAGTTCATCTATTTCATTTGTTTTCTTTGTTTCACACAGTCAGGATGCTGTAAGCCTCCGACTCAATGCGGGTACACATTCGAGAACCCAACATACTGGATAAGTCCTATAAACAACGCAGCCGACATGGACTGTGTTCAGTGGAACAACGACCAAAACCTGCTCTGCTACAGCTGCGATTCTCGCAAAGCTGGTTTGCTTGCGAATCTGAAGCAAGAATGGAGGATTTAATTTTGCACGAATCCAAATGCTCCCTTTAAAAATAGATGATTCGAATGATATCAATCACTGTAATTCAATTAAATTCAAATAATTATATTTAATATCAATTTCCTAATTAAAAAATATGGGTATTTAATGAAAATAACATACAGAACAGATGCACCATTCTAAAGTAATACTATCGTCCTATGCCAATTATGACCCATGTTGACTCTCGGTAGATGTTAATCTTGCATATACCCAACCATTAACATTGGGCTTGGATGGGCCCATTCTAATATGGCCCGGCCCATTTCAATGCCCCTGGCCAGTATATATCGGAAAACTATATTATATTATTTTAAAAGTAATGAAATATTATGTGACTATGATGTTTTAATGTTAGACCAAACTTCGTTGACAATCAATTATGCTATTTGTTCATTGCATTTAAGACTCTCATACCACCTTTCTAGCAAATCTATAAATAAGAGTTGGTCTATAGTTAACTTATTGTCACATCTATTGACGTTTCGCTACATAATTGATTCAATTCAAATAATAAATAATTATTCATATTTTTTTATTTATTAAATATATGTAAATTGATCTAATCTTATAGTGACACGTCATAATATATTGCAAGAGAATAGCTCTATAATTAGTATTATAAATATTCTCAACTCTAACCTTTATTCGAATCAATGGAAACTCGATTTCGACAATCAATTGTCGATTTTGCCCCCAAACAAGATTTCTCTTAGCAAGGCCTAGAATTTCTGATTTCAATCTGTTGGTAGCTTTTAAACTATAGTTAGATAAGAGTCTCCGATGAGATTAACCGTAGTTGGCTCCAAAATGAGGTCAAAAGGTATGAAATTTACTCTAAAACAATACTCCCCCCAATTATAGTTAAATTTAGAATAATTGACTTGGTGAGGCATAAAAGATGGGGCAAGACTGTGTAAAAGGGATGTGAGTTTACTTTGACTCCGAAAAAGATTAGGGTTTTTTTCATAGACCGCCGTCTAGTTAGATTGGTTAAAAGTAAGCTGAACTTGACTTGGAAGGTCGAGGTCAAGGTCAACTCATCCATGGAGGATTACCGAGTTGGTTCAACACTCCGACCATGCTAGATTAACAAAGTAGTAGGCTTCGTTACTCGATATTCAAATTTTAAAAAAATAATAATATTACATTTATTCTTTGTTTTTTGCTCTAAACAGATAATATGATTTTAAATCATAGCGTGACAATTATTTATTAGTGTAATTAATTCCTTAGCTATTTTACCAACAAACAATTGTAATGGTATGAAATGAGAACTAGAGCATATAAGGCTTTTGATGAAATCCATATTTTATTATTGTAGAATTGTAAATAATGACGAATGTAGAACCAATCAACCATATAATATAAATTAAATATAGAAATGTCATATTCTTAAACTTGAGAAGAAGTTAAGATTTGTAGCTCGATGATGCGACGTTCATTATGTATTTTCTCAACTTGCGAAGGGTCACTTCGATTTTCTCACGCTCAAATGGGGATTCAATTGTCTCCACTAATAAAAATATTAAAATATTAATGCTTATTTTATATGAAAATAAATTTTAATTTATTTACGTATGAACTTAGTGCTATTATAATTCTATTTAAATGTGATTAGTGGATCAACATTTACAATTCCTTTTAATATTTGGCTTCCTCTACGAATTTATGTATGTTATAATGGAAAGACACGTTTATTATTTATATTTTAATCTTTAAACAGTGACAAATCATTTGCTAATTTTTTAAAGATGATTTTTCATGCACATCCTCCTGCTCCACGTCGTATTTTTATGTATTATAATTCAATTTTTAACTAATGAAACTAAATAATTAGAATATGCACGTTGGATCAACTATACCAAATGGTAGCGCACCAAATAAAAAAAATGAAAGTGATGATAAACAATGATTTAAAAGGAGGAGAATCCACGTGTAACTCACTATAACAATCAGAGAGGACCCCACAACAAAGAATCAACGGTGGTGATGTAAGGAGAGGGCTAGCATCAGAAATAATGGAATTGAGTTGATCAAGTGGAAAATAATCGAGTGATGACTCGTTTATTCTCTTTACTCTCATCCTCTCCTTTTCATCTTCCTTCGACACATATCCTCCCTCTGGCTTTAGCATTTTTATTTATTTCACATTAACTAGGGTTTCGGCTCATTAATTAACGTGCATTTTATGGTCTCAAATCAAATTCTAATTCACGGTCCGGTTCGTTCAGATCTCATCGAACGGGCCCAACCCTACAGCGGATGACCTGGCAATAGGGTTCCAGTCAAACCTTGACTTCTCATCAGTCAACGACCTTGATCCAACGCTAGGAGGTTGATTGAATACCCTGTATGTTAGACCACGATTGCGTGATATCAACCTCTGTTTGCTCGGGACACGTGTGCATGTCACTCTGCACAGATTCTTTGTCGGCTCAGATTCTCCCACGTCATCACCAGTACAAATTTCATTATTTTCCGGCACGAAAATAGAGCCTCGTATCTCTCAAATCCATGGCCATTCAATGGATGCAGGTAAAGTCACGCCATGTACGGTCAGGATCAACGTTTCGAATGGACGGCCACGCAGAACCAAAACCCACATATCCATAAGTCGTTGCTTGGGGCGGCTGAGTGCTGACCTAATTTCGTAAATTATTATTCAACGAATCAAGACAACTCACCTTTCCTTCCACCAATCACCTCCTTCCACGTGGCAACACTGATTACCCCATTCTTCCGGCCCCGCCGCCGTGGGGCCTACCCTAATCGGAAGTATCACAAACTACAACTCAATAACTTCTATAAATGGAAACAAATATAATCAAACAAAATTTAAAATTCCCCTCACAAAATATAAAACATCGCATTATTTCAGTCCATAAAAAGCAGGTATTCACAAATCTACCACATAATCCATGTATCTAAAGACCACCGCGTAACGGTATATGTAAGTAAAAACTAGTCAACCCTTTTACTTTTATTTCCTATAAGCCCTCCATATTTCGTATTATTACTAAACTTACCCACTTCTTTTTTCTCCTTCCACTTCTACGCTACGCTGCTTCTATTTACAATACTATGGAAACTCAAACTTCAGTCCATGGCGGCCTCTTTGTAGCTTGAGAAAAGCTTAGGGAACCGGAGGGTCATCAGAGCAAATGTAGCAGAAGAACTAATATTCTATAATTAGTCCTCCCATTGGGGACCGATGTGGAATTCCCTTTCTTCGCTTGGCTGTTCTGTAATTGACCAAAGTTAGGGGTGGCGTTGAGGGAGAAAAACTATGGAGTTTGTCGGTCTGTGTTTTGCTCGAGGTCGACCTCCCATGGCCGCCGCCGCTGCTGCTGTACGAGTCCTCCGACTCCGACCCCATTGCCGCCGGCCTCTTCTTCGGATAATCCTTCGACATTCCCACAATCTAGGGCGATAAAAACACAAACCAAAAACTCAACTCTAGGATCATATTTTCCACTGAGAAAAGAGAGAAATTACTGGTTTTTACCTTGCAGCCAAGAGAGCAAAAGCGGAATGAGTCGAGGAGGCTACGCTCGCAGACTTCGCAGGTGTTGGTGACGCCTTTACTGGGCCTGGGCTGAGGGCGCTCGTTCAAGAACACGACCCTCGCGCTGTTTATAATATACGTCTGGACGCCGCTAATGTCCAGCACTTTCTGAATCTCGGAGACTCTGATCACATCGTGATACGACGACCTTCTAATCTGTTTTAGAAAAGCAACAGAAAACCCGTCAGAAAAAAATTTATTTTCTTCCCCGGATTGAATCTTTCAGCGAATGTGTTACTGGTTTGAAGTATGTTAGGGATACCCAGAAAAAGAGAAACGCCAAAAGGCAAAATTTTAACCAAATCGAAATAAATTTGAGTTTCGAACAATTGGGAAGAAGGAACATCAAAGATCTGACGAGGAAAGAATGCTGCAATAGTTGAAGATTGAAGAGGAAAAAACCTGAATGGCGCGATGGTCCTTGTGATAGGCGAGGCAGAGGGAACAAAGAGCGCCATTCATGCAATCCAAGCAATACATATTGCATTCACTCTTGTGAGAATCAGCGTGCGATTTGCATTGAACGAAGAAACTCTCTCTCAGCAGAGGTTTCAGCCATGGCGGCCACCTGTTGTCTTTTTCACAATGACCTCCACCACCCTACAAAACCATAAAAAACAGAGCCTGCGAGTGTCAGAGGCCGACTCAGAACAGAAAACATTCCAAACACCCATGAAAAAATCACAACCCATTGATTCAAATCAATCAATAAACAGAACAACAATGGGAAACAGTGAAAGAACAAAAAACAGAGACACCCACCATGATTCTCATGTTCTTGTGCTTGATTTCACGAACAGAGCTCTCCTGGTTTTCAATAGCCAGCTCGAATGGCCTAAAAGATCCGATTGTTTCTGTATCACAGAGTGGTAAAAGAAGAGCGAACTTGGAGTCTAGAAAGGCGAGGGCTTTCTGGAAAGAGAAGACTTTAGAAGAGCGGAGGCGGCGAGGGGGGGAATGGGTTCTTGTAGAGACTAGTGGTAGATTGCGTTAGAGAGAGAGAGAGAGAGAGAGGGTTGTCGTTCTTATCTGTAAAATGTAAAGTCTTCAGCCGAAGCAAGCTCCGAAGCCGAAGCTAAGAAGGAGAGATGCGTTGGGAGCAAGGAACCTACCTCCTTCTTTCCTTTATTTTTCCTTTCGTTTTCATTGCCTCTATTTTGCTTTGGTCTTATCACATTTTATATTATTCAATTCCAATTAACTAATACCAAAAAATAATAATAATATATTTTCTAAGTTTTGTTAATCCCAAATCACAAGTGGTCAAGGATTAGGGATGGTTTCATCCCATGCAATTGTGCATTGGATTAATGTTAATGTTGTGTTTAGTGACTCACTTGTTTAACCTAAACATGTTTTTTTTTATTTGTTTTTTTCATGAAATTGTTCAAACTCGTGACCACCCTTTTGGCATTGTCCATTTGGACCTATTTAGGGAGCAATTAAAATCTATTAATGTCATCAAATTACCCACCCGTAATCAAAATTAGAAAGTCATTTGAAATAGTTTTGAAATAAGTTATTCAGAAATTTGATTTGGTTACCTAATTCACTAAGGCTAGGGTTTCTATTTGGAGTGGAACTAGACCTTAATCATAAATTCTGAATCTTGTGGTTTTGATTTGGGTTGGAATCGTAATTAAGAAATCTTAATCTACCACAAATAGGAATGAGAAAAATAATACTCTAGGAAAATCTATGATTAGTTATCTAATTAAATGTGTTAATTTTAGAAACACCATTGTATTTTCATCACGTTCTCAGTGTATTTTATTTGTTCTAGTTGTATCAGTTGACAACACGAGAAATTCATATGAAAAGAATCACGCCAAGAACGATTGGTAAACTTGACTAGGGTAGGAATTTCTTTTTTGTTAGAAAGTACATTAATTCAGTCCATTAACGGTGATATTAAGTGATTCAACAAATGTTACTATAAACATGATTATAGTCAAAGATACTTTTGAATTTTAAATAATTTAACATTTTCTTGGATAGTTATAAATCATTTTGTTGTCAAATAATATCTTTAATTGGATTCCCCTCTGATCATTCGGGCCTGTAATATTAGTTTATTAGTATTTGTAAACTAGATTAGCAGGATAAAAAACAGCGTGATTTTATCAATTTTGAGGAAGGCGTCAACAATCCTTGTTCTTTAGAGGAAGGCGTGTTTCTTCTCTTCTACTTAATAATGAATAAAATAAAATGGAAGAAAATTAATTCAGCTATTGACCTATAAATTCAATAATTTGTTTGCCTTGATCAAATGCATTGAAATAGTCAATTTCCTATGCTCAATTTAATTAAAAAAATCAAATTAATGGGGCCAATGCAACATATGAAAACATTAACTCATATCCCTATTTCGCATCTTGCTTTTTGTTTATTTCTTCATTTTTTTCCGAAATTATGCAAAGCTAACCCAAATAATATAATATGAATCGGGTACAATTCGGATGCGTAGAGGCATCCTTGGCCCGGTTCGGATCAAATACAAAACATTAAACTGAAAATGCAATGCGACAATCAACGTTGCTCGATAGTGTCAAGACGACAAAATTGAACCAAAGTACAAGCCCTCCCGACCCCATATTTACTCTCGAAGGATTACAGAAAAAAAAAAAAAAGAGAATAATAAACTAATAATGGGTAGGTTTCAAATTGACTAAAAAGAAAAGTGTGTACTTGGGAAGGTCAATGGTGGGCTTGAACCACACGGCTACTTCTGCCACCGTGTTCCTCCCTTCTTTATTCTATGGGCCCCACCCGGACCCATTTGTTCTATTATTGATCCCCGTGGGCCCCTTATTCCAAAGAAGCCTGTTTTATGTGGGCCCCTTTCTACCGGCCCAACAGCCTTTCTTAACCTCTGATGACGTGTTCTATGACGTCACACCTTCTTTTATTTTATTTTGACTGGTTGAAAGATAAGGTCGTGCCTCTTTGCTAGGGTTAGACCCGACTTAAAAGCACGGTGGTAATTCTTTTAAAAGATGCACGCAGTTATAGTTTTATTACAAGGTTTAATTTTTTATTTTATTTTTAGAAATAAAGAAAATAGTTAATGAAATTGGAAAATAGTTAATGCTTGTGGTGTCATGGGGTAGCTTTATTTAGATTTTAAATACCAATTTGACGTGGTCATTGCATATTTTATGTTAGTCATCCTAACTATTTTATTTATAAATGTAGCACATAAGCGTGCGTCGTGAATTATTGAACATACAAGAATAACGTTGGATCACAACGAAATAAAAATGTGATGCTATTTCATAAATGCAGCAATCTTGTTGCAATGCATGCTCATTGAGCATGAACGGGAATCCCATAATTTTGCGACATAATCTTAAGTATTACAAACTTGAATTGCAACACTTAAGTATCCCATAATATTATAGATATTATGTTTGGAGGAGCATATTGAAAAGAAAAGTTCTAAAGCAAATTAGGAAGAATACGGTGGTACAAACAATTTTTAAATTTACAAAATTACTTATGATACTTGTAATTTGTAAACTTCTAACGAAGCTAATTATTTATATTTAAATATAAAGAAATAAATTATTGGGAAAGGCAATGAGAAGCATCATGAACAAGGTTAGAGCTTTTGCCTTCTTTTTTCCATTACTTAAAAATTAGGCTGCTTTCTTGCTGATGCCTTTGTGGAATCTGATGATGACCCCATTACCCATCAACCCATTTCCTTCGACCTTTATGTTCTTTAGCTTGGGGTTTATGACTAGTCCACCAAATTAGGCACGAGATGCTTTTGTGATTTGAAACCCACCCAAACCGAACTGTGTATTACGATCTTATGCTTTGTAATTGGAAGGACCTATGACATGGTAGGGGTTTAAGCGAAATTTTATTTATTGTGAATTGTGTCATAGAATATGATTCTCCCCTTGAAATAAATATAGGGTTGAGATTGAATCTAAAATTGGAAACAAAATTAGAGGAAAAAAGTTATTCTTCTGTTGAAACTAGGATAAGAACAAACTGACCTTTTTAGTTCAGTTGACAATATTCTGATTCGATCCATAACTATGATCAATTAAGGGTTTCCAATTATAATGACATGCATACTACAAAGCCAATTATTCCCATTGGATTTGTTTCGCCCAATTAGAAGCCCAAACTGAAACCAAAGCACATTAAATTAAGAATTCTTGTTTATGATCATAGCATGCCCTATTAATTATAAAGTTGACCATCGGCCACATTTTTTATCGAATGCTACGGCACCGAGTATTTGGTTAACGTGCGACTAATCCCTCGTCAAATATTTGGTGGACAATAAGTTCTTTTTTGCCAAGTTGTCTTTGTGGTTGTCACAAATAATTGAAAATATTATTACTATATAGACAGACATTGTGGACTAGATTTTGCTTGGGCCGGAGCGTATTTTTAGGCTTATTTTATGGGCTCAAGGTCTTTTTACGGAGCCCTAATAAGGCCTAACCTCATCGACCCAGCAGCCTCTGAGAATTTCGAAACCCCAGCGTCCCCCTTCGGTCCTTCCTTCTCTGGCCGCTGTGTCTAACTCCGGCGAGAAAAGATGAAACACAATTCTCCTACGGAGAGTAACTTACCCCCCAACTCGACCCACTGGTTTGCAGGAGAGCTGTTCTTCGCTTCAGATCGCTGCAATAAAAACCACGATTACAGACCAGAATTGTGGAGAGTTGTCTTTTTTAATTCAAGTGGACGAAAACAGAGATACTCTTGCGAATTCAAAGCCGGTCATGTGGACAAGAAAGGACCACCAGATTCTTGCCTACTCTAGAGAGAGAGAGAGAGAGGGTTTGAACATGATTATCTAACATCATAGAACTCTGTCTTGGATCAAGCATCTTAGGGTAGATTTTGGAGCAGTTTTGACTGTCGTTTAGGGTGGTTTCATGCATCATGTAGACTGGATTTTACGTTCTTCATTTGGGATTTAAAAATAGCAACCAGCTCGAAGAGGAACTTGGTGATTCTGCCTCACTTTTCCTCCCAGTAGTGACATATATGATCGATAAATGATATCATCCTTAGACACACAAATGGTATCCAGTTCACAGTCTCTCTCTCTATCTATCTCTATCTCTATCTCTCCATTCATACATACAATGACATAATATTCTTCTAAAACCAGAAAGATAGCATGCGTGATGCGTCTACTGAAGCTTTGGCTTTATGAGGACAAACAGTAGAGGTGGGATAGCCATTGATGAGCCAAAAGGCAATAGAGTAGGCTCAACAAACGTGGAGTACAGCTTAAACACACTGCTGAGTGAGAGTATAGAGACGAAGTCCAAGAGTAGATGCCTGTATTTGCAAATGTGGGACACCCACTTTCTCTCTTTTGCTTCTCCCTTAACCACTCTCTGTGCCTAGGACACGCTTTCAAATCTCCCATAACTCCTATAAATACCCTTTTTCTACGCTTCCCAAGCATAACTTCTGTGGCTTTTTCAAGCTCCGACAATGGCTTCCATGAAGCGTCTCAAAATTAGCCTTGGGGTTGCCTTCTTTTTCAACCTTGTTCTAGGGTTGAGTTCTGCAACCAGAGCTCTCCTCAACTATGGAGAGCCTGTGCATTATCCCGCAAATGGGTATGGCGCAAGCAATGGTTATGGCGGACCTTATGGAGGTGGATACGGCGGAGGTGGGGGTGGAGGGGGAGGTTCGGGGTATGGGGGGAGTTATGGGGGTGTAGGAGAACATGGTGCAGGTGGTGGATATGGCGGTGGTAGTGGAGAAGGTGGTGGGGCTGGATATGGTGGCATTGGGGGACATGGTGGTGGCGGCGGCGGTGGCAGTGGACATGGAGGTGGAACGGGTTATGGTGGTGGAAGCATTGGATATGGTGGAGGCACGGGTGAAGGAGGCGGGTATGGAGGCGCCGGCGAATATGGAGGATATAGTGGTGGTGGAGGCGGAGGTAAAGGAGGAGGTGGAGGATCCGGTTACGGCGGTGGAGGTGAGCATGGCATTGGTTATGGCGGTGGTGAAGGAAGTGGAGGTGGAGGAGGATATGGTACCGGGTATGGAGCAGGAGGTGGAGGAGGCGGTGGAAGTGGCGGAGGTGGAGGATCCGGTTATGGTCCAGGAACGTACGGAAGTGGATATGGAAGTGGCGGAGGAACGGGAGGAGGCTATGGCGGTGGGGCAGCAGCGGGAGGTTACGGTGGCGGCGGTGCTGGTGGTGGTAGCGGAGCGGGTTCTGGTGGTGCTGGAGGTTATGGTGGCGGTGGTACTGGTGGCTACGGAGGTGGAAGTGGAGCTGGTACAGGTGGTGGAGGAGGTTACGGTGGCGGAACTGCTGGTGGCAACGGCGGTGGTGGTGGAGCTGGTTCTGGATCTGGTGGTGCTGGAGGATACGGCGGTGGAGGAGCACACGGAGGCGGATATGGCGGAGGAGGTGGGACCGGAGAGGGCGGCGGACACGGTGGCTATGTACCTTGAGAAACTTCTCACCAGTATTAGCCTATAAAAGATTGTATTTCTTACGCATGAAAGTGATTACCATCGCAGCAAATAAGTATAAGATGGTGAGGTGCGAGGATAAGAAGGATTTGTATGATAATTTCAAGTGTTGAACTATGCTTTTATTGCTTGTGCTATGCTTTTATCCACCGCCCTATGCTTCTCTCTTTCTCCTATTTTTGTTGTCGTCTAATCCCGGCTCAGATCAAATCCACTCTAGATTCCAACTAGCTCTGTCACTCTTTTACATAGGTTGGTTTTGGAGTTGACGTGAATAGAATTGGTCTGAAACCCTGAATAGAATTCCACCCACAACTATTAAACTTTAACTATCAGAATCTGATCAAAATTTAGGTTGGTTCGAGTCTATTTTATTTTGATGTTTCTAAATTTATTTAATAAAAGATCATTTATATTGAATAGATCATGTCATGGGTTTTGTCGTAAAGATCGAAAATCCCACCGAAACCTGTATAGCAACAACAAAAGTAATGGAATTGAATAGACCCACAAATCCAGGCTCCGTTCAAGATCTGTACCTGTGACTATGAACACCCCTAATTCCATCAGCTGGACTAGGTCTATATACTTGAATAAGCATTTGGGTTTGACTTATGAAGAAAGTGGGATCTTCTCTCGCTATTAATTGCAACAATTGGGCCTGCTTTAGAGATAGGGTAAGCCAGAATCGGATCTTACTAACTCTCGCACAGTGTTGTGATATTTCATCACCCACGTGCCTCAACCACTTCCACCTCCAATTTCTCCTACAAACCATACCTTTTTATCTTCTATTTTCATCATCTCCTTCCAGGTGGATAGGCAGGCCACAGAGATTACAGACTATGTTCAGATTCATAAGAAATGAAATCCAAAACATATATTCACAAATCAAAACCTAAAAAGTTTCCCAAGCCAGAAGAAAACTACACTCAACTTCCCAAAAAAACGGAATCCAGCCGGCAATCAATTTCACAAACATCCCAATGAAATAAGCTGTAATGTTGTTGACTCTGATTCCTCTACCATGCATCAAAACAGAGCACACTTTCTTAATTATAGCCGAACAATCTACCCTGGAGCATCAAGTCTTGAATTCGGTGAAGAACGAACGAAGCTGATATAGTGTCCAGAAGGAGATGCCTCTCACGCATGCTCAACTGTAGCATATAGTTCGTAACAGAGCTCAACCTAAAGAAAAAACAAAAGACTCTCTAATATCAAAAACCAAATAATATATGATATGTTCCATCAAGGATAAAATATAGCAACGTACATCCATATTAGATGCCGACCAAGTGTATGCCTTCAAGTCCAGCTCAACTGCAAATTTTCTATCTCCAAACTCAAGTCCATTAGTTACAAGCATATTCACAGCCCACACCGTGCTTGCAAGACGACCACTTAAAATCTTGGTTCTGAATGAGAAATCTTGATGGTGGGTCTGGGTCAGGCTGGCCTCGAACTAGCAGCCCACTCTAGACCAATCAGCTTCTTAGGGAACCAACATCCTATACATGTGGGCTTTTATTGGGCCTCCACTGCTGGATATAGAATTAAATAGAAATAATTAATTCATCTCTAATATTATTTTAGAGTAATATTATTTCTACCTTCTCATATTTGTACGGAGTAAAATATTACTTACGACTAGGGTGGCCACGGTATGGTCTGATCTGATTTATTCTGAAATAAAATTAGATGCGAAACTCACGGTTTTGAATTTTTCTTAATTTTATTTCCTATATTAAAAAAAAGAATTAAATATGAACGGGATTGACGAGGCAAGCAGAAGATGATGAAGTGGCAAAGAAAATGATGGGAATTATGAAATATAAGAGCCAAATACAATGTAACGCACAAACAAATTTTAAATTTATTTTTGTGAATAATTACCGTCCAAGAAAAGGTACATAATAATGCGTTTCAACCAACATAAGCCGTTGTCCCAGGACACTACCATAAATAGATCCACATTTCATAGTTTTATTTGCTCTAATTTAGTTTTACCCCAGGTGCCCAAAATTAAATCAGGATTGTACGAACTGGAATCGTCAGTTATTGTCCTTAATTAATGTGAAACTGAAAACTAGAACGTGAGTTAAATAATAATATAAAATGAAATAAAACTAAATTTAAAATTAAATAAAATCTAATATTAATTTAAATATTAATTTTTAAGGTCAATTCAATAATTTAAAATTTGATTCAATTATAATAAAAAATTATTATTTTTAAATATGCAAATGGTGACCATCTAAAATCAGTTCCTATTTCATTTCGATTTACGTGACTCGTGGGAACTGTGCCCACTCATTTGTTAGATAGTGCAATAAAGACGAACGAATACACCCTAGAGTTTGGTTATTGGGCGGAAGAGTATACATGAGAGAGAGAGAGAGAGAAAGAGAGAGAGTGATATGATCGCGTGGATTTTGTGAGGAAATGTGATGCGCGTGGGGTCTGTTGTAGGACATGATTCACGTGCTTCTCGCGGCCGTTTGTCTTTTAGTATGGGCCCCACTCATTTGCCTCCACGTTTATCTTCTGTCTGCTTTTTTAATATTAATAACTTATGGGCAATGACTTAAATCTATAAATAGCTTACCAATAATATATTTTTAATATACGAATTATTTATCATCCGGTAAAATGGCAAATCAAACCATCGGTTTTGATTTTATTTTGATTCAAATTTTAGAAAATTATAATTGATAACTCTGTTCTAATTTTTATTAAATTATTTAATTTAATTTGTTATTAGCCAATCCAATTATTTAATAAAAGTATTTTAATTTTTTAATTTTAAGAATTTTAAATATAAAATAAAATTAGATGCAATCGTAAATGCATCGGAGTCGTTAACTATGATTCTAAAAATCTAGAACCGTAAGTTATGTTTTCATTTCGAGAAAATTTGTTTGACCGGACCATGTAGTTACCATGTACGCTGATCGGTATAGTATAGCTACATACATCAAAATACCCAATAAAAAGGAATTTCCTAAATTATGTATATATTTTCCAAACATTTTCACCAAAAACAAATTTAAAGTAGCCAAATTATCGGTTCTGTCCAGTGCACTATGTTTCAATCAACATTGTCTACCCTAACAATAGGGGATCGTTGAATGTGTGGGAAATGAACCATATTATTGGAAAAAACAAAACAAATTGTTGATATATCACGTGTCGAATAATGTCCGAAACGTGACTTGAATTGAATTACTTTATTTATAAAATATTTAAAGTGATGTAGCAGATTAATATTGAGTGGAATAAAGGGGAGGAAGCTGTTCCGACTCTGATGTGCGGCCAGGATTGACTGTCGTGACGGCGACGCGTCCCTTTGTTTTTCATTTAAATTAAATAATTTAAAACTTCATCGTTATCTTAATTTGTATTGACGCGGAGGTGGGTCCGGCTTTGAATTGACTGACGATATTTAAAAAAAAGTTTTATTATAAATAATTTCTACTCGTGTTAAAGGATGGACGTTAATAGTTGTTACCGTGTAATAAAGTTAAGTCTGACGTGGCGTTTGACTTTTCTTCATCGGCTCTATCAGTCCACAGTCAAAGAGGTTCTTAAATTTAACACGTGTAAGCTACGTGTTTCACAGACCAAACTAGTCTAATTTGCAACCCAATCTGAATCTGCACTAGCTCGAGTAGAAACAAATGAAGGTTAGACTCGCCGCCGTCTGATTAAATCGCCGATCCTCTCCTTCCAGGTAGCCTCCTTCCACCTTCTCTCTCTTCACTTTCTCTCTCCTCCCCAGTTTCAGCTCCAGATATATCGCCACCTCAAGCGCTGCACATTTCACACTACATCTCGTCTTCCACGCCTTGCTATCTCGCTATAAATTGCCTTTTCAATTCAGACGATTGTTTGTTGATGGTATGACGGATTATGGGTTATCGACGCCGGCGATGAATCTATGGACCGACGAGAATGGGTCGGTGATGGACGCCTTCTTGAATTCTGATCTTTCTTCCTTCTGGGCTCCGGTTCCTCAGAACCACCCCTCCGACGCCTCTACAACGGCTCCGCTCTCCCAATCGCAGTCGGTTTTCTCGCAGGAGAGCCTGCAGCAGCGCCTGCAAGCGGTGATCGACGGAGCTCGCGAGAGCTGGACGTACGCGATATTCTGGCAGCCGTCGTACGATTATTGCGGCCCGGCGATTCTAGGGTGGGGCGATGGGTACTACAAAGCCGATGAAGGAAAAGGAGCGGCGAGACCCAGTGCGCCGACTTCTGCGGCGGAGCAGGAGCACCGGCGAAAAATTCTCCGGGAGCTCAACTCACTGATTTCGGGCTCCGCCGCCGCGTCAGACGAGCCTGTAGATGAAGTCGTCACCGACACCGAGTGGTTCTTCCTGGTTTCCATGACCCAATCTTTCGTCACCGGCAGTGGGTTGCCCGGTCAGGCGTTTTTCAGTTCCCGTCCGGTGTGGTTTTCCGGGCCGGACCGACTAGCGACGTCTACCTGCGAACGGGCTCGGCAGGCTCAGGCCTTCGGGTTGCAGACGATGGTGTGTATACCCTCTCCTAACGGAGTCGTCGAACTCGGGTCGACGGAGGTCATTCTGCAGAGCTCCGATCTGACGAATAAAGTTAAGGTTTTGTTCAATTTCAACAATCTGGATCTTGGTTCGTGGCCCGTAGACGGCGGCGACCAAGCTGTAACGGACCCATCTTCTCTCTGGCTGAACAGTCCATCTGAAATGAAGGAGCCGGCGAGCGTAATCCCATCTTCAATGGCTCCACGGGAAGCTTCGAAGACAATCCTAATCGAAAGTCAAACGTCGTCGGATAATCTGTCCAACCCACAATCGCCTTCGATGCAGACGCAGAGCCTCTTCGCCAGAGAATTGAATTTCTCCGGGTACGGATGCAAGCTGGAATCCGGCGAGATTCTCAACTTCGGTGAAAGTAAAAGCTTGTTCTCCGGTCATTCTCAGATCATTCCCGAGGAGCCCGTGAAGAAGAAGAGATCGCCGGGATCTCGAGCATGTAACGACGACGCGATGCGGTCGTTTACTTCCGGCGTGAAATCAAGCGGTTACGGAGTGGAATCAGACCACTCCGATCTCGAAGCTTCAATGGTCCGTGAAGCAGATAGTAGCAGAGTAGTAGAGCCAGAGAAGAAGCCTCGAAAACGAGGAAGAAAACCAGCGAACGGAAGAGAAGAGCCGTTAAACCACGTCGAAGCAGAACGACAGAGGAGAGAGAAGCTCAACCAGAGATTCTACGCTCTCCGAGCTGTTGTTCCAAACGTGTCGAAAATGGACAAAGCTTCTCTCCTCGGCGACGCCATTTCTTACATAAACGAGCTCAAATCCAAGCTTCAAACTTCAGAATCAGAAAACGAAGAATTACAGGCACAGGTAGACTCGGCGAAGAAGGATTACACAAGATCAAAACAAGAACAAGAACAGAAAACATCAAATCAAAACGGATCCAAACTTTCGGAGATGGACATCGACGTAAAAATCCTGGGTTGGGACGCTATGATCCGAATTCAATGCAGTAACAAAAACCATCCAGCTGCTACGTTAATGGCGGCTCTGAAGGAATTACAATTAGAAGTTCACCATGCGAGCATGTCAGTAGTGAATAATTTGATGATCCAACAAGCGACGGTGAAGATGGGTAGTAGATTTTACTCTCAAGCACAGCTCAAAAATGCTCTGTCGTCGAAATTAAGCGACGGCAGATAAAGATCTCCGGCCGGCGAAGCAAATTCCAGTGCAAATAGGATTGGCCAATTGTTTAAGTTTGCTCTGGGATATTATACGGCTCCCGGCAGATATCTCTGTATGATATTAAATTATCATTTTTTAGTTTAGCTGATACGAATCATTGAAGCTGGTAATGGAGTTGGAAAGCTCCATTTTTCCCCGATAAAAAGTTTAGATTAATGGCCTGTGATTAGGTAAATGTGCAGAATAGTATCAGATAATGGGAATCGTATGGAGTTTTCAGAGATTTTGACAATTTTGCAACCATTTGCACAGCGAAAAACATAACCGAGAATCGGTGCTTTTTGCCTGGACAGATGTTCGAAGTTGCTTGTCGTCTCCATCTGGATCATCGGTTGCAGTTGGAAATGGAGGGGTTTTCCTGGTTTGGTGGGCAACTTCCTATTCATGAGTCCTCCCACTCTTGGATTACATCAACGTTTTTGAGAGAGATTAGGCAAAACGTGTCCTAATTTGCAAGCGCTGGAGATGGACAAACAAACTATCCCGATAATTTTCTATTTTCAGATCAACGGATTTCGTAGTTCAAATCAATAATTATTGCAGTTGTGTCAAGAACATCAATACAAAAGCTAAATTCTCCCTAGAAAATAGTAGTTTCTCTTACCTTGTTCTTCTTTCCATTATTCCCACCACGAAAACAAAATAAAAACCTTCAGTGAAGAGACTCTGAAATCATATCCACCAGAATGTGTACGGAAAAGGTTTTTTAGACTATGAGTTCAGCTAAATTCAATAACTCTACAGTTTTCCTACACTGAAAATCTGGAAGAAAAACTACAGCTTAAATTACCTCATGGACAAACCAAACCTTCCAGGCGAATCTAGATAAGGTCTCCTTTGCTTTTCTTGTTTCTTGCTTCTGCTTTCCAATCTCTTCGATCGAGTACGAATTTCCGCTTTTCGCAAACCTCTTGGCTGGTCTCTAAACTCGATTTCTCTGGAATGATGGAGTCTGCCATTCCGGGGACCTGGTTTCTGACTCTTCTAGCATCCTTCTTCCAGTCTCTTTTACAGTTGACACGCCTAGCGACATTAGGGACATTTCCAATTTGTCCAACTTCTGCATTATGCTGATTTGGCAGAGTTATGATAGGAGAATTGTTCATATCTGCCTCGAGACGTTTCCGAGCTCTATATCTTCGCTGCCTTTCCCGATTTTTCATGCGAAGGGCCACGATGTCAGTGTGGCTAGTAGGATGCTTTCTTGCTTCTACATCTGACTTCGTTGAATAACTAACTAAGTGCATTTCATTGGGAACCATATTTTGCCCATTGACCATCTCATAAATTCTTTGAAGTCTGCATGAAGAAAAGTCGCATATTAAACAAACATCACTCAACCTGATACTTCAAGATGATTTACCTTGAATTAAAACATAAAATCTTTCATCTCACCCCTACTGCTTGTATTTCAACATAACAACTCTGAGCAGGGAAGGCTTCCCTTCGCTGTCTCAACTATCTAAGAGTAGATCCACAGGGCATAGTATTCTTATTATGTATGAATCAAACACCATGTCTGCCAGAAAATTCAGTAGAAAGACTTAAAGCATTGCATTCATAGCAATATGAACAATGAACAAGCTTTGTATCTTGCAAATCATTACAAAGCAGTGACTGTAAAAAGTGTGAAGAGAGGAAAAGGAAAAATGAGAGATTAGGCACTTAATGAAAAAAAAAAGTGTGAAGTGAAGATAAGAAAGGGAAAAAAGAGAAAGATTAGGCACTTTTATGATGGCATTCCCATCTTCTGAAAATATTATATTAGAAGCTAAAGATAAGGGATAACTTCTCATATTCTAATTTGATGCAAGGATTCTCTTCAAAATGACTCAGATTGAGGGAAGTTCCAAAAGACAGAAAACACGGTCATAGATTGGACGTTTTTCAAGAACTAACCAATTTCCGCTACCATCTCATCAGGCATAGTTTGCACGTTATTCTAGAACTAACCAACTTCAACATCATATAACAAAATGGACCGTGCAGGAGGTACATGAGACTAGCATGTAAGATTCATAACATGGAAATTTCTCACAATGAATTCTTCTGACATTAATTTCTTCAATAATCTTGGAAATAAAGAAAAAAAGTGCAATTAAAAAATGAAAAGTAGAAAAAAAAATTATATTTTGAAAGCTAAATGATTAAAAGGAAAGGTGTATCGTATCGACTACTTTCTGTCATAGCATTCTGAAGAATCTCCTCTTGACATGTTTGAGTGTCCAAGGCAGCTCACAATCACTTTGATTATCCATAAAAATGTAATTTCGGATAGCTAGCTTGCCCCCTCCCCAAATCTGGAAGCAAAAAATAACACTTCTCTCTCATGATATAAATCATTTACAATAATAATACTACACATAATATCATACATGGTGCCAACATACTATTTATCACAAAATCGATATTAACTTGACAAAAATTTATGAAGAAACAAAAAATGAAACTGTTCAAATTCCACATATTAAGCAATACTCGCGTTTAAAAGAAAAAAAAACTGGCTTGCCCTATATAAGAATCAGCTTAACAGCTAACGCAAGACGAGGTATCTGGAATGGAGCGAAAAATTACACATGCAGATTGAAAAAGATAAAATCAAAAGAATGATCACGCAATTCAAAGGAGACGAAGATCAAAACAAGTTTCGAGAACAAGAACACCGAAACAAGAATTCAAAACAACAACAAGCCTTCAATAGAAATAGAGTAGAACCAGGTTTAATGAATCATAAAACTGATCGAAGAAAGGAAGAATCGAAATTTACCTGGCGACAGCAGATCTGTTGTCGTCGATTCGAACATTCGAGAGAGCGACGTACAAGATTTGATGTTAATCCCCAAAATATGTCGAAACACCCCCAGGCCCAAATTAGCCATGTTCTATTTTTCCTTTAATTACTTTTTTTTTTTTTTTTTTATCAAAATAACTCCGAAATTTAACACCACTCAAAATTTCATTTGTAACATGACTTCGAACGTTTTTATTGACTACACGATTTAATGTTTCTAATTTTCTGACTTTAAATGAAGACAACCTTAAAACTTTTGTACGACTGTCACAAAATTCAAAATTTAAAAATTTGTTTTTGTGTTTTATATTAAGTGCTTCATTAGACGGTGAAATTGTCACAAAACACGTGCATTGAATGTTTTAATAATGCCAGGAGTGTAATTGATGAACAAAGTGTTAGATGTTTGAAAAAAAATATGTAATATAATTGTAATTCTAACTTAAATGTTGCTACCAACAACATAATCAAATTGTCAACCAACTACTCGTACAATAATAATAATCTAGATTCATTTTTCTCCGCTATTTAATTTTCGTAAGAATTATTTATTATTATTATTTTTAGAAAAAGGATCAAAGGTGAGCAATGTTCACATATACTATGTTCTATATTATAATCTTAATCCAAGTTAATTTATAAATTAATAATTATGCAATTATTAATTTGTTATAATTATTTTTGGATATTTTTTATTTTCCAAGGTAAATGCGGTTCCCTTTTTCATTTGAATATTTTATTATTTTACTCAATTTTTAAAAGCTTTTTTGCAAGTGGGTTGGGCTTGTAGGGCCCGCCCTCTCTCTCTCTCTCAGTCCATCATGACTCGTTTTCTTCATTTTGACGTTGACCCTCTGCCCCCGTTTTACGCTTCTCTGACTCTTCTCTTTTGATCCAAACTAGGGTTTGTTTGCATGGTCAAGCATTTCTGAAGAAAATTCAAGGCAAGAGTGAGATTCAAGGGGGTGTTGGAGTTTTCTTCTGCTTCAGACCTCGGTAACTTTTCGCCCAATCCTCGCCTCTCTTTCCTCTTAACTTTTTCTTCGCGTTTACTCCTTTAGTTTTAGCTTTTAGACGGAGGAATTTTTGTTTTGAGTGGTTTTTCCGCCCTTCAGCCGGATACACATAATTTTTTTATTTGGAGCATGTATCGAGTTATTGGACTCATCATGACGTCGATGCTTAGTATACTGCTACGATTTGAGTAGTTTCGTGCTCGTTATGAAGAATTCGGCGAAGATAGGGAGGTTTTGTGCTGTCTGGATTAATTAGGTTAAGCAGAAGAAATGATTTAACTGTATTCCATCTGCTTCTTCTTACCTTGGCTCTTTTCTTGGATTGATGTGTTTCTTGGAGCCTTGTTCAAAAGTTGAGGCGTTGTTGTTTCGATGTTTTAAAATATATTCTTCGTGAAAGAGCCTTGTTATTTGGTGTGCTTTCTTGGAGACTGGATTTTGAAGAATTTATTGGAGATTCTTGATATATTCTATTCAGCTGCGGGAATATTGAGTTAGTGTTCTTCAGCTATGGATAACTCAAAGAATAGACAGAATGAGCATTTGGGGGTGAATAAAATGGGGAAGAGCATAAGGAAGAGTCCATTACACCAGCCTAATTTCAATAACAACCCTGCTAGGCAGCAACCTCGACCTCAGGTTTATAACATAAGCAAGAATGATTTTAGGAACATGGTGCAGCAATTGACTGGCTCGCCATCTCAAGAGCCATTACCTAGGCCTCCTCAGAATCCTCAAAAACCACAAAGCATGAGACTGCAAAGGATTCGACCCCCTCCGTTAATGCCTATTAACCGGCCCCCCATGCCACGTCCAGTTGCTCCTCCTGTAGGACAACCACCACTTCCGTACAATAACGCTTCTGCTAGGCCACCTGTGCCGTTTGGTCCGGGCGGTGGCCACCCATACCTAGCACAGTTCCCGCCATTCACACCCGGGAATGCATTCTTGCCGAACACGGCCGAGTCTCCTATATCAGCTTATATGCGATACCTTCAAACACCGATTACCGATCCATCTCCTGGAAGAAACTTGGGTCAACCTCAAATGCAACCGCCATTGCCGAATCAGAATGTTGGCCAAGTATCGACTGCTGGTATACTTCCTAATCCGACAAATCCAGCCTATCCTGCATTTCCACCCCAAGTGATGAACCCCCATTATCCACCCCCGCCTAATTTTCATCCCCCTAGGGTAGATGGAAATGCACCTGCCTTGTTGCCCTCTCCAAATTCTCAGTTTCTATTGCCATCTCCAAGTGGTTATTTGAATTTAGTCTCCCCTCGATCACCATATCCATTGCTTTCCCCTGGAATACAGTTCTCTCCGCTATTATCGCCTAACTTTTCGTTTTCTTCCTTGGCTCACTCGGGGATTTTGGGTCCCGGGCCTCCTCCTCCGCCATCACCTGGCCTTCTGTTTCCACTATCTCCCTCGGGATTTTTTCCCCTGTCAAGTCCAAAATGGAGAGAACAATAGACACTAGTACTCCTTGTTTATGATCTTGCTTTCTCTTCATGGGCACAAACTCTTTCACTTGAAAAAAAAATTCATTTGTGAAAGCTTCACATGTAGAGATGGTGCACATCTTGCAGATTTTTTTTTGGTAAAAATTGAATATAATCTGTAACAATGTATTCTTTCCTTCTTTTTGTTGATTTCTTGGACGAGTTAGCATAGCAAGGTCAGATTACTGAACAACTGGAAGGATCTGTAACATGAAAGGGAAGCTGTAACATAGGAGGAAGTTCTTTTTAAACCATCCAAATTTGTAGGTAGGCCTTTTGAATGATGAATATCATGTTTTCTTTTATGTAATAGTTTGAATTTAATGTGAGTTACTCTGAAGTTGATGTATTTTTTATATGCCTGCTATAAGATCTTATGAATTTTTCTGCAGTCAGTTCTTGTTCATTCTCTCAGATTGATTTTCTCTGATTTCATTTTTCTGGGGAACCGCCGGTTTAATTCGACAGTTTGAAATTGAAACTATTCCAGAGATGCACATGTCTATACAAATTATAGTTTGTTTATGTATTCTGAGCTATTTTTAAGATAAACATGTCTATAACTATCACATTTTTTAAGACAGTATGAATTGGTGTAAGTAATTAGTTATTTTTTAAACATTTGTGACGCTTTACATTAATTTTACCAATCATTCCTGTCAAAATAGGAGGCTACAGTGAAGATGTGGAATTAGAAGGTAACCAAATATCATTAAGAGTCGCCTTGTACTAATCTCTCTTAATTTCTACATTCTCGATATTTATTTCTCGTGTAATAGTTTAATTATGTGAAGATGTCAGTTTAGGCTCGTCGAAGATAAATCACGCGAGCCAGCAACTTGATTTGGGCTCACACTTCCAATCGAGTCCTTTGCCGTATATATCATTGTAGATTGTTTATATGCACGTGATGGATGTTTTATGCTAGTGTTTATATTAAATTATATGCAAACTGAATTTTGACTGTTAAATCACAGTAACATATAAGTATTACTTGCAACATTTATGTGTTTCAATCACGACGTTTAATGCAATTTTCACGTGCTTAACAATTTCGAACTCGCCAATTTTATTTCTGTTCAAAACAAATTAGAAATTATTGGGTCACTTGAAATGATGTTAAAGCATTTTATTTGAGGAAAAACATGACATGAACTTGCTATTTTTAACACATAAATTAATAAAAAGTTCTAATTTGTTGGTTTGGATTTTTGTTTTGAAAAAATCAAATTTAATCTAAAAAAACCCTTGAAATTATTATATAAATTGCACATCAATCAAAACAAAGATGATTGGACCCAACGAATAAATGTCACGTATTTAGGAAGTTAGCTTACAAATTACATAGGGATGTAATTAATTAAGTTGAAATAGGACGACCGACCAGTCAAAAGTTATGGCCGACCAAAATAATAAACAATTCATAAAAACTTATTGCAGTAGGTTGTTTGAAATTTTAACTATAATTGATTTGAACATATTAAATATTAGCGACCACCCAATAATAACTAGATCAGACATAATAAATTAATGAGCATGATTGTCCTCTAGTCCAATGTTACGAGTTCGCACTCCACACATTGTTTGAGTTATGGTTAATTCAATCAAAATATTCCGATATCGATCAAGGCAGTAATAAAATAATTTGATGGATGGAAATTCCGAGAAGGCAACAATCGAAATATTCCGGCGAGTGGACCCGGCGAATTGGGTGGTGGGCAGGTCGGAGATGCGTGACAAAAGAAAACACTTTGAAGTGATGAAACCAATTTAATATGGTCAAGTTGGGCAAGTTGAAATAAAAAAAAAAAGGAGAGGAGAGGGGCTGGCCTTTGCTTACCGAACAGGGGCAAGTCCCTTTCTTTAATAGACTTTCACGTAATGCCATTAGTGCTCCCACATGCCTCGCATAACCCACCCCCTATCTCTCTCTTCCCTTTTTTAATTACACTTTGGTTCTAATTTTAATTTCGATTCAGAAAACATTGGGACCTAAATGTCAAGTCGAAACTCCCAAATCGTTGTGTTTGAGATCCACGAACGTAGGATATGTCTGCATAATCAACAAGAAGATTCCACGAATCAAAGAACTCTTGAACAGAAATGGTAATATCAGGGAAGACCCTAGAGATTAGATTGCACGCGGCTCAAAATTGTCCATGGGAGAAAGCAGTTTTCATGAGTTGAAAAAACCTTATTTAAGAAAAGAAAATCAACCCGGAGAAGCCAAGCCGGCCTAGTAATGAAATTGAAGATCCACCATCTATGCAAAGACCGGGACCCACTGGTCACAGTGGATAACTATTGACCTGAGAAGGAAGTAGGAGATCACCGCACAGAAAGTCTACTTACGAAACAAAGCTGAAAATGGAGAGACGAGGCAAACAAAAGGATCCTTCCATGATTGGATAACCATTAAAGGACCCAATCACTGAGAAAACAATGCTCTCGATGCCCCAAAACTGGGACTCTGTGGAGTTCGGGACAGGCCAATCAGTGGCTTCATACCCTAAGAAACTAAAAGAGGTATTTCAGGGTCCCTGACCTAAAAACTGGTTGAGGATGAACACTTCATGGGGAAATGATATGATTGTCGTCAATGCCGGGGATTGGGGAAGAAAGGAAGGCACCCAAAAACGACGGATAACAAGAAATTTATCCAGAAAGAGCTAAAGACAATGATATTGTGCACCTGCAACTACCGAATTGCCCTTTTCGGGAATCTGGTTTCTCATTTTCTCCCACCGGTTTCGAGCAGCAGCTCGTCCCTGGCATTCTTGTAATTCCAATCGTAAAAAAGGAGTGTCTAGTAACTTCCACCCAACAAAAAGGAAGAAAAAACGTACAAGCAAAGAAACAAAAGAGGAAAAAAGAAATGGTTGGAAATCCATATTTGTAACTACTGGCGATTACCGTTACCTCCGGAGTTGTCGCCGGTGCCGTCCCGAGCCATGGCTTCGGTGATGGATGCAAGCTTCTGTAGATTTAACTTCACCACCGTATCAGCGAAGAGACGCGTATCCTCCTCCGTGTTCCCCTCCGGCACATCTACAATGTAGGATTCCAAAACCACGGTCCAGATCTGACCGTCGCGCTCCAACTCATGCACCGTCGTCATCGACCGGTAATTCCTCAGCCGGTGCTCTCCGCCGATGATACTAAAACCAGTGACTCGCCTTTCCTCGTCCATTACATCGAGCCTCTCCGTACTCGTGGCCGCCGGCAGTCCGGAGATAACACTGACGTCCCTGGTGCATCCGACGGCGATTTGAAATCCTTCTGCGACAGTGCAGCTCTTGATGAAGTGCTTGTAAGTCTGAGGCTTATCGAATAGCCGGACGACGGACCAAACGGTGTCGCGAGGAGCTTGGATGCGTTGCGCGAGTAAGGAAGAGCACTGACCTGAGGTGAGATTGTAAGAGTGGAACTCGGTGATGAATCGCTTCAACTCGTCGAACTCGTGCGGCGTTAATCCCGGAGGGACGGTGAGGTGGTGCGTCTTGTTGTAGGGTTGACGGCCGTCGTCGGCCATGGAGGTCTCGCCGCCCTTCTCCATTTCTACGCAGAAGCAATTCTCTTCTCTCTTCCTTCTCGAGCAAAAAGTTGCGTTCGGGCAGATGGGTCAGTTTTGCTTATAAGTCCTTCGGAAATTTTCTGGGAAGTAGTGGGGTACAATGGGAATATAATTTTTCTTTTTTTCTTTTCTCCCCTTTTTTACATTTAAATGAAACCTTCACTATATTTAATGGCTCACCATACTTTATTATTTTATTTGTGAAATCTATTTTATATTAATTTTATGCCTATAAAAACAAATATTAGCATTTGACTATACCACCTTCCGATATCTTCCTAATTTTTCTAATGGATTGACGAATAAAAATAATATCAAGTCTATCATCTTACGGTATGTTACTAAAATATAAGAATTCGTTTAATAATAATTAGCATAATAAATATATTAATTATATTTTAATTATATAAATCGTGTATTCTAACAAGTATATAAAAATTAAATCTAGTATGACTTAATAAATAATGATTTGTGTAAGTCAAGGAGTAATTTTATTATGTTAATTCTAAAAAAAATTTAAACCTTTACTCTGTATAAATGATTTTTTATAATATTGATTATTTATCCTAAAGATAATTGCATAATTGTCACGAATCATCCAAATTATAAGATAAAATAAAATAAAAGATAAGCTTGCTAATTAATTTGGTCCCGTCAGTCGACCAAATCCTTCATCATAGGCATAAAATGGGTGGGGAGGGGGTTGTATTTATTGCATGTGATAATTAATGAAACTAATTAAAATATTATTTTTGTTTGGTTGACTTTGGATAGGGATGCTCTTTTTTCGACTCTCATTAAGGCTTATTGTGATTTAAATTTCGACTTTTGATTAAAATTTAATGATAATATTTAATAATAAATGTGACACTTTATTAAAGGCGAGAACGACTTCGTGATGGGATATCATACTTCTTCCAAAACATTATAATGCCGAATATTATGTTTATATATATATATGTATATAGTTGATATAATATTTTATTTTAGATTATTATAATTTATATCTTAAGTTTGGAAAATCTACAAATATCTACCTACTAAAAAACCAGTGTAACTAAAACCCTAAATTGAAATAAAAATGAAGATCGAGAGTTGTCGACGTTCGAAGCTTATATCTTGAACTTTTAATTTTGTTAGCAAACATCTCGTACTTTATCAATTTTCAAAGTATAATATGTTATCTATTAAATTTTAAAAAATATTAATGGCGCATAATTTTGATTTTAAAGATAAATTGATGTTATAAAATAAATATGAGGAAATTACGGATTTGCAAATGGGCCCGGGCTCAATCCATGCACGGGTCGGCCCATTGTCTTGCTGCATTGCCTTGTCTATTTCTATTTCGCTTTGTACTTGTTTATATTCAGAGCCTCGACGTTTGCTCGGAGAAGAGCCGATCGCCGGTAGCCATCTCCAGTTTCTCTTCCTTCATGAAAATCTCATTCTCCATCCCTTCTAAATCTGGGTCTTCGAAGCCGAATTTCATCGGAGCTTCTGAGAATTGCGAGGCCAGCAAAGACTACATTAGAGAATTTGATGGCTCAAAATCTCCGGCTGGGAAGCCTGACGTACTGATTATTCCTCCCAAGCAAAACGAATGGATGCCCTCCATGAATATGAGAAAAATCCATCTTCCCTTTTCTGATTCTGTAAGTTCTGATATTCTTTTTGAGCAAGAATCATCACATGTACCGGATAGTGGTCATGGTTCCAAGATTTCTTACGGGGTCAATCTCCGGAAGTCCAACGATTCTGCTGCTTCTGATTCCACCGCCATTTGCGGTGAGGATGAATTTGAGTCCGCGATTGGACAGCCGCGAGTTGCCTCTGCCGAGGTCGTTCGACTTCAGAAACTAAAGGATGACTTGAAAAGACTTCCAGAGGATAGGGGTTTCGAAGAGTTTAAGAAGATCTCGGTTGAGGCATTCGGCACTGCCCTGCTGGCGGGTTATGGATGGCATGAAGGCCGAGGAATCGGAAAAAATGCAAAGGAAGATACGAAAGTTGTGCAGTTCATGAACAGGACTGATAAGCATGGGTTAGGATTTCGAAGATAGCCGATCCTCGAGTCATTAGATAGAGGAACAATTTTGAAAAATTGGACCACGATTGGCTCTTTCTGAAGCTTGTGAGCAGCAGTATGCATGATATGTAGAAAGAGGAAAGCTTTTTGAAGTAACTGAAGAAAGAGATGTTGTTTCTTGGTCCGAGTGGGGATAGTATTTCTCTTATGCATGTCCATGAAGTTTTGAAAATCCAAACAATGGCAAGCATACGCGAGTGACTTTTTTTATGCAATATGTGAGTTCTAAAATCTACTTTGGTTTTTGCTGATTTAACTATGAGACCGTTGTTCACATCATGGATTATCTTTCTTTGCCTCTCTGAATTTTGGTTATTTTGATGTGACAATACTTGTTTCAGCATTTTGGGTAGCTTTTCATAGAATAAACAGTTGACAATTGTTCAATCTTCCACTTGAAAATTGTTTGATAACTTGTTTTCTTGTTGAACCAATCGAATGTCTTATTTTGCTGGTTGCATGAGCTGTTTCGCTTTCAACCTCTTTGTTGCTTTGAATGTTGCTTACTGTTGTAGTTATTTTACCGAATCAAAAAACTAAAAGTGTTCTCATTCGGTGTGCTATGATTTCTTTTATCTGGTTGTTCTCCTGACTTCCTATTCTACTCCATCGTTTTGTTTGAACTTAGATTTCTATCTTCTTTTCCATTTTGGTTTTTCTTTCTTCTAAACGATAGATCTGTATAAAGTTGTATAAATCAAGATCACGTATAATTGCCATTAAATTATGTTGTGATGGAGACGTTTTCTTAGATGTTTATTTATTTGTTTCTTGTTACTGCATAAATGACATTGGGGATGATTTTGACTCTTTGAGAATGTACAACAGCAAAAATAAAGAGTAAAACATGGGTTTGAGCTGATTAGAGTTTAGTGTTATTTTCAAATATGCTTAAAACATCTAAGCACGTTTAATTAGTGATTTTCTCTGTGAATTCATGTATGTCAGAATTGGGAAGCTTGCTATTGTATTTTGATTTTCGAAAAATGGTTGTACTTAGACATGCACGTTTTTTTCTCTTCATAAATATGGTCTCTCATTTTCGGATTCCTTTTTATGGTGACTGTTTCTTTTCTTATGGTAGCATTAGTTTTATGATCATGGTCTTTGTTGATGGAACAGTAAAGGGGAGGATAAGTGGAGAGATGGAAGAGAGTATTGCCTCCGGTAGTGTCTTTCGGTAGTTAACTCGTGGTACTTTTTCGCGCTTGATTATTTAACCTGTTGTGTTTTCTATTTTTGTTTATGTTGTTGGAATTGAGTTCATATTTTGTCATGGGTGATGTTTTATAGAAAGGAATCGTGTTTTCTTGTTTCAGCATCATCCGTCCATCGTTTCTGTTACTTCCAAATCTTTTGCTTACGCATTATTTGGCTTGAACTTCTATCCTTTATCGGCCTTGCTGCGATAAATAAGCACGAAACCTTGGTGTTGTTGCATTGTATAGCAAAAGTGTGGCCACTTTCAAAATTAATTTTATAATATGGTTTGTTCCTTAGCAAAAAAAAAATAAGGGTTGTGACAATGAACATGAGTCACATACCACGGATGTTCGATCGATGTAACAAATTCAATCGATGAAATTTCTTCGTCTACTCTACTTTTGGCTAGCTTTGATTACTATGTTAGCTAGGTCAAACAGCCATCCGCGCATCTCGTAAGTCATTAGCTAACTATATTGTAAAATAAATCCAATTAAGGAGTAAAGAGCACGTTTTTTTTTTGCATCACCGTGCATTTTGCACGAGATTGATGCCATAATTTTATTTATAAATCATGTATTTTGCACTAAATTATGCATCTCTCATTGGTGGGTTGTCTCAGTTGGAATGGATAAGTTCTATTTAAGCAACCTAATCACTGCAGGGAAAGTGCAATCTAGATTAGGCAAGTTAATCAGTGGAATCCCAATAGTAAATGATGAGGCTTAAATGGAAGTTTTTCAAAACGGCTCCTTCTTCAAAATTTCATTTCTGGATCTCAATCCATTAAGGCCTGGTATTCTTCATAATGAGTATCGGGGTTTATCTGTTCATTGATCGCCGACCAAAGAAGTGAACGAGCCACCATGAAATCTGTGAGTACTGGTGTTACACGTCTACCGGAGTTTTCACTGTCAACTTTCTGATCAAAGTTCCATTTTTTTTTGTACCTTTTACCGAGATAAAGCTCGCTCTCGGCCGCAGCTGACAAGCTCAAAACTCCGGTTGTATCTTCCTCGTCTGATTCAAGGAGATTGAACATCTACATCATATCCACAGTAAAAGATTGTAAATGTGGGACATATGTATTAGGTTCGCAAATTCAATTCATATTTGCTTCACTTTCTTCTGCTTCATCTTTCTCGTAATTCGTCGCTTTTAACCACAAGTTGCTCGCGCTACCAACAATTATAGTAGATATAGAACTATTTTTCGAAGGTGAGATTTTAAATGAGAAATAATAGCGAATTTATGCTAACGGACGCATAAATTGACTCACTCGGACGAATGATGCATCCTAGTGAGGCAATGATCGGACGAATGATGCACGATTTTCTTGCTTCATTTCTCCGATACTCCCTCACACACACACGAATGAGGCAAAAAATATTGCGTCTGACGAGTCCAAATTTTGATTTCCAAAAATTCAGGCACAAAATTTGTTTTTATCCTAATAGATCATACTTTAATATTTGCAATAAAAAATATTTTAAGGTTAATGATTTTTTAAAAAAATTATCGTTTAATCAATGAAGAATAATATAAATTATTTAATAATGTATTTGTTCTTAGAAAACAACAAAACCCTAATTTTTAACCCTTTTTTCCTTTACTTGTCAATTCGTAATTCCACCATGGACTGCCCGCTCCCGTCTCTCACTCCCTCCCAGAAGAGCGAGTCAGTGAGTAAATCAAAGAGCTGTCTTTCCGTTCCATTTCTCGGAATCCGCCCTCCATTAAACAGAAAACCTCGAAAGTTTCTTCTTTTCTCTCTTCTCGTTTGAAGAATATGGATCTACGCGAAGTTCCGCCTCCGCCACCTTCTGCAGCGTCGAATATGATGGTCGGGGTTGGCCCTAATCCGTACCAGGCTTCCATGTCGAACTCAAACAATGCCATGATGGGCCATAATTCGACGGCAGTTCAAATGATGTCTCCTGCTTCTCGGTTTCCGTTCAACACTATGATCAGTCCAGTTTCGAAGCCTTTAGATTCGCAAAGTCCTGGTCTTTTTGAAGGATCGCCGCCGGGAATGCGTACCGGAGGTTTCAACATTGAGACGGAGAAGAAAAAGAGAGGACGGCCTAGGAAATACTCGCCGGACGGTAACATTGCTTTAGGATTGTCTCCTAATCCAATGAGTCAGGGGAACTCGAGTGTCACTCCATTTTCTGAGCCTCCGGCGAAGAAGAGCAGAGGCAGGCCCCCAGGCTCTGGAAAGAAGCAAATGGATGCTTTGGGTATGTGGCTCTGATTTATTGTTATTATCGTTTAGATTTCACGACACCTATATTGTCATCGTTCATCTGAATCCTTGTTCAATGAAAATGATTTTTTTTGGGGCAGGGACGGGTGGAGTTGGTTTCACTCCCCATGTTATCTTGGTGAATCCTGGAGAGGTATTATTTTCTTACAAGTTAATCTTCTTTTGAAACCAGGTTTAATTTTGAATATGCTAGTAGATTTAGCTATGTATTTGTTAGTAGATTTAGCTGAGACTCATATAAACTATACATGATTGTTTAGTTTTTTAACCAAATTGATTTATTTTGGAGATTATCTATTATTTTGAACTATTGAATTCTGTAATCGTAATGGTAGAAGATCATATGTGAAAATTTGAAATCTTTGGGGAGAGGGGATCCAGAAGGTGGACAGTTAACCATGTTTGCTCTTAAGATCGGACTTTCCAAAAAATCTTGATGGGCAGGGGATTGAGTTTTAATATTTTAATGAAATGAAGTTGATTCTGATTGGTCTAAGATGTGTAGTACTATCTGTTCAAGGTGGAAATTGTTGTATTTTAAGTGCGTTAACGTTTAAAATTTAGCGGTCACGAGGAAGTAGTTCCTTGTACTTTTATTTTAGGCAAATAATTTCTTGAACTTAAGTGTGTTTGCAATTTAGTCCCTGTTGTTGAGGTACCATTATGGAAATTACTTTTTTGTTTCGCGATCTTCTTTGCTTGACGATTTTTGGAGGGAAACTAGGATATGGTAAAATAGTCGTGGCAATTTAAGCAATTTCCTTAGAAACACAAATTGAAAGTCTCATCGCTGTCAAAATAGCCAAAACTATTCCATTGAGAGCTAGGTATTTCTGGAATTGCTCGAAAAAAGAGATCATGTTACAAATACTAATAATTTTAGAGAATTATTTGCTTAAAATAAAGTTTAGATTTATTTGTTCTTCACCTCTAAGTTTAAGGTCTAAAGACACAGTGAAGAGACTACATTAAACTAACAGTTCACTGGGGATGGAAAAGCTTGGCAATTTTGTTTCTTGGTTTTGCATGCTTGTTTTTATATTATGCTTAAAGTTCGTACATATATCAGTAGATGTGGTTATTTTTTTGTGATTCATCACCCAAATCCTAGCTAGGAATTTTCATCGGAAAATATACATGTATTAAGTCCTCTTGTACGGTTTCAGGATATAGCATCCAAAATCATGGCCTTTTCCGAGCAAGGTCCAAGAACCATCTGTGTTCTCTCTGCCTACGGTGCAGTCTGCAATGTCACACTTTGTCAACCAGCTTCATCTGGTGGCACCGTGAGCTATGAGGTATATTCAATTGTCAAGCAAAATCTTTTATTCACATGCTTTGTTCACATCAAATCGCAGGTGTATATATATGAAATTAACAGTTCAAAGATGATGGGTCTATCTAATGCAGGGAAAATATGAACTTATTTCTCTATCGGGTTCCTACTTGTTTGCTGAAAATAACTGTAGTCGAAGGCGGTCCGGAGGGCTGAGTGTGATCTTGGCCGGGGCAGATGGCCAAGTTCTTGGCGGTGGAGTCACCGGAATATTACTGGCTGCAACTCAAGTACAGGTGTTCCTTCTTCTCCATATAGTTCTTCGCTAGTTTAGTCGCATTATTGTATGTCCACTTATGAAATGGTATTTTGTTTTTATCAGGTTATTGTGGGAAGCTTTGTGGTGGAAGACAAAAAAAAGAACTCAAATATCCTGAAATCTAGCCCATCTTCCGCACCACCACCGATGCTAAACTTTGGGACGCAAGGGACAGCTAGCCCGTCCTCACAAATGGCCTCAAGCGATTCATCTGACGAAAATCCGAGCAGCCCTCTCAACCCTCCAGTCATTTACAACAATGTAGGCCAACCGAACCAGAATAACTTGCCGATGTATCGGTTATGGACCGACCAAACGCAACATTGAAGAATATGAGTGATCTAATGAGGCTTTTTGGGATGGTTTGAAGTGAAATTTTTAGATTTGGTTTCTGCTTGTTCTGGTAGATGCTGTTTAGTTATTTAGTTTTGTTTAAGCTAGTTAGAGTTCTTACCCATCTTCTTCTGCCCTGCTTGTCTCTTTGACTTGTTGGAAACGTGTCTTTGAATTATGATAATGGAGTAGATTTATGTCTTAGTGCTTGTAATTTCAAATCAAATTTCTGTTTCCTGGTGAGATTGTTCTAGATTGAAGGTTATGGGTAAATGTTTCAGTTGAGTTATGAACCATAGGTCCGATCCACGTGCAGGGTTAGCCGAAGTCCGGGCTGGTTCGGAAATAGAACCAAGACTGAACTGCCAGTTTCGGTCCCGAAACCATGACTGAGCCTGGACTGAGATGTGGGAGTCATTGTGTCCTGGTTCTGATCATGCATATTTTATCGATGACAAAATTTGAAAAAATAATCTGGATAAAATGAAACAATTGTACAATCACTGAACTACAAAACAGCTCAACTCATTGCCTATCCATTGACGTCCAAATAACACAACAAAAACAAAGAAAACCAGAATCAAATATTGTTTCCGGTTCTTCTGGTACTTTCCCATCGAGGACCGTGGACCGGAACCTCGACCTCGGGATTTGGAGCTTCGGAATTGTGGTGGACCCGCGCAATGTGCATAACTGATAGAGTTCTGGTACAGTTGGGTCCTGCCCAGTTAAGCCTCTCCTCCTGTTAACGTGGTCGGCTTCTCTGGTTTTTTGGATTTAGAAGAAAGTGGGAGACTCGACTCATCAAAAGTCAAAACCGCGTTCTCTACTCGTTGACTGCAATTCCAATATTTTGAAGGGCATCGTCAACTACTAAGCTAGGTTGTCATTTTACGTGTTCTTTAAATAAAATAAATGAATTATTATTTTTAATTGGCAAACATTGTACATTATCGCGTGCCTTCGATAGTCGGTAGAGAGCCGGGCCACGGATCGCCGATCAAAGACCTGGTCAGAACCAGCTAGCCAAACGCCACGTACGCGGTTGCTGGTCGGCTCTCTTCTCTTCAACGGCTATTTCTGCCTCAGATTCCACAAACCCTCTTTAAGACTACATATAATATCCTCATCAATCCATAGTCACGATCTCTCTCTCTAGTAGGTGATCTTTTCAATCGGGGCCGGCCAAAGCTCTGATTTTCTTCCTTTCAATCGGTACCCATCTGAAGATATCAGCTTATCAATCCCGATGGATTGCCTGGTTTCGCCATGTTCGTCGATGATGAAAAGGACATGCACCGGATCGAGACACGGGTACTGGCCGTTGGAGGACGAGGGCGAGACAGAAAGCCCGGTGATGGTGGTCGTCGGAAAGGAGAAGAGGGTGTTTCTGGTCGACGCTTTCGTGCTTGAAGAGCAGCCGTTCAGAGCACTTCTCGAAACCATGGAGAAACAAAGCGAAAAGATGCAGAAAAGGAAGAAGAAGGTGATTTTCGTTGATGTCGATGCGATTTTGTTTGAACATTTTTTGTGGCTGATGAACAACGATTGTTCTTCGCTGTCCCAGCTCAATGTCGGAGAGATTGTAGAATTTTATGCTCAAGATAATGAAGGAGATTAATTATTCGTAATATGGGCTTAATATGGGCCTAATATGGGTCCATACATTGGCTTTAAATAAATAACAATGGAATTATGTTTAGGCATCCATGTTTTATTTGTATTAAGAATTTCTTTCTCAAAATTAGACAATTATTTTGACGTTTCAAACTTAAGTTTACTAAATATAATAGCGACGGACATCCATAATTAATCGAATGAATCTATTTCTCCGAACATATTTGTTTTTCTATTACATTAGGTTTGTTCTAAAGATGCTTACTCATAGTTAATTGAAATGTAATCGTGCGACGGGTCAATCGGAGACTATCCTAAGATTTTATTGAACTTCCTACAAATATTTGATTGTAATTCAGATGACAAATTTGTGTACTATTCTGTAGTAGATTTTTGAGGTTGTAATTAACAAAATTTTCATGATAATTTTCTAATAATATCAATATAATTAAAAAAACAAATTTCATCCTTCCCTTTTCTTGTTTTAAAATTAAAAAAGTAATGTTTGTAAATTAGTCCAAGATTGTAAACTCATTATTAAAAGAAGCCTTGCTGTGGTACACTACACACCATCAGCATCATTGTTCCACAGTTCCCTCACTTTCAAACGCCATAAAATAAGTGTTTGTGAAATCTAAGAGGGAAGAACAAAAGTGTTTTCAATCGTAAATACTGTTTAAAATTGCTTCTAATTTTATTTAATTATAATAAAATAATAATAATTGTCTAAGAATCTAAGGTGCTCAGCACAAGAACATTATTTTGATTTTTAATTAATTTTTTTAACTTGAGAGATTCCAAGTCTAACACTTGCAGTATTTATCATTATCTCATACTTCCAAAAGCTTATCTCCATATTTGATTAACATTTCCACTCTTAACCTTCCACTAAACAACATTTCTCCATCTCTCTCCACATGCAGCTCGAGGGTTTTATAATGATTTTCGAGATTTCTCTTTTTCTTCGAGAGCTTAAATTATCTGTTTGATTTGAAGAGATCCCTTCACATCTGCTTCGCATAAAGTTTAAAGGCTGATCATCAGAACCTTAGTGTTAATCGTGATTGAATTTCCTTTATTTACACTACCTATCTACTGTCAAATAAATAAAAAAAGGGTTTTGTCTTTCCCTTAAACAATTAAGAATCCTGCGTGTACAAGAAAAAAATGCTGGCACTGGTGATCTAACATGATAAATTAGTGTCGATTCACTATCGACCCGGAAGATTTTGATTTTTAGTCCCTCTTGTATGAGAAATATATCAGTTGAAGAGAGAAGTAAATGAATTTGATTATCGAACATTTATTTTTGTTTCTTAATCTACATAACGAATCCTTATCGCGGAATAATACGGTAAAATAAAATTGAACAAATCATACCGATGAGATGCATATCTTGTGCCTTTGGGCAGTCGAAAATGAAATTATTTAAAAGTAGAATTCTGCTGACTGCACAATTCAACGTTTTTGTCCCAACTCTGGTAACAAATCCCTTAAACCACACTGAAAGTAGAAACTCCTTAAGATTAACCCTAATCTATCGAAAAATGCCTTCTTGGAGAGCCGAGCATTTATAACTTTTTTGCAAATACATGTAATGTTAAAATAGTAACTCCCCTATTGCATGGACTAAGACAGGACAAAACTCAAAAACAAAAGAAAATTATGCTTTAGAAACAGGAAGCTGTACTGATAGACAAAATAAAACGCAAAATTCTTCATGTATTTATAAATGATTAAAATCGTGCACGGAAATGTTCTTTCCGAGTAGCCAACAATATGAACTATAAATTACAATCAACGACTGGGATTAATCCGAAATCTTTATAACTTTTGAATAAATTAAGAAAGTAGAGGTAACGATATCTACTTGAGTTTCAGTGAAGCTTTTGATGATATTACGAACTGACAGTTTCTGTAACGCAAATGGAAAATTTAATGACTTCCATGAAATGGGCAATCTCTGCAATACAATGCGTAAGCTTCATTAAATGTTCGATGGAAAGTGTGAAGAAGTCGATCTTTTGCAGACAAATCCAGTCAAAGTTCATAATCTGCCGTAATATTTCTGAATAAATCCTCAAACCCATCTCTTTTTCAGACATTAAAGAGTTTAACGATGAACAAGGAGACTATTTCCAAGATATCACAGAAGGATCATAAAGCAGAAGAAAACGGAGGAGAAAGAGAGAGATTAGGAAATGAAAAATACAGAATCCACAAGAAGAAGATGAAGAAGACGAATTACTGGTTAATGAAATTTGCTGACCTTTTGAAACTTCAACAATGGCATCTGGTTATTTCGTTAAAATCCAAGTCATCGTCTTCTTCTTCTTCATAAATCCGCCAACTATTACGGCAACAAAACACCATTTCTTTAGGTTTTTCCTTCACTTGGATCGCCGCTCAGAATGGAGGACGAGCCACTGAGTTATTTGCCCAACCATCGCCGGGGAGCTGAACGTTATGTAAATTAAGAGGCAGACTGAAGGACGGAAGTCCAGAAGAAGGGTCTGGAAATGGGATGTTCCCTACGCCGCCGCCACTTCCGGTCGCCGGAGAATCAGACGGGGGCAACGGCAAATTCTCCTCCTCGTCCAGTGGAAGTCTCTCGTAGGCCACATTAGTAAACGACGCGGCGATGAGGATCACAGGCCCAGCTGCGGTGAGCTCTCCAACGACGCTTCCTCCGACCACTTGCCCTTGACCGCCAGCAAGAAATATCGTCAGACTCGTCGCTCCCGGCGGAGCAGGAGGCGGCAGAAACGAACCAGAAAGCGATAATATCTCAAATCTTCCATGTAGGGTTACGACGGAACCAGCCGCCGCCGGTTGTCTCAGGCTAACATTAGTCACCGTGCCACTACCGCGCAAGATGCAGATCCCCCGCTGTCTCCGACGAGCGTAGGTGGCAACACATTCAAACACATCACAGCCATTGCCAACTTCGAGAATATGAGCTCGAAGAGTGTTGGCACTCTCCCGTGTAATTATCACCGGCGGTTTAGGCTTATTTTTCGATCCCGGCGGCCTGCCGCGAGGGCGGCGGCCAATGATATCACCGGCGTTGGCTCCGACGAGTTCTAAGCCTTGGTGAGATCCACCGTCAGCAGAAAAGTGAGCCCCATGATTGAGATCTTCCTCAGAATTTTCAGGCTGATGAGCCTGAACTGGCCTTTGGAGGTGCAAGTCTGGTAAGTGAAGAGAATGAACATAACAATTGCCTAAATCCAAACCAGCCATGGAAGCATCAAAGGACAAAGAAAAAGAAAAGGCAGAAAACAGAAAACAAGGAAAATATTAAAAATATCGAAATTAAGAATGGAAAAAGAAACAGTCGGACGATGGATTCAGCTACAGTGATCTGCTTTTGTTTATCCGAAGTGGGAAAACATTCATAGAAAATTCAGAGAGAGAAAACTCCGAAGCTCGGAAAAACAAAAACAAGAACAAGGAGAAGGCTGGAGCAAGAAGAGCGAGGGAGGAGGAAGACAGATGGTTGGAGAGGGAAAGAGGAGGTGAGAGAAAGAGGAGGCGACAAAGACTAAAGACGCAGTCGTTTCTCACACCCCGAGGCTTTAATATTTATACAAAATTAGTCGAAATTAATTATTTTTTAATTAAATTTTCTTATTGTGAGAGAGGAAGGGCGTTCGTGCAATTTTGACTCTCATTTTGTGGGGGTGGTATGAAAGCAAGTTTATTTGTTATTTCATTCCATTTTTTTCAGTTTTTTAATCTAATTTTCAACTACGACTTGATTGGTTAATTCAATCCTTCAATTTCATCGCTTTTGAGAAAATAATTTAGACTTTTAATCGTACATCTTCCATCACATAAAATAATAAATATACGAGCTACTAATGACATAAGGGATATTCGCTAAGTAAGATGATTAAGTTAACTCAAAAGATTAATGTGAACTAATGACATAAGGCTCGAGGAATAATGATGTTACAATGGCTGAAAATTTTAACACAAAGGAGTAGTGCATTGGTATATTTTTATGATAATAAATTGAAAATTTTAGATTTACGATGTTGAGCAAACCCTACAATAATTTAACAATTGAGCTCTGAAAATGCACGACAATTTTATTCTATTTAGTTTTGTTTGATCTTGTTGTGACTTGTATACCAATGTTTTCATTTGATTATAAAGTAATCGTCGTAGTTTCATATTCTGCCCCTGTTATTCTTCTCGAAATCGAGTTCAATACTAATACTTTTTAATCGTGATTCTTAACATTGAGATTGTTGAACTTTTCAATGTGATGTTTTTCTCTGGTTTTAACTCTTTAAACGAAAATACATCAACCCGTTTAACCTATTTTGGACTAAATTAACGCAGAGAAAAACAAGGAAAGAGTAAAAGACATCAATTTGGACGAGACGGTTAATGGAGACTAGTTGACTAAAAAATGGGATTAGTTGGAGGCTGAGGAAGAAAGAGTCTTGCTTTGGAAAAAAATGAAGAGAAAAAGGGCAAGTTGAGGGTGGTGATGCGGCGGATGGGGCCCTCTTTTGTCGTCTTTATCATCCCTTTGGCCGCCCATTCTCGTCTGCTTTTGCCCTCTCTCTGTCCCTCTCTTAGAACTTCAAAGAAGTGACCCACCACCAGCAACTATGCACCCTCGTTTTATTTGGTCCAATTATTGTTATGTAATCTCCAACATTTCGTCCTTTTCTTGGCATTCTAACTTAAGCTGGTTTTATATTTTTGAAGGGTACTTCCAATTCCTATTTAAATCAATCGTGGTGTTAGTACAAGGCATATGAGCTATATAACTCTTCTTCCGGACAAATTAGTTATCCAAGTATATAATCGTAGCTTGTTTATTTGATCCAATCCCTAGTACTTTTCTATTTTAAGGAAAACAATAAGCAAATGATGCTTGCTAGATCTTCTGATATATAATTAAATGATCACTAGTTGAAAACAAATACTGTGAATTTGACCTTTATATTTTATTTAAAATAAAAATATGGCTTCGAGTAATGCATTTTAGGAAGCCAAACATGCTCTCTAGTCTCTCCTGCCCACCCACTGGATAGCTAATTAAATAATAATATCGATTCGTGTGGTTAGGGTTTTCTAGCAACTCTAAATCTGTAAACCAAACCCTGATAAAAGATATCCCTGCTTTTTCTTATTTTTATTTCTTAGATATGTTTTCAAACATCCTCGTACTGAATCATTTTACATACAAATATGTTTGTTATTCTATTTATGTCTTTCATTGGACCAACGCCCTTCAACAATTATATAGCTCTGTGCTTGTCACACACATGTGCCTAATGTGTTAGGCAAGTAATGTTATCAAAAGTAAATATACCAATTTTAATACTTACAAATGTTAGGCACGAGAAAACGAGAGCCATAAATAGAGCTCTACAATTTAAAATTGCTTGAAGTAAATAGAGAAATCAAACTATTTATTGGGGAGTTATTGCTTCAAACAAATAGAGAAATCTAATTTGAAAATAAACTAATACTTCCATGCAAAGAATTTTCGAATAAAGAGGCCTAATTTTGTTTGCATTGATATATAAAAAATTCATATTTTCCACAAAGAGAGGAGAGCGTTTTTATTAAGCTTGAGAAATGAAGCGAATAAATTAAGAATGAATAAAAATAATTTAATAAAGTATATCTGAATTAGTAATTGTTTAACGGTTTGAAATATTATAATAAGAGATGAATAAAACAAAAATCATAATTAAAAGAAAAAAGAGGGTTAGGAGGAGCTCACGTGCAAAGACAAGTGTGGCCGGAGATGGGTCAAGAGCTGGGGAGCCCTAATAGCTGTCGGCCACGAGCCACCTGTCGTTCAATTGGGAATCTCCCACTCTCTCTCTCTCTCTCAAAATAGTTCCCTTAAATCCCGGGGGAGTCCTTTAATAAGGGCTCTCTCTCTATCTCACCTGCTCTGCAAAACCCAGCACCCCTCAGATTTCCCCCCTCTCCTGGGAAGCGCCACGTGTCACTTCCTATACCCTAGGTCTTCCGAATGTCAGCAAAGCCCAGGAATTTGATTGGCTGGTCAATGTTCAACCTCCAAGAACACGAAATCTGTTTACACGGGGGGCTTCTTGATTGGCTGATGGGAATTATAAAACTTAACGTATGGAGAGGAGTAGGGAAGGGTGTGTTGCTTAGGGCAGAGATAAAGCCTGGGCCTTCTTTTGTTTCTTCTACTTTTACATCCTTCATCACAAACCCCTCTCTCTCTCCTCAGTTTCTCTGTCATCTTCCTCACTCATGTTCTCATTCTCAGGCCTGCATCTCTCTCTCTCCTTCATCTCTTGCGCTCTAATTCTCGGTCTTATTTTCTCTCTCTAGCCTCTATCGTTTTGAGTCCTTTTCCTAGTATTCGATGATAGTACAAGAAGGCATTTGGTATTCATAGTAGGCATAAAAGACAAACCCACGGATGAAAAGAGACAGAAACATAGAGAGAGAGGGAGAGAAAACTTAGCCAAAAGTTGTTGACTTTTAGCGATAATACTTAGCCCGATCTGTTCTCGGAAGATCCACCAACAACAACTCCATCTTCCACCATATCCCCCACGTCCAAATCACACGTCAACTCTCTCTCTCTCTCTCTCTCTAGAAATGTCAATGAAAATAGATGGGATTTTGAATATACAATTACAAACTAACCAACCTCGAGGAAGAGTGTTCTTAGCAAACAGGTTCCCCCGTTATCATGGATTCTCTCTACACCCACCTCCACTCCTTATGCCGCGAGTAACTCTCTGCATGTGTGGAGGAGACTCTATTTCCATCGTTTGATTTTATTTTTATTTTTAAATTTGTCCCATCTTCCTTTTTGGTCGTTCGTATTAGCCGTACTTCCTTATATAACGCGTCTAATACATAATATTTTTGTGGATATTTGGCCAATTTTTTGAGGTGTTATTTCTATCATATAAACTTAGCGACAAAATCTGAAATACAGCATTCTTTAAATAAAAAAGGTGAATAAAGCTTATTTAAATCGATGTTTAGATTTCAGAACCATTGGAAGTGCAAGATTTATTTATTTTACAGAATATATTATGGAGAAAATCTGTCTTGTTGGAAGGAGTCTTTCGTTTTTTTTTTTGGGAAAACCCTAATTCATTCTTAAATCTGACATACGTTGTGTGCGTTATTAATTGTTTACACATACGGCCTAATGATCTAGGGTAGATTATACGCAACGGATTACTGTATATTCTGTTGATAAATTAATTTAATTTAAATTTTATTTGATCTTGACTTAATGATAGTATACTCCAAACTGATTAGACATATCCAAGATCAGTTTACAATCAAGATCTTGATCTTATCATCACACTAGTTTCAAACATAAATAAGATAAAAAATTATAGGCACGACCTGGGAATGCAATGATGACTCGACATTGTGTTATTTTGTGACTGCACAATTCATGTTATACCTTAAAACATTTAACATTGCTTGAAAGAATAATAATTATGCTGTAAATAATTAGAGTTCTCTTTATCGTATAGTACAATTCATTTTTTTGCTATAAGCAGAATTCAAGTCAGTGAATTACAATAACATTAAAGTCAAATGAGTTTAAATTGATAAAAGATAACTTCATAGCTGAAGATGGTAATTCTTTTGGAATTGTATTATTCGAGGATCATATTATTTACTATGGATAATTTTTTTTAATAAATTAGTAAATTTTCAGAGACAATAGTAAAGGAAGGCGATGAAGCATGATGAAACGTATAATATAATTAATTATAGTATGCGAATGACTTTGACTTAGCACTAATAATTGAGAGCATTAGGCCCCTTTCAGATTGTTCCTAGTGCTGCTCGTGGACTCCAATTATAAAGACCCTAACTTTGTATCTGTCACCATTATTTAAATAATTAAGCACATCATTAAGATAATCACGATGATAACTTCAAGGTGTAGACCCACTCAATATACAATTAATTTTCTTTTTGATGATTTTAAAGTCCAAGCTTTTGCATTTGATCCATTTTCTGTTTTGTTTTCAGTATCGAAACAAGTAAGTGAAAAATGAACAACAATTCTCAAAGCGTGGCCCAAATAAAAGCCCACACAAAGGTCGATGCTACAGAAATGAGAACTTAAATATGATATTAAATTGAATTATATATCCTTATTTTGGTAATAAATGTAGCCTATTACCAGCTTTCTTTTGCAAATAATAAGCACTTTAAAAGAATCCTTAATATCATTTCACAATTAACTTCAAAATAATAATTGGAGTATGGGCAAAACCCTACACCAAAATTGAAGAACAGAACAAGTATTAGTTCATGCATAATACTTCAATAATTTATTTAATTTATTTTTCTTGTTTGCTAGATTCCATATTTATGCAAAACATTTTTATAATTTCTACTTATTTAATGAAATCACAAAAGACTGAAAATTACTCGTTATCTGGCTACTTTGAAATTCTTATTCACATTTAGTTATTTGTACACATAAAACTTTCACTATTTATTATATTAATTCCACCAATTAAATTTGAGAGAATGATCATTACTCATAGAGATTTCAAACAATAATTTTATTATTGGTTGCCACTATTTATTTTCATGAAAACTAAAACCCAACTGGCAAGAATGAATAACACTGGCATGAGCTGTGCTGGCAGAAATAAAAAATAGTTTATAGATACAAGGCTTAGTAATGCAAGAAAAGAAATCATTTTTTAAGAAGTGATTCTCAGAACACTGTTCGACACAACAGTTTATTGAAGAAATAATTAATTTGGGGAAGATCATGTTCCATGGAATCATATCCTAAGCAAAGAACCAAGTAAAAACAGGCTAAGCAGCCAGAAAGTTCTGTAAAATGAACTAATATCATTGATACTTACAAAGAAAAAATCACTAAAATTTGCAGAAAAAACAAAAAAATAGAAGCCGGAGTATCTTGAATTGCAGAAGGGCCTCAGCAGAGGAATCCAAATTTTGTTAATTTGCTTACATGGAATCTCTTTGGTGTGAGCAAAATATTGAACAAACCCAGAACAACAAGCCTTTGTTCTCTTGTTGTTGAGGCTTTGTACTCTTTTTAGCCACCAAATCTGACATGTACTGAACAACAGCCTAATCAACAAAGAAGATGAACCAATCAGACATTAAAAAAATGATAAAAAGAGATCAAACCAACAATAATTTTGAGTTTTTGTGTTACCTGTGCGCCCATTTTAAGAATTTGTTTGGGTGGATCTTCCAATGGGGTTTCATCGATTTGAAGAACTCTCAATTTCGACAGGAATCTGAAAGATTCTGGCAGAGCTGTAATTTGGTTGGCACTTATGTCCAATTCTTCCAACAACTCAAGATTTCCTATTGATCTTGGCAAGTATCTAAGATCTGCAAAGTTCTTCCCGACGTTTAATTTCTTAAGGTTTACGGCGAAACACACGTTCTCTGGAATCGATTCTAGTTCGTTGAAGCTAACATCCAGTTCTTTCAAACTCAAAAGATTACCCATTGTTGTAGGAAGACCTTTGATTCTGTTGTAATGTAGGGTCAGAGTCTGCAAGTTTCCAAGCTTTCCAATGGCTTCTGGAAGAGCTTTTAGCTGATTGAAATCCAATCTTAACTCCATCAGTGACGAGCAAGATCCAACGGTGTAAGGCAATTCTTCAAGCTCATTAGTTTCCACATTCAGTCTCTTTAAACATGTCAAATTTCCAATAGTTTCGGGCAAATGGGTGAATTGATTTGAACTCAAGTTGAGATTGACGAGGTTTGTCAAATTAACGAATGAAGCAGGCAGCGAATTTAGACGGTTAGCACAAAGCTCAAAGTCAGTCAGATTGATGAGTTCGCCTATTGAATCAGGAAGGTTGGCAAGCTGATTTGAATGGAGGTCAAGCTTCACCAAGGATCTGAGGCTAACAATGGAGGGTGGAAGAACAGTGATCTTGTTTTCAGATAGGTCTAATTCAGTGAGATCTGATAATTTCCCAATTGAAACAGGAAGAGATTCCATCTGATCCATCAATTTTCCTTTGAGATCAAGCACAATTGACCCCTTTTTAGCTGAATTCTCAATCAGAGCTGCCACTTTCATCAAACTCATTTTCCCAATTTCTCCTCCTGCAAAAAAATAAAAAAAAAACTTCAGAATTCAGCAGCAAATAAAGAACATTCAGTCTTCATTTGATTATTGCGTGATATCCTAAATAAACGACAGAGAAGCAGTGAATTATGTCGGCAAGAAATCCAATTCGAACTTTGACATGAAATTGATGAGAAAGAAAATAGAAGTTTCAATTTCAAAATGAAATTGAATCTCCTGAGAAACTAGGGCTTCTTGAAGCAGAAACTTATACGTTGGGTCACAAACAAGTCAGATTTCATAGTTCATAATCCTTCTGTTAATTTGCAGGGAAAGCAACCAGAGAAAACGGAGAAAAAGTAGAGACGAACCTGAAGATAAAATAGCTTTGGCGGAAAAATTCCTAACCAACCCCTTTCTATCATTTCTTTCCGATTCTTCAACTTCCACCTTCTTTAGACTTTCATCGCTGATTTCAAATTTCTCCACCCTCTCACGCACATCAACAACCTTTTCATCATTCGCATCACCAGAAACAATCCTAGAAGTTCTCTGAATCAGATCATCGAACGTTTGAAACATCTTATCGAGCTCGACGAGGTGCAGAGCCTCTCTCTTCTGCCTATGACTATGCAACGAAACAACGTTCTCCCTCACCTGCCGCAGAACAGAGAGAAGCTCCACGGGAACGCCCTGCGGAGCCTCCTTTTTCGAAATTTCTAGGAGCTTCGCCTGCTCTTCGGTATTCACAGTTTGCACAACCGATGCAGCAGCTTCAACCTCTTCAACGGAAGGTCTCCGAGGCAGTGATCTGTAAATCCTCATGATTTCGTCCACTGCTTGACGAACCGCAGGAGATGGAGGTTCTTGCTCGGAAGAAACAGCCATGGCTTATGGCTATGGCGATTGAAGAATGGGAGTGGTCTTGGAGGAGAGAGTGGCACTTTTTTGGATCTAATAGCCTTTTGCTCTTCGTCCCATTTCGCAATTCTAGCACTATTTTTATTTTCTTTTTTTTTTTCTAAATAATTGTCATAAGATGATTTTTCAATTTCGCAAATTTCATAATTTTAATTTCTGTTTCTATCTTATTTTTTACACCAAAATTACGTATTTTCTTTAATAATTTTAAAAAAGGTTGCTGTCATAATGGTTTTCTTATTTAGGGTATGACAAAAATAGTGATTTTATGGTCATTTTACGACCAAAATCACAAAAGAATTATCCAACCATATTTGTGTCTGAATTAATATTTGATTTTGACATCCAAACCAAATCCTATTTTGGGTTCAACGATGGGAGCCAAAACATTAGTTTGATCGTAGATATAAGATGAACTCTAATTGAGATTAGTCAAGTTTTACGTTAAATTTATAACATATTATATGCTTATGCAAGACATTAATTTCATGAAATCATACCCATTTTCCAAAAAAAGATTAAAAGCTTAGAGATAAATAAATATTAGTATTGTCTCTTTTTCCGAATTGAAAAGGGGGACCGTTATATGCATATTTTTCCCCATTTATTTATTATACCTTTTAGGTAAATGAATTAAATTGTAATTAGAAAAAGAAATCATAGTCCAACCCTAGAAAAGTTATAATATGTCAACTAGTGAGAAGATTCTTCAATTTGAAGTAGCATGCATGTTACGTTGTTGTTGATTCTGCTTAATTGACACCACAAAAATTGTTTTAATATATTAAATTACTATAAAATACATTTTATTAATTACTCCAACGTCCTCAATATTCATACACAATATGCTTTGATTACGAGACTCGCGTGATTATATAACTCTACTCATAGTAATTTATTATATAATTCGATGTTAGATGGTGCATGTCTAATAGTGTGAGCTAAAGTCTAAATAACTCCTCATTATATTCATGTGACAGATTGTCGGATTTAATTATTTTTAAAATATGCAAAAAAGAAAAATTCTAGAGGTATCTACTTCAAACGTAAGTGGGCCAAATATGAGCGAGTAAAGGTGTTTAATATCATAGATAAAGGGAAGAAAAATAGGTGTCATCTAATAAAAGATCAATTCACAAGGGCTGCATGAATTCAACTGCAAATCTAGGAAAAGTTGATCTTATCTCCTCCAAGTATTGTTCATTTAGGTTTTTAATTTAATTAATGCATTTCATACTAATCAATTAAAAGGTTTGACAATTTATTTGAAGGGTAAATACCGATTTTCAAAAGTATGAGTCTCTTTGTAGCTAATTCTTCAAATTTTAAATCTTGACAATTGGCACATTGAATTCAAAAAATAGCTTTAGTTGACATCGTACCATCATCATATCTGATAAAATAATTCGGGTCATTGAATTATGAGATAATTAATAAAAAAAATATGTAGCTTAGATACGATGTTAGTTCGCTGTACATTTGTAGAAAAATCCATAATTCACCCAAACACTCAAATTTTTTGAATTTTTTAAATGTTTGATGATAAGTTTCGAATTCCCAAAGGATGAAATAAATATCGATAATATGAGGGTAAGATCGGTTGGAAATAACGAGGAGTGAATGAAGAAATGAGCGAGGGTTGCAAAGGAGGAAGAGGATAATGTTTGACAGGTTGGGGACACACATGGAGGAGCTTAGGTTGACGAGACATGCCCAGCTGGGCTGCCTCTTTTTTGTTTCGTAAAACATGCATGTGTGGTTGCTCCTTCATTTCAATTTATTGAAAGTAGGGTTTGGAGGTTGAAATTTGTCTTCCAACAATGTTTTTTTCTTAATTTTCATTTATCGATTGTGAGATGTGATCGTTTCCCCAAAACATAAGAAAAAATGAGTATTGTTCCCGTTAAAATTTGGAGATGTCACGTAATAAATAAACGAGAAACATTAATACGAACAAATGCTTTTAAAAAAGTCTCGTAAGTTTAAGATATTCGCTGACGAAAAAATATAAGCTTTATTATCATTGAGTTGAGTCAAGTTCTTCTATTTGAGTCCCATATTTATTTGTCAAAAATAAAACTTTAGTCTAAAGCAATAAAAAAATAAGGGTTAATCATGTAAAAAGTAGAGAAGAAAATGACAAAATTAAGGAAATAGTGAATAATTATTTTTGCCATGATTGTAAATTGCAATAAACTATTATTTATAATTTTTTATTATATCACTTTAATTTGGTTAATAATATTTGTTATATCATATAATCGTATGTATTTTGAGAGAATAGAATAAAAATATAAAATTAAAATTACTATAATTTTAAAATTAAGATCTAATTTGATAAGCGTCTCTCCAATGCCCCAAATTGTTCAAATGGACTGACTGTTGGGCCTGACCTGGGCCTTTCCCCAAGACCAAAATTGAAAAATTGGCATATTCATTCTAATTTGATTTTTTTTCTCTACACATCTTAATGTTTGAGGTCTTTTTATGTGAGAGATATTATTTAAAAAAAAATAACCATCGAATTTCTACCGATCTAGTCTGAAAGTTTCCTTGATTTCTAACAAATGTACGTAAAATTGTTATAAATTACGAAAAGCTCTCACAATGCGGTGAACTTGAGACAAAAATGAACAAGTTGTTTGGGTGTGGACCCTGGTGTCGATCTGGTTATAATGTTTAGTAAAATATGTGTAATTGTTTTTCAGGCTGAGCAAAGGGCAATAGTGAAGGAAAGACCTCGAGAGCAGGATGGTTTGAGCATCAAAGAAATTAAGCAAATGCATTATCTTTCAATGTACATTATTTCTTTCGTATTTTAAAAATAATTTAGAAAAATATTAAATAGAATAAGCAGTATAAATGGACGCATTCTAGCCTAGCCTTATTGTTATAATTTAGAGTGCCTTTAAAATGTGATATTGAAATGGGTACGGCAAATCTATTGTCTGCCTACTCTTCACTGTTATTCTTTGAGAATATATTATTAAAAAATAGAATAACAAAATGTTTACGGCTTTTGACTTTTCAGGTCATCGATGAAACTCCTCGAAAAACTAGCTTAGCATTCACACTTTGTCGAGAAACCAAAGTGGATGTAAACCCAGATGGTGGGAAAGTATTTATTTATTTCGGGTATTTTCCTACAAATTTCATCCATAAAATAATAAATATTCCTACCAAGAATCACACAAGTTTAATCTGTTGGGAAGTTGGTTTATTGATTTTTTTATTATACCAGATAATTCAAATAATGTATGTATTTCTTTTTCTTTTTTATATTGCTAGAGTCAAAAACCCAGAGCAGGATCGTTCGTCCCTTTCGTAGATCTATCCAAGCTTGAAATCGCCACTTTCTCCATTATTCTCTTCTTGGCTAGAAGTAAGTTTATTGCTTTTCTATTTAAAATCACTTTCTCCACTTTCTCCATAATAATAAAATGATTTACTTATGTTTGCTAGGATGGAGAGGATAAATCCGAAGAAGTGCCCTGAGAAGCACTTGCCACTGCCTAGGCCTACAGACAATTGTCTCGCAAGAGCCCTGGAGAAATTATGAGGAAAATTAACGTAATTGATTATAGGTATTTGTAATTTTTTCCCATGATTATGCTTTGCAAAATTTCTTTCTCCGCGTAGTTTGAGTTTAATAACAAACTTTCCTCTTCCAAGCAGAGATAATCTACACTCGTACGGGTATCGTCTGAACTGCACAAAAATATAATATTTAATCGTCATTGTATTTCACAGAGCGAGTCACTCTGACAATATTGAACGAGTTTTTGTGAAAACTAATAATGTTAGAAAAACAAGAAAATAAAACGAAGAAAACAAACAATAAAAATCTTATACATTCTTTCATTTTTCTTGGGGATGAAATTCGAAAAGAAAGAAGAAGTTAGGGCAAAAGAGAAAGCATGGAGGTTCAGTGGGCTGCATCTTCTTCCTCGCAGAATTTGGTGTACGCCGATGCGTCCATTAGAGACTCCAACTCAGCTGGGTCGCTCGGCTTCACCTTCATCATCCACCCTTCTTCAAACGGGCTCGAATTTATCTGCCAAATAATCAACAAAGTTACTAAAATTTTGCCTTCGCTTACGACCTCAAATCATACGATATCGAAGAGTTACCAAGCCAGGAGACTCTGAAAGCTTGGTGTTAACTTCGACAATTTCGCCGGAGATCGGAGAGTTAACGTCGCTGGTTGCTTTGACGCTCTCCACCGCCCCGAACGCCGCGCCTTTGCTCACTTTCCCTCCCGGCTCCGGCACCTCCACGAACACCACTTCTCCCAGATGATCCTGTTCGTCCATTTCCATCAGTATCCACCATCTCAAACAAAGCGTGGGACAAAAATGGCAAAAACAAAAACACATCTTTCTGTTCTGATAACACGTCTAAAAAAAATCATGCCAGAGAGAGAGAGAGAGACCTGGGCATGGTCAGTGATGCCCACGATAGCAACTCCCCCGTCATGCTTCACCCATTCATGGGAAGACGCATATTTCAAGCCATCCAAAACTACAAAATCCGAGACCAACCCATGATCGCCATGGACGAGATGAGAAAGCTAAAAAGAAGAACAACAGAGAGAGAGAGAGAGAGAGAAGTTGTACCAGTGGAGAAGCATCTGGAGAGGGAGAAAGAGGAGGAGAGAGAGGCTCTGGAGGAAGAAGAAAGCCTGAGAGCGTTGGCAGTGGAAGAAGCCCAGAATCTGAGAGCCATTATCGCCTCCTTCTTCGTCTGAGATGGATTGGAGTGGATGGGATGGCTAAGGAAAATCAAAGAGATGTAGTCTTGGTTTTATCCTGGACGAACGGTGGGCAGTGAATGCCTCATCCCTTGCTCTCCCTTGCCTTCTACTGTAACTTATTAACCATATCATTGTAATGGGCCCGGACTGGCCCAAAACATCCTCAAATTTCAGGCTCCAGCCAATTGCCCATCCCTCGGCCCCGGCCAAAACAAAATCAGTTCAAGTAAGTATATATTTGAACCTTAGCCCAGTTCGGAAATTAAGGAAAACAAAATTAGTTTTTAAAATAATCATATATTTCAAATAGGTATATATTTTCCAATGACCAATTAAAAGCATATTCAAAGCTGAAATATCATTGAATGTGCTATCGTAGATTAAGAAAAAAATATATTATGTGGTTATTAATTTATAAAAGAGAAATAGTTTTATGACAAAATAATAATAATTGACATATTTTAAATAATATTATTTACGAAATATCTTAACTATTGTGTAAATAAAAAAGACATAGTAAACCAATATGCATCTACGTACTCATACACACATATGCTCAATATATATATTGGGCAATACATCATATTGAGCACTAACGGCCAAATAAAAAAGGAAAGTGAGAAATAAGGACCTAAATTGCTAGCAACTTTTTGCCTTTGGATCTGTAGGTTGCTATTTGCTACAAAAAAAGGGGGGTCGATTTGATGATAATCGTCCACAAATCTGCGCTTTTGGGGATCGGATTTAAAATTTAGGGTATTGGGATCCAGCTGGGACATGTCATGTCTAGGTGGCTAATTTCCTTATAAAATAAATTAATGTGTTTAAAATCAATGGTGACTGGCCAAGGGTTTGGACTCGTGGATCTCATATTTGGTGCCAAATTAGTCATCGATTTGGTCTGTATTTGAGCCTTTCCCATCTGGATTGGCTTAGAACATGAAAAACTTTAATTTAACTTTATTTATTATCGTGGTGTCTAGGTCATCATTTAATAACAAAAATATATAGGAAAATCGACGGATAAAAATCAAACGTGCAAGATTCTTCCGAAAATGAACAACATTATTGAAAAAATCACGTATAATTTTGTGAAACATGTTTTAGACCGATTTGTCAACTTGTCGAACAGACAATAGTCAAGGCTTTTGCGAAATAGTTCATGATATCGAGAGATAGCTCGGATGATTTTCGGGATTTCTTCGTGGCTAAACCTAATTCATGAAAAGATAGATTTGTTGAAGACTGCAGACTATTTCCACTACTTTTATTAAATCGCTGTTAGTTACTGCACTTCTTTTCTGCATGCCAATGTCCACCGTTGGTTGAGTTTCCTAAAGTTCGTCAGATTTGGATGAATTACCCGTTCTAATTATTGAATATTGAATCCGTTATAGTCGTCGATGATGGGCGAGTTTGGAAGGAAGCGATAAAGTAAAAAAAAAAAAGTGCGAATATTTCTAACCACTTGCGATTGGAAAGGAAGTTTTGACAAGTAAAATTGATCACAGATAAAACTAAGACTTAAGAAAGATTAAAATAATAGGTTAAACTTTTCAACAAGAAACATCTTGATTAAGCTTTGATGGGTGGGATGACCTAACTAAAATGATTAGATTGAAGGAACAGCTGAACTTAATCTCCCTCTCTCTCTCTCTCCCTCTCACCATTATGGCAGTGCTAGATATAAATAGTTGTTTGCTAAAGTTAAGCTCAAGTTTTTGTACCTAAATGAAGATTTCTCAAGATCAACGTAAGGAAGATGATAAAATGAAGATTTGCTGAGATAATTGAAGATTATCCGAAGGAGTTTTTTTTATCGGTGCTTTGTTTGTTCATCAACCATGCTCTTCAGTGTCCTCACGGTACACTAGGTTACCATGATTGAAAGATCTTATATTTTATGATCATCTTTAGCCGTAATATTATCCATAATTGTATTAAGCGTATAAAACAAATACAGATTAATCAAATACAAAATAATCACGCCTTAAACCCTTATATTATAAATTATAAGTTAAATGCCTAAGATTACCAAACAATCAAACCTTAATCATCGAAATCCTACCAACCATATTTATTTATCAAAGATTATGGTTGTCGCATAGAGTTAAATTAAACAGTGTGTTATTTATCAGTAGGTGGACTTTCTCTTAAATATTATCAAACAAAAATATTTAGATAACTGAAAAGAAAAACATGAAAAAACACTGTTCGTTAACATGTCTAATGATGAGCAACAAGGTCAAACGATTGTGGGTTATAAGACTATCGAAAAACAGGTCGTTGTCTGCCTCAAAAACTTGTCGAATAAAACCTCCATCAAATATGTATTTTTCAATTTGTTATTTATGTTTAAATTCGGTCTCGACGATGACAAGTTGAAGAAACGTGGAATCTGACTCACATCTGCAATTTGCTTCGAGCAAAATCATGAAAAAAACCAGCAAATCAATGCAGATTTGATAGCCTACGTGTATACATATAATATATAATACCTTTAAATGTGGAAGAATGTTGGAGAAAGTTAGTGGAACGGCAAGAAGTTCTGCGAATTAAAAATACAAACCAGGGGATAGTTTAATCAGCGTGATAAGGAAGCCTGCATCGAAAGAATAAGTGCAATTTCATTTCAATACAAAAAAGCAAAGCCAAGGTTTAACTTTAACATTTATTAGTTGTTTAATGAATAAACAATACAATCCACACTCGGAAGTGAAAAAGTTAGAAATGGTTTTTGAAAAAAAGAGATTTTACGAAGGGAAGTATGAATACAAATGTAAGATGGGCGTGGGAAGGATGAAAGTTGTGGTCATCATTTGATGCCACGAGGTTCTAATTTGTCCCATTGATTCCACGAAAGGTCAATAATATTTGTTCTTAAACTAAAACAATTTCAATTAAATTGTTCTTTTCTATAAGGAAATGGAAAGTCCCAAGAACTTATCCAACGTTTCTTGTGATTTGTGTATTAGGGAATCTGACTAAGACTTCATCTTTAGAGGGAGTATGATCTGTAGCTAACACATTGCTTATATAACAACTTAGATATAGCGTAAAGATGAAGCTATGTAAGGTTGTAGTCACGCCGGAACGACATTCTTCGTTTTTTGGATCAAAATTAGTACCATATTTTTTCGATCTTTTGTCGAATTGCTCCAAGTAAAAATAAAACTTTATATGTGAATAATATGACTTTGTAGATTTTTCAACCACTCATTTATTACAAGTTAGACTTTGGTCGTCTATGCCTTTACGGAACGGGAGATTAGTGTTAAAAAGCAGAAGTTAGAAACGAAACTAAATACGTAAAAATTGGGTTAAGTGCGTGTGACAACACTTGTCACACGGTGGAGAGTTCAAATTAGATCCTCTTTTTTTTTTGGTGTAGTTGTAAAAGCACCCATTTTTCAATTATTTTTACAAAATTTAATAATAGACATAATATCGTTTGTTCAATTTTCGGGCCGTTTTGAGAAAATATGTGCGAATTTGAAAGTCCTAAAAAATGTACATGCGAATTAGAAAATTTTAAGGAATAATTCAATAGTTTCAATGAGAGGACAAAATATCGTGTTCTATAATATTTTGTGTATTCTGCACATTGGGTACATGCATGAACTTTAAAATAAATCATATTAAAGTGTTAAATGTTTTGCTTTATATTGATTAAACTAAGAATAATAAAAGAAAGCTACGTGTATGTTCTATGTTATCATACATTATACATAATTACTTTGCAATAAATAAATTATATTAGAATATATATTAATAGAATCAACGTTCTCTTTACTTTTTCACGAAGGGTTGGTCATTAGACAACTGTAGACCTAATAAATATTTACTTTCCAATTTTTTTAAAAAAATAATTACTAAATTAAATAGAGTTTAATATTTTTAAATTAATTCTTTAAATGGTTACATAAATGTCTTCCTATCCTGCGACTCAAGTACAATATAATTTATTTTAGGTTAGAGCATGCACGATCTTGTTATTAAGTTATGCCCAAAACGCGTTGTACTGAATGTGATAAAAAACTTTACTTACATATAGTATAAACTTTATTTCTGACAAATGATTTGCAGTTGTGTACTCCAACTAATTGGAGTCGTCATTGTCTTAACATGATGAGTCGTCACACACAAGGTTATGCTATACATGTGTACACACAATGTACGAAACTTGAGAAAATAATTCACATATAAATTATTTTGAAGCTATTGTTCTATTTTCTAAGTATACGATTTGTTATATAATATTTCATAATATTAATCAAAATTATTTTTAATATTTTATGATAAAAATGCAACATTAATTCTCCCAGAATATCTTCTATTGCACGACTGAATTCATATTTTTAATATAGCCTATCTATTTTATGTATTTATTATATATTAAATATACCCTCTCCTCTATTCTCGACCCTTAGTTAATGAACAAATAAAACAGTATTAAACGTTAATAAAATATTATTTATTTTCGCAATGTGGAGGACTTGGACACTTGGCATTAAGATAACCTCCATTTGTCCTCTCTCGAAATCTCCACCGTCTAAATCCACCCTTCTTCTATGTATAAAATACACTCTTTTCTCCCTTCTTTTACTTAAGAATTTCTTTAAACTTCAGTTGCTGAAAGCTCAACTCGCTTTCTTCTTCTTTCCCTCCCAACATTTTCATCATCTCCATCGAATTGGCAGAGCTTAGTTCTCCATCCCTGAACCTCCTTCAATGGCGTGCTTAGAAGTTTTTAAAGAGGTCAGCCTCATTTCTCAGCAAACGTGAACGAACTGCTCTCTCTCTCTCTAACTTTTTCTTGGGATCATGACAACTGCAGGGAAAATCGAAAAATGGGCAAGACCAATGCACTCTCGATGGAGCTGTTGACTGGAATGGGAAACCTGCAATCAGAACCAAATCCGGTGGATGGGTCGCCGGACTTATCTTACTTCGTAAGCTTCCGACTAAATTCCAAAGCATAAAAATAGATATTTCCCACTTTCTGTGATTATGACTAAGCCTTTTCCCATTAAATTATGAACCCGAAAAACTAAGCACTATACATTCCCTCAACCGGTAAAGTTTAAGGTTCCTCTGAGAATTCAAGCTCCTAGGATTCTGGGAGGGGATTTCAGTTGTTTTAAGAGAGAGAAAGAGGAGAGAGAGAGATAAGTAGAGCTGCGCCTGAGAAAAGTGAAAGAGCTTCTCGGTGGTCTTATTGGATTCCACAAAAAGATAAAAAAAAATGAAAAACTGTTTCGCTTTGCGCTCAAATCCAACCAAGTGTTTCTTCCCCGTTGCATGCGAGGGCTCTGCCAACTCGACCCTCATCAGAAGCATCCAAAAACTAGAGAGAGAAAGAGAAAGAGGAGAGATTGCCGATATAACTCAACTCTCCACATAACTGTCCAGATTCATATGCTTGAGAGAGAGAGAGAGATCCTCCAGCTCAATACGACATGGGAAGCGAAGTTAGGGGAGGGAGGAGAGAGAGAGAGAGGGGGAGAGGGGGAGAGGGAGAGAGAGGTGAGGAAAGCATGCCTTCATAGTATGCAGTGCCTCACACGTAATCACAACGCTTGATCAATGATTATCATGACGTCTGGATTGCCAGCTGACTTCACGTAGCCAATCAAAACACTGACAGCTGTAAACTCGGGCCCCACTTCCAGGGGCCCTCTTAGCCACACAAGAAAAGTGGGTCCTCCTCTCTTCTCATCGCTTCATGTCATTTTTCAAAACACTTCTTTTTGAAAAAGAAAATGGAAAGAGTAAGAAATCTCAATTACTTTGCTTAACGACTGAGAGACCTCTCAATCAAGAACAGATGTCTGGTTAAAAATCGTTACTTTCTTTCTCTAAACATAGCCACTAGCCAATAGCCAGTAGCCACTAGCCATTTTTTTCCTGCACAATCTCTCCAAGAACTTCGTGTTTTTTACGTTAAAGTTTGAACTTTTTGACGTTTGAAAAATCGAAAACAGTGAATCAGGGGCTGGCAACTCTGGCGTTCTTCGGAGTAGGAGTGAATCTGGTGCTTTTTCTGACGAGAGTTTTGCAACAAAACAACGCTGACGCCGCCAATAGCGTTAGCAAATGGACCGGAACTGTCTACATTTTCTCCCTCGTCGGAGCTTTCCTCAGTGACTCCTACTGGGGACGATACAAGACCTGCGCCATTTTTCAAGTCATCTTCGTCGTTGTAAGCATTCAAAATGACTGGTTTAAACCTAGCTAAACTGGTTGTCCGTTGATTTTCTATCTGACTGGTTCATCGTTTTTGTTTTCATTGGTGGTTTTGAACAGGGATTGGTGTCGTTGTCGCTTACATCGTACCTGTTTTTGATTAGACCCAGAGGCTGTGGAGATGCAGAAACTCCATGCGGTACCCATTCGAGCTTGGAAATGGGGTTATTTTATCTCTCAATCTACCTCGTAGCTTTGGGAAATGGAGGCTACATGCCCAATATCGCTACTTTCGGGGCAGATCAGTTCGACGAGGAGGACCCTAAAGAGGGGCACTCGAAAGTAGCCTTTTTCAGCTACTTTTATTTAGCCTTAAATCTCGGCTCTCTCTTCTCCAATACTATTTTGAGTTATTTCGAAGATGAAGGGATGTGGGCGCTGGGATTCTGGGCTTCTACTGGTTCTGCATTTTTAGCTCTACTGTTGTTTCTTTGTGGGACGCCGAGGTACAGACATTTCAAGCCCAGTGGAAACCCTCTTTCAAGATTCTGTCAAGTTTTTGTTTCTGCGGTGAAGAAATGCAAAGAAGAAATGCCTGCTGGGGAAGATGAGCTCTATGATTTGGATCCAAAAGAATGCTCAATGAATGAGAATCGAAAGTTGCTTCATACCAATGGATTCAAGTAAGAATCAAATTATTTTTCAATAACCCATTTCTCAGAACTGTCAAAGTTCGACTAACAATTATACAAACTGTGTGAAAATTTCTAGGTTTCTCGACAGAGCAGCATATATTTCGTCCAGAGATTTGGACGATCAGAAGAAAGGCATGAACAATCAATGGCGTCTGTGCCCAGTCACTCAAGTAGAGGAAGTCAAGTGCATTCTGAGGCTTCTCCCGATCTGGCTATGCACAATAATCTACTCAGTCGTCTTCACCCAAATGGCCTCGCTCTTCGTCGAGCAAGGAGCAGCCATGAAAACCACAGTTTCAAATTTCCGAATCCCGGCCGCAAGCATGTCCAGCTTCGACATACTCAGCGTGGCAGTGTTCATCTTCATCTACCGACGAATCCTCGACCCACTCGTCGGAAGACTCAGAAAAACAAGCTCGAGAGGACTGACCGAGCTTCAAAGAATGGGAATCGGGCTCATCATAGCCATGATCGCCATGATTTCAGCCGGAATCGTGGAGATTTACCGGCTCAAATACGCGAAAGGAGAGTGCGTCCACTGCGAGGGTTCGAGCTCGTTGAGCATATTCTGGCAAGTTCCGCAATATGCATTCATAGGAGCTTCAGAAGTGTTTATGTACGTGGGTCAGCTGGAGTTTTTCAACGCTCAAACCCCAGATGGGTTGAAGAGCTTTGGAAGTGCTCTTTGCATGACGTCTATCTCCTTGGGAAACTATGTCAGTAGCTTGTTGGTAACAGTGGTGATGAAGATTTCTACAGAAGATCGCATGCCTGGTTGGATACCTGGAAATCTAAATAGAGGCCATTTAGACAGGTTCTATTTCCTTTTGGCGGTCCTGACCTCCATTGATTTAGCACTCTATGTTGGGTGTGCTAAATGGTATAAGTCCATCAAGTTTGAAGGAAAGTATGCTGAAAATGGTGGCCAAGACAGCCTTCTTCATGTCTGATTTGACCTGAAATTCACCAGCTTATGAGAATAAAGTAGAATGCATGAAGAAGAAGAAGGTGGAGTTAGAGAGAGAAACAGCTGTGGGTTCAGCTCTTTTGCACCCCGTTTCTCTATCTATGTCCATCTTCTCCACCTGTGAAGAATTTATCAGTGATTTTTACTGACAGAAGATTTTTTTTTTTTTTGTAGAAGTTCATCGGAATCTGACAAAATTGGGTGCCTCTGTTGTTCTAGTTTGCAAAAAAGCTACGTACACCTCAAGACTATCCAATCCATAAATAAGCTAGTTTCCTTTAATTTAAATTTGTACAGCATTCAGTTTGTGAAGCCAAGAAAACATCCATGTTTTCTCAGACAGTCCAGACCAAAACATGGACAGAAACAAACAACAAATGCTTTGATTAGTCGTTGAAATGTCAAATAAGACACTCACAGACCAAACACTGACTTAAGAATCTGCGAAGAAACATGGAGGTCAAAACTTCATTTTTACATAGTTGGTAACTTCAAACTCTAGAACCAACCTAAGATTAATCAATCAGATCGTAAATGACAGAAACAATTGTCTAAGAACCAGTTTGGGTTCTCAATATCTCAAACACTTTCACCAGATTATCTCAGAAAACACAAAGACCAAAACTTGGGCGATTTTGGGATCAAAGTAACCTCAAGTGAAGATAAATCTGTTTGCAAGCGCGAATCAACCTCGAACCTTCCGGACTTGAATGTGATGCGTAGACTCTACACGCCAGATCGGTTGAGCTCCGCTTTGAACTAATGTCACATGCTCTCCCTCCTTCAAAAGGCCCTTTTCCTAAAACCACAGACAAATTTTGCACAAGTATGAAACATTTATCATAATATGGGATGCACATAATTGAAAGCCGCATACCAGTAACAGCTTAATTGCTCTGGAGAAGGTTTCTTCTGCATCATTTGAAAATTTCATGTAGATGGGCATGATCCCATGATATAGCACCAGTCTTTGCTTAATCCGAACCCTGCCAAGCACAAGAGAGAGGACTTAGAGACTGCCTATACAAAAAAAATCTTTATTGTTCATTCGATATTTGCATAGTGCTAATCAAGTTAAGATCTATCTGGAATACCCAAAAAAGGACAAATTTGCACAGCCGGAAAACATGAGATTAGCGAAAGTAGGATAAAAGCTTACTCGTTCGTGAAGGCAAAGATGGTCGAACACGGTCGATAATGGCTCAAATTTATGGCCATGGAACCAGTTCTTGTGAAAACAATGATAGGAGTATTCAGGGTATTAGCCATTGTCGTCGAATGAAAAGCGAACATTTCTCCCATATGACTCTGCGCCAACAAAAAGTATAATTAGCAAAAAAACAAAAACAAATCCCGATGTAGAAATCTTATATATCAGCGTCTTGTAGGTAAGGAACTGCAGTAGTAGTAGCTTTGAATATATATAAATATATTTTAATTTCAGCATTAACGCCAGAAATACCTTTATAAAGTTATGAGCAATGGCATAGCATATATTCAACAAACCTTGTAGGCACTTAATTGATTCAGAGGAGTAATGCTAGCTGGCAGACTTGATTCTGTCCTCAATGCAACTGTATGCATCACTTTAACAGCCTTCAAAGGATACCTATGACGACCAATAATGAAAATTATATAAAACGGCAGCCGAATTTCCACCCAATTATAAAGGTAGCCAACCATTTAATAAGAAGAACTTCAAACAATAATGGATTTTTGATGTTTCTTTAAGCCACGAGAACTTACTTTCCATGGGCAGTTTCTCCAGAAAGCATGATCGCATCAGAACCTTCTCGAACTGCGATGGAAATGTCGGAAACCTCAGCTCTTGTAGGTGTGGGATGGTCAATCATGCTTTCTAGCATGTTTGTGGCAACAATCACTGGTTTCTGCATACTCTGACACCTTTTAATAATGTCCTCCTGTCAAAGTAAGTGTTGTTGAAAACATTTTCCTTTACATAGCAACATCCTAACAGAACCAAAGCACGAGGATTATGCCCACAAAACTTATCTACCCATCATCTAAACTTTTTTAATTTAATTTCTAACTTTACTGGAACCTTCATAATTCTTTGGCCAAAAAGTCTTCAGACATCACAATTTCCTTAACAATTTAGCCGAACACTTGGATTTTTGTAACTTGCACTTACATACACAAAGCTTATGATGTTGGATTTTCGTAGTAACTAGCCTAGTAAAACATTTATTCGATAAGTCCTATGTATATTCACACACAATGGCAAAGAAAAAAAAATAGTTTCAGTGGATTTGAATAAGATGCTTTGCACGATCTTTCTATGATATTTAACATTTATACTGTTTTTTCCACATCAGAATATAGTTTGCTGTTTTTTATCCACATAAGAATATAGCTACGTATGGATATTACCTGCAACAAAGGAACTTCCTCGATTGGAAGTTCAGCCCCCAGGTCTCCACGAGCAACCATGGCCTAAGTAGACATTCACAAAAATAATTTCTTTTTTCAAAATTAGACTCCAGAACCCACATTGTAGTACTCATTAACGTAAAGGAAAAAAAAGAATTTATCCAAGCACAAGAAGTTATCAGTTTTATCCAATCTAAATCGAGTAGGAAAAAAGATTTTTCTTAAAGAAAACTTGTTCCGCTGCAAATGAACCATAACCATATAATTATATATTAAATCAAAAGTAATAGTCTTATGAACAATTAAGGTTAACCAGTTTGTTGAGCTTCAATGGATGGTAACTACAGAAAAATGTTAAATAATTATCAAGAAGAAAAAAAATTAAGTAGAAGCAAATAACAAATGTTTTGAGGGTTATCTCCCACATAATAAAACATCTTGGTTAGCAAATCCAATCCTTTAAAAGCAGAGTATTGAGGAAGCATAAAATTTGACTACCAAAATGTTTGGAACCATCAAGAAGAAAAACTAAATAAAATTAGAGGCAAACCCCATCAGATGCCAAAAGTATTGAGTGAAGATTTGGTATAGAGTCCGCACTTTCGATTTTAACAATCACATGAATATCTGCATTACAGCCTACACAAACAAAAAACAAATCATTAAAAAGAACTTGTAAAATATAACTCAAGAACTGAATCAAATACTAAACGAGGCGAGTGTACTTTTAAGATAATCCTTCAACTCATGAACTACTCTAGCATCTTTCACAAATGACACAGCATAGAAATCAACTTGATTATCCACCCCAAACTTTATATCTTCCCAGTCTTTGTCTGTGCAAATCACAAGTATTTCAGATTTTAAAAAACAATTCAGTTAGAGGATATACAAAGGATTAAAACTCCTTTACAAAGACAATAATGTACCAGTTATTGAAGGCAAAGTTGCACTCTTTCCACGAACATTCAAATGGCGACGTGATTTCAGTTCTCCACCATCAACTACCACACACTTGACCAACTCATTTGTTTTCGATTTAACAGCGAAAGACATCATTCCACCTAGCAAAGAGAAAAAAAACTCCTCAAATCACCAAAAAAAAAACAGTTTCTTGTGCTCAATTCGATATAACTTATCCTAAAAATGGGGACAAGGAAAAACAAAATGTGATCACTCACAAAAATTTTATAGAACCCAAACTCTAATACTGAAAATGCAAAAATTTCTTTTTCCCAGAAGAAATTCATTAGTTGCAAAATTGATATACACTATGAAAACTAAAACTTGGAACTATATAATTACAAATTACTAAAATCAAGTCTCCAAAATCAAATCTTGCATAGCATTAGAGTTCATGGTATGTGCTAGCAACCTAAGTCCTCATAATCAGTGAGGCAAATGCAAATTTCATTTTCTCAATATAACGATGAAATGAAGAAACTTCCTTACCATCCACTAGTAAAATATCTCCAACCTCCACATCATTCACAAAGTCGTCATAATTTACACTAACAGTATCTTCTGCACTGACCCCTCTCTTTATAGTGAAGTTAAATTCTTCTCCTTCTTTCAGCATGATTAATTGAGGTACATCTCCGCTTCTAACCTCAGGACCCTAGCAACCATTAAGAAAGATATCAAAATATCAAAATGAAGAAACTTAAACTCACACAGCACATGAAATTTTCAAAACAGCATAAAACAAGCACATTCTTAGACTTTTCCTGACCCTTTTTACATGAAAAACAAGTACGTATTTCATCAAAACCTACCGGATATGGAGTCATCATACATAACTAATGAAGAATTACAGTATACCATATTATTTTTTGGAATCTCAGTCCTAATTAAATGAAAAATTGCGGATCATGTTTTAAAAATTAAACCAACATACCTTGGTATCAAGCATTATGGCAATGACTTTTTCTTCAAATTGAGAATTATATTCCCTAACCAAATCAATAGTTTTCTGGTGTGATGCATGGTCCCCATGTGACATATTCAAACGTGCCACATCCATTCCAGCTTCGGCCAATTTCCAAATCATTTCGCGGGTGCTTGTAGATGGTCCGATTGTACACACAATCTTAGTTTTTCTCTGAGAATTTGAATTTAAGCTTTCTTTACTCAGAGTATTGTGGCCAGATTGGGATTGGATTGGAGAGTTCAACTTGTCCTGAACAAAATACCCGTTTCATAAGAAGGAAAGCAAAAGCAATAGCCACAGATTGATTTTTACATCACTATCAATCTCCATTATCTCGTAACAAATACAATTAGCGTGCAAAGCAAAAACTCTATATTTGAGACTAATACACAACACAGGGTAATTATATATAAGCAGGTTAATCTATGGCATCGTCACATCTTGGAGGAAGAAATGACCAACAATTCGATATACTCCAGCTTCTATTTCCTCTCGTTTTTCCACGACAGAAATCGTATAGAATGAACCAGATATTCAGTCTAGATCCTCAAACCATACAATGTTCCAATCAAAATTCGAAATCTCTTTGTTTTCTATCAACTTTATTAACGACCAAACAGAGCAGTTACGAATGCAAATTAAAAAGACAATACTCACCGAAGCAACGGGACCGTTAGTGGGGGCGAGGTGGCCCCTCTGATTCATTTCGGTGATCTTCAAAGACCGAACGGAGAACACGTGCTTTTCCTGAACACATTTGGCAGTTTTCGATTTGAAAGGAGAAAACACAGAGAGATTATTGGAAGAGGAGAGACGGTCGTAAGGCCTAGTAGAGTCAGATTTGGGCAGAGACATTCTGGTTGAAAGATTCATCGTCGCCATCGAAAAAATAAGAGCTTTGAAACCGAGAGAGTTGGAGGAGGTAGAGAAGAAGTGCGATAAGTTCCTGCGAGAGAGGGACCCTGAAATCAAATGATGTGCAAAAGAGACAGCCAAGGGTTGGCTTTTGTGGTGAATTCCTCGAGGGAGAGAGGAGAGACCAAGTGTTTGGGAGGCGGAGAGGAGAGAGAAAGCGAGACAGGTGTTTGAGACAGTTGGTTTTTCTCACTCGCGGCTTAGCTGTTGGGCAGCACGCTCCCCGGCTTCGCCGAGCGCAGCTCCTGCTTTTACTCCCTCCAAAGTAAATTAAGGATGTTAATGTATTTTGCTAGAGATTCTTATAAAGGGACCATGATTTTTCTTTTTTTTTTTCTTTTTAATTTTACTTTGCTTAGTATGTCACTCATTGATATAATTTATTATTTGAAATTACTGTTTCTAAAATGAGTTTTTTAATTCAGGGATTTTTAATTCAAAATTTGAAATTTTATTATTCTAGAAGTAGCTATATTTATGAATATCAAATTTTCTGAAGCAATAATACAATTGATCGCAAATTGAATGATAATCAAAATGAAAATTTCTATTAAAAATTATTGTAACATTTTACTATATTTATGTAGTTATTTTTACATTTTATTTTACACCATAGATTACCCCAATCGGTGTGATCAAAAATCATATTATTGGTTTGAGAAAAGCATCAGTTAATGTGAATTATGGCTTTTCTGCAGATCACGCGCTTGTGCTGCTAGTGGTTCAGCCAGCTGCTACTCAGAATCTTATTAGGGCACCCTGCGGAAATTCCAAGGATCTTTCGAAACAAACCATGAAAATATCGCCCCTGCCCATTCAACATCTTCCACGTGTACATTCTCTTCATCCAACGGTAGAGAAACTGCTACCCCGAAACGTACGGTGACATTGCTTCTATGCTGCAAAAAGCTTCGAGAACGACGTCGTGTTTATATTTCTAAAATGACAATGCCAAAGACTACGTAGAACTAACCTTATTCGATTTCCTAGAAAATATCGAATTAAAAGACGCACCGGCTCCGAGCCTAATGACACATACCTTCGATAATACTGTTATGGTTCTCTATTTCACATTTCATGACATTATATATATGTATAATCGAATGGAATGAAATTAGTGTCATTTCTTCTTGGTAAATTCGCTATCAAGCAATATATATGGAGTAATGACAGCCTGTGATGTACAGCTTGAGTTACATATCATTTGATTGTTTTTCAACTGCAGTCTTCCGGCCATCGAGAGATTATCGAGTGGCTTATTTCGAGAGGTGATAGCGACAAACAAAAGAATTCCCTTGCGCATTTTTATTAGTATTTTTCAAAAGAATTCTATAATATATCATCATGAACTTACATTCGATTTTAGTGCTTGCTCGTCGAAGAAAAGAAGAAAGAAAGGGAGATAGCACAAAAATAGACTGCGAGTTTTATTAATTTTTTTTTGTTTTCGTCAGCATCAATCACAGTATATAATCAATCTTGGAATTGAGGATCGGAAGACCAAAGAGTAAAGGATGAAAACAACCCAAATCAAGCAGCAATCCTTGAATTGTAACCAGCTAAAAGAGAAGGTATAACTGACATTTCTGTCCATTAATTCAGAAAAAAAATGACATGATTACTGTTCTTTGACATATTTCAAAGACAAGAAAGACCACAACTTCATCCACAAGATCGCACTCACTTAAAATTAGATTTTCCGGTCAGAAAACTACGCGAAACTGGGGAGCTTCGGACCCACTCGCCGGCAAAATCTCCCATCGGCAAGGCTCCAGCTCGTCGGAGACGGGGCAGTACCCAGCGAGAGTCACCTTGTCGGAAGAAGTGGAAACAGACCCGAATTCGAAGACTGTAGCTCGAGCAGCTCGTGGTAGTTCTACAGCACCGTTCATGCCAGGAGCCTCGGCATTCTGGAAAGCAGGATTTTCAGAGGATGCGGAGTTAGGGTTTTTGTTGGGTTGAGGCTTGGAATTTGATGGGGATTCAACAGGCTTGCCTTTCCACCATGAAAGAAGACCCATCGAAAATATGAAAGAGCGAGAAGAAAGGTTTAGGGCTTTGGAGGGGATCTAGGAATCAAATGGATAAAGAAGGTTGGGGCTTGGCCCTGTGATGAAATCCCAAATAGGATCTATGACTAATGTTTAAATAACTAAATATTTAAAATACCATCGTCTTCGTTTTTGATTTTATGATTCAATTTAATATTAATCATAGTATAAAATACAATTGAAAGTTAAAACGAGCCTTAAAATTCAACATTTCGGTGGAAGTTTCTCTTAAATCGGTCTCAGGCCGTATGAACATAATTATAATTGATTACAATCATAAGGCAAAATCAACCTAGATCGAAACTACCTTCGGCTTGATTTTGTCCACATTTTAAAACATAAGTAGAAGAGAGAGGTTCATATTGGACTAGGCTGAGTACATGGCCACCCCAATTCATGCACGTCCGGGACAAAGGGACGGCCATCTTGCATGCTATCAAAGTTTTAATATTTGTTTCAAATTAGGTGTGATTACAATTTGGGCTTGACCAGTTTTGAGGTAAATTAGAACAAGAACCATGAAATACAGGCTACTTCTAACTTTTCTCGATTTGGTTCTATATTTAAAAATAAAATAATAAAATTTATTTTTATTATATTTGGATCGAATTTTGATTGATTGAGCCGAGTTTGAAATCAGTTTTTTAGTTTATATATGATTGTATTTGATTTTGGATTTGATTTTAACCAATTTTGGATTATTTTTTGACCAACCGTTCGATTCTTGATTTCATGGTTTTTAAAAATTAGGATCGGTAATCGATTTAAATTTTCAGTTTTGGTTTGGACTATGGTCTGAAACCTAATTTCAAATAATAAGGTTAGCTTTGTTTGATTTTGAAAACTTAGGGTTTAAAATTGAGTTTTCATCCAATTACGATTAATAATACGCTATAAATTGTTACCCTAATTTATTATTATTACAATTACTTCACTTGCACGCGAAAGTACTCTCCAAGAAATAGGACGGGTAGGTACCGTCTTCTGGTGTTTTACGTTTCTCACTGCCCTAACCCTAGTCTGAATTGGGGGTCCTAAAACCCTTTCCGTACTCGAATTGAGAATGGATTCCGAAGAGAGTAGCCTCTTCGAGACTGCTTCTCAGCCCGACACGGGCAACGACGCCTACACTTTTCTCGAATTCAATTCACAGGGCGAAGATTTCGATTTCGATGAATTTCGTGATCCCGTCAGATCTTCAATTGCGTGGCCTACGCCGTCTGATTCATTAGGGGACGCCGCAGACCGTGGCGGTGGTGCCGGTTCAGATTACCAGTCAGATGCATCACCAGTATCTGCTCCGTCTGGAAGTGGTACGAAGGGTCGCACTGGTGGGTTGGGTGGAAGTAGCGGCAAAAATCAAGTTGTTGACGCTTTGGCAGCGGGGATTGGTGGGTTGAATTTTGACGAAACTGGCGAAGATGATAACTATGTCTTTGGGAAAGGGAATTTCACCGAACATGCTTGCAGATACTGTGGCGTTTCTAACCCAGCTTGCGTCGTCAGGTGCAATGTGCCCTCGTGCCGTAAGTGGTTTTGTAATTCGAGGGGGAATACTTCCGGGTCGCACATCGTAAATCATCTTGTGAGTTCATTTTCTTAGTAGTTTTCCCGCGTTTCTAGGATTTTATTATTTTCGTATTTTTGAACTGGTAGTAAAATTTCAATTTAATAATTACTTTGTTTTTTTTTATTTTACTCCTACAATTTTCAATTTTACTCCTACAATTTTCAATTTTACTTTTAGCTCACTACTTCTCGTTCTAGTGTGCAATTTGATCAGAGTGTCATTTTTTTTTGTGCTGGTTAAAATAGTATTTCTAAATTTGCGAAGGATCGATTTTATTGCTACAGTTTTTCTCATTTTTCTGCCAAATTATATATTTGTATCTTTGATGAATGATGGCCTCCGGTGCTTTTATGGTAGGTTCGAGCCAAACACAAGGAAGTTTGTCTTCATAAAGATAGTGCTCTGGGGGAAACGATTCTTGAATGCTACAATTGTGGATGTCGGAATGTGTTTCTTCTTGGATTCATTTCAGCCAAGACAGAGAACGTGGTTGTCCTTCTTTGCAGAGAACCTTGCTTAAATGTTAATGCATTAAAGGATATGAATTGGGACCTCAGCCAATGGTGCCCCCTGATTGATGATCGTTGTTTTCTTCAATGGTTGGTAAAGGTGAGCATTTCATTTATTTGTTTTCTTTTTATAGGTGCCTTGCTGTATTTTCTTTTAAAGTGATGCATAGAGATGACATTTAAATGCCAAGCATGCAGGTTCCATCTGAACAAGAGCAGTTGAGGGCTCGTCAGATTAGTGCTCAGCAAATTAATAAGGTCGAAGAGCTTTGGAAGATCAATCCTGATGCTACCCTTGAAGACCTTGAAAAGCCTGGTGTTGATGACGAGCCTCAGCACGTAGTGTTGAAATATGAAGATGCTTATCAGGTGGAGTTCATATTCTTGATAATTGGTTTACTTTAGAATACATAAGGATCTATCTCAAAATTGCAATTATCTCATCTCTTTTTGAAAAAGGTTTTTGAGTTTTTTTGCCATATTTGTTTATCTATAATTTGAGGGTTTCTTTGTGATCGTAGTATCAAAATGTGTTTGCGCCTCTTATCAAGCTTGAAGCTGATTATGATAAAGTAAGTCACTGCCAGTGGCTATTTTAATATTTGATTTTTATATTCCCAGCATCTATATCTAAATTTTTGTTCATTTAACATTTTGTTATTTCCTCTTTCTTTAGACTATGAAAGAATCTCAGAGCAAGGACAATATTACAATTCGGTGGGACATTGGTCTTAACAAAAAGCGAATAGCATATTTTGTCTTTCCAAAGGTTCTAGACACTGGGTTTTTTTTTCATATACAAATTTTTGTGTAATATTGCTGTACTTAAGTTTCATTCGTATGTTTGACCTACCATTGTTTTGGTATAGGAGGACAATGAGTTGCGTCTTGTGCCTGGAGATGAGTTGCGGCTACGTTATTCTGGTGATGCAGCCCATCCAGCATGGCAGTCAGTGGGACATGTTGTATGTAGTGTTAAAAATTGGAAATATTAACGATAGTTAATTATCCATAACTATGAATTATGCGTTTACTCTTTTCCCAGGTTTAGTTTCTATTTTGACGATGCTCATAAATTTTGATAACTATGTTTACAAAATCCTTCTGTTTCAGATCAAATTAACTGCTCAGGAGGAAGTTGCACTGGAGCTTCGCGTTAGTCAGGTAGTGTTGATGTTGTTGAAATTAAAATTGGCTTCTAGCTGCTCTATTAATACCACATTCAACAGATTATAGACGTGGATTGCATTTAGATTTATTAAACAATGCTGATAACCCTGCCATGAATGGACAACTCCTAGGTTTATAATTTAAGGACCTAAAGATGAATTTTGTAATAATTATGTCAACTACTTTGTTTGTAGGATTCAAAATTCTTTTTATATGGAATTGGAACTTTTCTTTTTCATCAGTTTAGTTATAACTTAGAAGTGCTTTTTGTTTGCAAGCAGGGAGTTCCAATCGATATAAATCATGGTTTTAGTGTTGATTTTGTGTGGAAGAGTACAAGCTTTGACCGAATGCAGGGAGCTATGAAAAATTTTGCTGTAGATGAAACCAGTGTTAGTGGGTGAGCTGCAGCTCTAGGATCATGCACTGGTTCATTCAATCTTTTTAGCACCAACTTCTATTGCTGTGTTTTTGGATTTTTAGTTTCAACCTTTTTTATACAGTTACATTTATCATCACTTGTTGGGCCATGAAGTAGAGGTACAAATGGTCCGCAATACACTGCCTCGTCGCTTTGGTGCACCTGGGCTACCAGAACTTAATGCATCCCAAGTAATTTTTTTCTTCTATTCGTTGAATGTGTAGTTGAAATAATTATATACTGAAGATGTTTTTGTCTTGGCTAATTCAATGTGAAGTTAAAACTATTTACATGTCTCGTGTAATGTAGTTATTTATTACACCAATTATTGAGTTTTTAACTTGTTAAACATGGTTATTTCTACCTTGAAAGTTTTATCGGTAACCGAATTCTTTCAACCATGCATTCTTTGCAAGAAAAAGGGATTCATAAGAAAAATGATAGGGCTTTTCAATTCCCTTCGGTTTATATATTAGTTACAATATAAATGATTTTTGCCATGTAGTTGCCACCTTTCCTATTTCTAACTAAATTTAGCTGCAATTCTAAATTGTCTAACATGTTGAACAACATATGTCCATTTTCCTACTTGTATACATTATTTATGTTCCTAATTTTTTCTGTGGTCCTACTCACTTCTATTCTCTTATTTATTGGGAGGTCTTTGCGGTAAAGAGTGTCCTTCAGAAGCCTATAAGTTTGATACAAGGTCCACCTGGCACAGGAAAAACAGTAACCTCTGCAGCTATAGTTTATCACATGGCCAAACAAGGCCAGGGGCAGGTACAATTCAGTATTTAGTGCTGTAGATTGTTTACATTGTTTTGTTTCACACAGGCATGAAAATAAATGTTACTGTCCTAAGCTTTGATATTCTTATATCTTATTTGAAAAAAAATGATTATTAATTCTCTTTATTTTTCAGGTTTTGGTTTGTGCACCTAGTAATGTTGCAGTGGACCAACTTGCGGAAAAGATTAGTGCCACTGGATTGAAGGTAACAATTCAGTTCCCTGCAGCATTTTATCATTTTAAACACTGGTTTATATGCTATGTAGTATTTTCGTAGTTGATGAAATTCTTTTAGTGAGAAAAAATCTCCATTTAAAGTAGAAATGTTCAAAGTTTGGGTGCATAATGAATCTATGCTGTTATGCATCAAATATTTACTGATCACTGAATGGAGAAATAAATTTATGTAATGCTTGTAGTAATGACATCCTCACTGGCTTTGCCCTCTACAGCTCCTATTGCCTCGAATAACAATTCTTTTATCTATTGTTTTTTTTCTTTCAATTTTAAGTTTCAAGGCTGAATTAAGTTGTGTAATTACTTCCCCCTCTTCAATCTAAGGTGGTTAGATTGTGTGCAAAGTCAAGGGAAGCTGTAAGTTCACCGGTTGAGCACTTAACCTTACATTATCAGGTCAGTTTGCTTGTCAGATTCAGTAACAAACTGCATGTTGTCATGTTTTCAGAAATGTAAGTTTCACGAAGATAACCAACAATATTTGTAGGTCCGTCATCTGGACACATCTGAAAAAAGTGAACTGCACAAGTTGCAACAATTGAAAGATGAACAAGGTCTCTTTAATCTTCTGTTTATCTCTTACCAAATAAGTCCAGTTAAGGTTGATATTATATTGTCTTGGGTTTTCTGCCAAGCAGGTAATGTTAAATCGTGTAATGTAAACACATAACAGCAAATTGGTTAGAACAATAAGGCTCAAAACTTGGAAATTTGAAGAACAAAAAGTTGAAAGAAAGGCAAAGGAAAATAGAAGGCTTTGGATAAAGTAGAAGGAATAAGCACTTTGTAGATTAAGTAATTGTCTCCTTTTTTGAAGTGCTGACGCTTTTGGAATACTTAATAATTCATATTTTAATTCTTTGACATTGTTCCTGTTTATTATACTTTAATGTGAATATGTGGATGTTATGATGTATCTCAATATGTAGAATCACTGTTGATGAAACTTCTGCAGGAGAATTGTCCAGTAGTGATGAGAAAAAATACAAAGCGCTAAAACGAGCTACAGAAAGGGAGATATCTCAAAGTGCTGATGTCATTTGTTGCACATGTGTTGGTGCAGGAGATCCTAGGCTGTCAAATTTTAGATTTCGCCAGGTTGATACACATTATTACAAACACTTTTAGTAAAAAAACATCAGCTCACATTTCGTAGCTTTACTTTAGGTACTTATTGATGAGTCTACTCAAGCAACGGAGCCTGAATGTCTCATTCCACTTGTTCTTGGAGTAAAGCAGGTGTTGATGATTGTTGAATAAGAAATCTACTTGAACATTTGCTTTTTGCATCTTAACTATGGTGTACTCTTTATCAGGTTGTTCTTGTTGGAGATCATTGTCAGCTTGGTCCTGTCATTATGTGTAAGAAAGCAGCTCGAGCTGGTTTAGCACAATCGCTTTTTGAACGACTTGTTCTTCTTGGTGTTAAACCCATAAGGTTGCAGGTAAGTTGCTTATTAGTCGGAGGATGGTGTATGCATGCTTGACGCATTTGTTAATTTTCAGTTTAATTACATTCCTTTCCAAAAAGTTATCGTAATGTGGTAGAATTATGTATTGGTTGTTTAACCTTCCTATGGATTGCATAAAATATAACTCACAATTACCCAAGTGCACGTGATGTAACATAATAATAAAAGATTGATCCTTCGAAGATAAAATTCAATTTATAATTAATCACAAAGCAAAGATAAAAATATTAAAAGTTGGTTTTTGATAATGATCTAGGGCTAAGAAATAATTAAATGTACCAAAAATAAAATTGATTCAACAAATAGTAGATAAAGTATGATCCAAATTTTAATTTTCTTCACCCTTTGATTTTTTACTACAAATGTTAGAAACATCGGTTACAACATTGCATCGAAATATTGTATTCTCTAAAATATCGAGACGTTATCAAGTCACTCAATTTATCCTTTCCTATTCAATTTCCAAGCTTATAAAAACTTAAGAAGTACTTTGAATTTTTATTGAACATGAATCCTAATTGATCACATCAGTTGAAATAACTATAACTATAAAATGTCTTACTAATTCATGCCACTTGAATTAATTGCTCACACAATTTGACACGTCTTAGTTAATGTATTAGACATTTGCGAAGAACACTCTGTTGTATCTCATGAGGTAGATTGATTCAGAATAATTTATCCAATTAGTCAATGCAATAAGAGTAACAACTTTGGGAACTTATTTGGGTTCAATTCTTTTAAGTCCAAAAAGAATTTGTTTAAAACTGAAATTAAAGAACAATGAGATATCCTATGAGTCATTTTATAAGAGAAAGTGAGTTTTAGTAAATTTCACGTTTACTTTTTTTGTGTCCCGCATCCAAGTTTCCCACAATAAATCTTCTTCGTTCACTCTGTGTATCGGCCTCTCAAATGTTTTTGTGCGTGATTCTGATGAGAACAATGTCTTTCCTCCTTCCCTGCTCCTCGTGTAGTGCCTGAAATGTTAGTAAACCAATCCACAAACCCGGCTTCTCCACGGATCTGGCAATAACACTAGATAATTAGGAAATAGTTCATTCATGGAAAAACAGAGTATTAAAACAGACGTATTAAATAGGGTGAGCTCCCCTAACCGCCCATGATTACAAAATAGAAACTAACTTTAACCAACCTGCTCCACTACTAACAAACCTTTCCTTGCCTGCTATAGAATCTTCCGAATCTTCCTTTCTTTGTGATTTCCTGTGCAACATTACTCTCATCCTGAAGAACGACCTTGTCCTCAAGGTCGAAATCGGGAAATTGCTGCCTTATGGTCTCCTCGAGTTCCCATGTCGCCTCATCATCGGGTCTGTCATTCCATCGAATTAGTAGTTGCTGTCCTCCCGATGACATCCTAACTTTTAAAATTGCTGCTGGCCGAGCGTGAAGATGGATAAGTTCTGCTCCCCCGACAACTGGCTCTGTTGATGAAGTGTGATTTCCAACGACCTTCTTGAGTTTGGAGACATGAAATATATGGTGCACCTTAGAGCCTTCTGGAAGTTGAAGTTTGTATGCCACCGCCCCAATCTTGGTGATTATCGGAAAAGGGCCCAAAAATCTGGAGGCGAGTTTCATATTGTCTCTATTTGTCAGGGATTTTTGGCGGTATGGTTGTGCCCTAAGCCAAACAAGCTCGCCGATAGCATAGTTCTTGTCAGTTCTCGACGCATCCGCCATTTTCTTCATTCTATCTTGAGCCCGAACCAAGTTTGCTCGTAATTGTTGAAGAATATCATCTCTATCTTTAAGCAGATTATCGAGAGAATTGATCGATGTGCCACCTCCGAAGTATCTAATGAGAGAAGGTGGGTCTCTTCCGTAAAGCGCCTTAAACGGGGTCATGCCAATTGCGCTTTGAAAATTGGTATTGTACCAATATTCAGCCCATGAAAGCCATTTGGACCACCATTTTGGCTGGTCGGACGTGAAACACCGGAGGTATGCTTCTAGGCAACGGTTAATGACTTCGGTTTGGCCGTCCGTCTGTGGGTGGTATGCCGAGCTCATTTTTAATTGTGTTTGCTGAAGCCGAAAGAGCTCTTTCCAAAATAAACTAGTAAAGACCTTGTCCCGGTCACTAACAATACTTCTTGGCAGCCCGTGTAATTTGATAATTTCTTTGCAAAAAATTTCTGCAATTTGTTTAGCCGTGAAGGGGTGTTTGAGCGGGATAAAGTGAGAAAATTTTGTGAGCCGGTCGACCACCACCATAATCGAGTCATAACCTCCTGATTTTGGCAATCCATCAATAAAATCCATGGAGATGTCTTCCCAAACTAACTCTGGAATAGGTAGCGGTTGGAGAAGGCCTGCAGGATGCGAAGAATCCATCTTATTTTTTTGGCACGTGTGACACTCAGCAACTTCCTTCTGGACATCTCGTGTCAATCCTTTCCAATAAACTTGGGCACTTAGTCGTTTAAAAAATCGCCATACCCCTGAGTGACCTCCAATTGGAGAGTTGTGGAATTCTTTTAGAAGCTTTGATTTAAGATTCGAGGTGGCTGGTATCCAAATTCTTCCCTTGTACAGCAAAATGCCATTGTGAAGCTCATATCTAGGGTCTTTGTTGTTACCTTCCTGCAAGCTTTTCTTGATATTTTGTAACTTTGGATCAGCTTCGATTTCTGATTTTAACGTTTCCATGTCCAGAAATTCTGGCCCCGATATGAAGTATAACATCTCTTGTTCGGTCCATCCGCCCCGTCTCGATAACGCATCGGCCACTTTATTCTCCTTGCCAGGCTTATAATTTATTTTGAAATCAAATCCGATCAGCTTTACTAACCATTTGTGTTGCTCGGGAGTGGATAACCGCTGCTCCAAAAGATATTTTAATGATTTTTGGTCCGTGTAAATGACAAATGGGGCTCCGAGTAAATACGACCTCCACTTGAGAATTGCCAAAACAAGAGACATGAGCTCTCGTTCATAGACCGATTTTACTCTTGCAGTTATCGATAAACCTTTGCTGTAATATGATATTGGTTGTCCCCTTTGCATCAGTACAGCACCGAGGCCTAAATCTGAGGCATCCACATGCACCTCAAATGGTATGTCAAAATCTGGAAGTGCTAGAATAGGTGTTGCAGCCATCCTTTTTTTCAGATTGTTGAAGGCCATTTCGGCCTCATTATTCCATTGAAATGCTCCTTTTTTCAGCAGATCGGTTAGGGGTCGTGCCAAGCTGCCATATCCCTTTATAAACCGTCGATAATATCCGGTTAATCCCAAGAAACCTCTGACTTCCTTGATAGAATGCGGAGTAGGCCAAGCAAGCATTGCTGTAATTTTTTCTTCATCGGCTGCCACCCCACTAGCTGAAAGTGTATGACCCAGATATTGAATCGTGGTTTGGAAGAATGAACTTTTCTTGTTGTTAACTACAAACTGCTCCTTTTGCAAGACTGTAAGGACAAGCCGCAAATGTGTCAAGTGAGAAGTTGAGTCTCGGCTGTATACTAATATATCATCCATAAAAACAAGCACGAACTTCCTTAGGTAGGGCTTAAATATTTCCGTCATAATAGCCTGAAAGGTTGCCGGGGCATTTTTTAACCCGAAGGGCATGACAAGGAACTCGTAGTGTCCTTCGTGCGTTCGGAAGGCTGTTTTTTCAATGTCTTTAGCTGCCATTCTAACTTGGTGATACCCGCTTTTTAAATCCAATTTAGAAAAACATGCTGCTCCATATAACTCATCAATAAGTTCTTCAATAATAGGAAAAGGGAACTTGTTGGGAATACTTACTTTGTTCAATTCTCTGTAGTCTACGCAGAACCTCCATCCACCATCTTTCTTCCTGACCAATAATATCGGACTCGAGAACGGGCTTTGACTTGGTCGAATAAATCCAACAGCGAGCATTTCTTTCACCAATTTCTCTATTTCATTCTTTTGAGAATGAGGATAGCGATAGGGTCGGATATGAGGGGTGGCTGCCCCATCCACCAATCTTATTGTGTGATCTCTGACTCTCCTCGGGGGTAATTTTTGAAGATTGGCAAAAACCGGAGCAAACTCATGATATAATTTCGAGACTACTTTCGACATATCCTCCGTGTTGACATGAGGATGTTCTCGGTCACTCTCTTTGTCACAAACCTGAACAAAAAAACACTGTTCTCCTTGCATATAAAGTTTGAGGGTGTTCTTTAAAGAAATACCTTGACGACTGAGAGTAGTCTCCCCGACCAGTGTTATTTGTTTTCCATCGAGAGTGAAACTCATCCATAATTTGTCAAAGTTTGCTTGAAATGTTCCGAGCTTCTTGAGCCAATCCATCCCCAGTATTAAGTCAACTCCTGGCATACGAAATGGATAGGCATCTACTTTGAAGGGAACTCCCTGAAGGACTAGAGGAATATCGGGGCATAAGGAATCAATTTCGGAACAGTAACCATCTCCTACTTTGATCTGCACTCGTCGGATTGCTCTTCTTGGAAGGTTGAGGCCTTGCACCACCTGATCATGGATAAACGAACAGCTCGCACCTGAGTCAATTAAAGCTAAAATTTCTCGCTCTCGTATCTGGCCCCGCAGCTTGAAAGAGTTGCAACCATCCACTCCTGCTAATGTTCCCAGCGAGACAGTTTGTTGGATCATCATCAGGCCCTCCTCTTGTTCCTCATCTACAATTTCTGGATTTTCCGGCTGGAATAACTGCGCTTCTTCTTCCCCGAGCTCGTCGGACTGATCTACCTCCAGCAACCGCAGATTCCCTTTGCAGCGGTGACCCGGCTCCCACTTATCCCCGCAACGGAAGCAAAGGTTGGCCTCCCTTCTCCGTTGACGCTCCGATTGCGAAACTAGGGCTCGCGATTCCGGCTTTTGATTCAGCAGAACGACTGGCCGATTCTTCTGCCCGAATGTGTTGTTCTCCCTTGACTGTTGGACCTGCTTGCCCCATGAAGAATTTGGGCTGGTTTGGTGGTAATGGCCAGAATTGGATAGTTTGTGAAAATGGTTTGGTCCTGAGCCCAACCCAGCTGATTTGTAAACTTTACTTTTCAACCTATTTTCATAAGAGAGAGCCAACATAAGGGCCTCATACACATTTCGCGGTCTCATGATCCGGACGTCATCTCGCAGGTCCAATGAGAGCCCGTTAAGGAAAGCCCCAAGGGTGGTTTCTCTATCCATGCCACGAATTCGGGCCGCTAGGGTCTGGAACTTATCCCCATATTCCTCCACACTCTCGGTTTGCTTAAGGCCCATAAGTTGCTCTTGCACTGACTTGAAGTCTTTTGGCCCAAACCGTTGGCCAAAAGCAATTTTTAATTCTTCCCATTGAATATTTGGCTCCTCTTCTAAGATCCAAGCGTAGTAGTCCCACGCTTTACCCACCATGAAGTCTGACAGACAAGCCCCTCTTTCTCCCGCATTGACTCGGCCCATTCTCAAGAACCTGTCAGCCTTTCGTACCCAAGACTCCCAATTCTCCCCGTCGAAAAGCGGAAGTTCTGCCCTAAAAAACTCCGATGACCTATGCACCGGCGATTCTTCCCCCTCTCGCGTGTTGCTGTACAATGGAGACTCTGCTCTGGTTTCTCGGCGTCTGTCCGGGAACTCCCGTGTTCTGTCTGGAGTTGAATAATGGGGTACAAACCGCTGTCCAACTGGTCCCGGCGGTTCGTAATCTATCGCTTTCTTCCCTTTTGGATTTGAAGAATTCGACATATCCGCTTGGTTTGCTGGAATCGAATTAGAAGCCATCCTCCAATTTGTCATGTCTGCCATTAGCGCCGGTAATCCTTTTAAACTTTCTTCTATTGAGCCGAGCCGATCCTTGAGGAGATTTAGTTGCTCCGATTGACCTTCCAAAACCCTTTTCATTTCCACTATTTCTCTGTTGGCTTCTCCTCCTTCATTTTTTGACGATTGCTTGGCCATTGCAGAAGAAATGTTCCCAGATGGCTCTGATACCAGTGATGAGAACAATGTCTTTCCTCCTTCCTTGCTCCTCGTGTAGTGCCTGAAATGTTAGTAAACCAACCCACAAACCCGGCTTCTCCACGGATCTGGCAATAACACTAGATAACTAGGAAATAGTTCATTCATGGAAAAACAGAGTATTAAAACAGACGTATTAAATAGGGTGAGCTCCCCTAACCGCCCATGATTACAAAATAGAAACTAACTTTAACCAACCTGCTCCACTACTAACAAACCTTTCCTTGCCTGCTATAGAATCTTCCGAATCTTCCTTTCTTTGTGATTTCCTGTGCAACAGATTCTTCCTGAATGAATTGCACGTAAGAGCTCATCTTCTTTATAGAGTTCCACAGCAATCCTGTTTTCTCTCCTAGAAGATTTCCTTTCCATAACGCTGAAGTGTTTGTTTCCTTTAATGTTGTGATTTCCTTATTTCCATTCTTCCATTCTTTCTTTAACGCCCTTTAGATTTCGGGTATAAGGTAAACTTTGATCTTCCTAATTTATATTTCCCTTTATATTTTTCAATTCAGCAGCAACATGAAATTATTAAATATTAGTGATAAATCTGTAGATTTAACAATAAATTTCGAAGAGATTATATCAACCGATGCTGCGAGTAATGCTGTAGCATTTATAGTAAAACAAGTGTAAATATCTAACTTCTACTTCGGTTTTCAGTAATTATACGTAAAACTCTGTGTTATTAAGTCTTTTTCAAGTCTTAATATAAGTCGCAAAGGCATGAAGTTTCTTTGCTTTGTTCAAGGAATGTTTATTGTTTCTTTGAGTTTAATCAATTACGCAGTCCAGTTGATTCATATACATTTTATTCTCAACTATTGGATGAGTTCACATGGGGATTTTAGACTAGTAAACTCAGATACCCAAGCTTACTATTCAGAAATGTTTATTGATTATGGTTCCTATGTATGCTTTATTTACCTATTTTTTTAACTTATTCATCCACCATTAGCGTAATTGTTAATTATTTCACTCCCTTTTCTGCAATGCTCATTTTAATTTCATTCTTCTTTATCTCTCTTTGTCTATATATATATATGTATACATATATAGTTGTATGCCCTTATTGATTTGTTATTTAATTGATAAATACCTAAGGTTGATTTGTGCTCACAACTAGTTTCTGCCTTTTCACTATTAATTCTCTTACAAAACAATCTGGTGCATAGAAAGAAAACATTAAGTGCTGAGATTTTGATTCTGGCCTTTTCATTTCAGGTTCAGTACCGTATGCATCCATCTCTCTCAGAGTTTCCTTCAAATAGCTTTTATGAAGGTACACTGCAAAATGGAGTGACCATAAATGAGAGGCAAACATCAGGCATTGATTTCCCTTGGCCTGTGCCCAATCGTCCCATGTTCTTTTATGTCCAGGTATTATATATTAGACTGTACTATGTGTTTGAAGTATCTTTGTTAATTAAAGATAATTATTTTTGTCAATTTGAACTATTCTGTTATTATCATTGTTTTTCTTCATTATTATCTATGTCCAGTTATGTTGATGACTTGATACATTCACTTATAAAATGATTGATGATTTGGTAGTCTTAACTTTTAGATGGGACAAGAAGAGATAAGCGCCAGCGGAACGTCTTACTTAAATAGGACTGAGGCTGCAAATGTTGAAAAAATTGTTACCACTTTCTTAAGGAGCGGTGTAGTCCCCAGCCAGGTAAATCTACTAAATTTGTGTTTCATCTCGAAATCTAGTGACTCACTTAGGCTTCAAAATGTAGATTGGTGTTATAACACCATATGAGGGACAGAGAGCTTATATTGTGAACTACATGTCAAGGAACGGAGCTCTCAGGCAGCAGCTTTACAAAGAAATTGAGGTAGCTTGAGATGCAACTGGCAAATGTTTGTTGGGATTTTGGTTTCTCGTCTTCATTGATGGTTTTCATTATAGGTTGCAAGTGTTGACTCTTTTCAAGGAAGGGAGAAGGATTACATTATTCTTTCATGCGTTAGGAGTAATGAACATCAGGTATGATTGCAAAAGAAATGCAGTGATTTATGATTTTATGTATAGGACATATAATGATGCATTTCTCAACTGCTGATTATGTAGTTGATTGGCGACCTTTTTTTTATTTCTGTCTAGGGTATTGGATTCCTTAATGATCCTCGTAGGCTTAATGTTGCTTTGACACGAGCAAGATACGGAATTGTCGTTCTTGGGAATCCCAAAGTTTTGAGCAAACAGCCTCTTTGGAATGGTCTATTGACACATTATAAGGTATTGCTTACAGCGTTCTAGTCTAAATAATTTCCATCCTTGGAAACTTTTCACTTGATACTATTTGTCATGTTGCTTCCTGATCAGGAACATGAGTGCTTGGTCGAAGGGCCTCTGACTAATTTGAAGCAAAGTATGGTTCAGTTTCAAAAACCCAAAAAGGTAGTTCGAATGATAAATTATTTAGCGTCCATATTTTTTGTCGTATTGTATCTTTATTTTTTTTTCCTGTTAAAAAACATTTACTTCCTATAGGCTTGTAATTCTGTTTTAAATATTGTTAGATCTACAATGATCGAAGACTTCTCTTTGGTGGAGGACCTGGGATGATATCTGATGATACTTTCAGTTCTAGTAATGCATCTGGTCTGAATTCTGATCGAAGAAACAACCGTAGTAGGGGTACTTTGCTGATTATAAGCCTTGTATTGCAATTGTTTTCTTTATTAGGACTTGAGCCAAATGACGGGGTATTGAGATTGATTCTTGAAACTCAATTAAGGCTGTTTTCTCATATGATAAAGAAACGGCTTGATAAAATTATTCAGATTGTACTTAACGCTCATTTTAACTATTCCCAAAAATATTTTTTTCCTTTTTTTATATCATTTTTTTACTGTTTGATGTCACTTTGCTGATGGTAATGCTGTATCATATAAGCAGGTACCTACATCACTCCTGGCCCTCCTAATGGCACTCACAAGCCTGCTACAAACCCTACAGGATATCCTCTGCCTCGAGTTCCCCTTCCCCCATTTCATAGTGGTGTTTCTCAACCATATGCTATACCAAGCCGTGGAGCTGTACATGGACCAATTGGTGCTGTTCCTCATGTTCCTCCTTCAGGAAGTAGTAAGGGTTTTGGTTCTGGCCGTGGCAGTACTGGAAGTCCTATTGGCAGTCATCTCCCACACCAGCAAGGCCCACAACAAACAATAGGAAATATTGGTTCTTCTTTTAACTTCCCTCCCTTGGAAAATTCAAACAGCCAGCCATCTGTGGGTGGCCCATCATCTCAACCTGGTTTTGTTAACACTGTATGTGTAGCACGTCCATTTTGCCATACTATATTGTCTATTTATTATTCTTGGTTATCTTAAGGATTTTTTTTGACCTCATAGTTGCCAGTTCAAGGGCCAAACCAAGTGTTTCGTGATGGATTTAACATGGGGGGCATGTCACAGGTGTTATCTAAATCCACATTAAAACCTTGAATTTATGATCAATGTTTTTGTTATAACTGTTGATCATTTGCAGGAATTTTTGGGTGATGATTTTAAAAGTCAAGGATCACATGTTCCTTACAATATAACTGACTTTTCCGCTCAAGTAATTCCTAAGTTCATGATCATCATATAATCTTCATTATACTCAGCAACAACTTTTTATGGTATCATATGGTCTCTTCACAACTAATACTTAATCTTATTGTAGACCTCTCCAAGCGCATACAATATTGACTACACTCAAGGTCCACAAAGTGGGTTTCAAGGGAGCTTTCTGAACCAGAACCCTCAAACTGGATATTCTCGTTTCGGAAGTGGGAATGAGTTTATGCCTCAGGTACATATAGTCAAGTTGTATTTTTTTACTTTTCCAAAACTTTTCACCGAATTCTTTTATCTTTTTCTACATTACAGGACTACATAGGTCATGGCTCACAAGGCTTATTCAGTCAGGCTGGCTTTAATGATCCGACACCTGATGATGCTTCACAAAACCAGTTTGGTGGTCCCAACGCCAACCCACTCCATTCACAGGTTTGTTAGGAAATTTTCTTCCATGGCAAGATGTGAAATATTTATCTTTTCCTTTGCCTGTGTTCATAAATTCAATTCATTTACTTTGCTGTTAATGTTGTACTTAATTTAGTTTGCTAATGCATACAGGGTTTGATGAACGCTCTTTACTCTCAGCCATTTGCTCACTACAACACTCCACTGCCCAATCTAGCTTCCACTCAACAGCAGCCTTCACCCTATCAGGGCTCCCAAAATCAGAAGGTTCATTACAATGGTTGAAATTCACAGAAACTCGTGGGGCTCTGTGGTTGGTTATGATACCTCAATGACTTGGTACGTGCTCTCATGTGTTGGGCAAGTGCATATGCCCTGCTCTAAAAATGCATTAACTATGCCATTTTTAAGCTTATTAACAATGGCCAACAATGCCTAAGTGGTTAGTAAGATTGCTCTACGGGGTGAGTGAACGGTTCTTATCACGGACAGAGATTGGCACGGCGAGGGCTGAGAAAGGAAGTAATATAACCCAGTCACCTACTTGAGATATGTTTTTATTTTCTTTTTTGAGTGTGATGTGAAAGTTTGTTCCTAAGAAACAGAAGCAATTACATGGCACAAGTTTCTGCAGAAGGGTTGGTTCTGATCTAAAAGTGGCCAAGGCATGGACATAGCTTTTGACCACAGAGACAAGCTCACGGCTGAATTTAATTTTGTACAGGCTGCTTGGTAAATTCGCCAACCTTCTTGCCATGTAATTATACTCCTTAGTTTATTGCTAACTCTCATAGTATTAGACATGGAATTAACGAAGAACAATTGCAAACTGGTCGTGGGATTTTAGTGTATGCTTAGCTTCAATTACAGTGCTAGTGGTGTATACCAATCTAAAGTGGTGGTTGGATTTCAACTTCTACCATTTGTGGATTTCGAGACGACTTTATCATCTATGATGGTTGCTGAGGTAGCTTAAATTATATCCATCAATGATTGTGGACGAGGTTAGTGTTGACAATTGAATTGCACACTTACTCGGATGATATTTGGAGCTGTTTTTCAACATATTAAGTAATTGTTTTCAGTCATTTGTTGAAATAAATGATATTTGTGTGAATATCTGCTTCATGGCCAGGATTCGTTCAACTCATTGCTGTTTGGATAGGCTATAGTTTTAGAAAGAGTCAATTATAGAGCTATCTACTCATCCCATTCTGCATTGTTGATTGCTGTCTGAAAAATAGAGCCATGATGGCATAACTGTGAATAACCAAGGTAGCTAGGTTCATTTACCTCCCTTTACTCAAATTATTCAAATATTAGGCACAGACGTTACATTTGGAACGAAGTTGTTGTGTGGGTTTTGACAAATCCAAATCTACCGGGTCAAAGGAATCTTAAAGGTAAGGTGTTTTTTAAATATGTTTTCAAGTTCAAGGGGTAAATTGGCGAGCTTGAAAGTTTCATGTGCCTGCTACAAGTTATCTTGAAGGGTAAATTGATATTTATACAATTATAAAATATAACAACATTATATTATATATACATACAAAGAAATTATTTGATTTAATTTAATCTGATTACTTGGTACAAATAGCGTGTTGAATGGATCCGAGCTTAACGTGTCCGCTCCAGCGTCTGAGCAAGTCAGCCCAATTCAATTAATTCATATACCCGTTATGGAGGGGTAATCTTGCAATTTATCGTAATACGAGGACTGAAGTGTCCCAGGGAAATTCAATCATGTGAGACAAACACGCTCGTTTATCTTTATCAGCGTCCAGCTGACTTCCTCTCTCTCTCTCTCCGGATAAAAAGCGAGAAAGTAAAGAGACAAAGCAGAAACCGTTCCGACTCCCGGTCGAAGTACTGGTGGGAGCGCGGAGGAAGAGCGAGTGATTCTGAGCTTCGTTTAGATTCAGCAAGTTTCATTTCATGTGATTCTTCTCTTCAGTCTGACTGCCCTTACGGTAACTTTCTTTCTCTCTTTATATCATTCAGTAGCGGCTGCACGACTGATGAATGTGATTTATGTTTATTATATAACTTCAATTATGTTTTGAAACGGTGTAAGTGAATGGATGATCGTGTGCTGCGAGTCATCAGTCTGTTGTTTTTTTGGACATTGGAGGTGGCTTCAGTTTTTTTTGGTTGGCATTTGTACTTCAGTTTCAAGTGCGTTTGATCGGGGTTTTTAAACTGTAGAAAATTTTATTTGAGCATATATAGAGAGAACTCCATGGTAGAAAAGGCAACTCAAAAAGTCTTAAACATTACCATATTGCGACATTCCCTTTTGATCTCCATGGATTCTTATTTTCATTTCTCTTTTCCCTTCTCAGTACGAAGTAAGATCATTACTGCAGAAACTGGGAATTTTTGTGTTGGAGGGAATAGAGGATAGTGACTGGAAAGAGAGGTATAATTCCGTTTCAGGGCAGTTTCATTCTTTTCTTGCTATTGCTTGTGTCTCTTAAGTTTTAAATATGAATGAGATTCCCTTTAGTTGGTTTGTTGAGGTTCTATTTTCTGTTTCACTTCGTTTCTTGTTAGAAAAGCCATATGAAACACAGTTTGGTATCACTTGAAGCACATCAGTTTTTCTTGCTTGCTATAAACCATAAAATAACTTTTACTTAATCATTATTGTGTGCGTGCTGATTGATGCTACGAGAGTGATAATACTGAGAATCATCCTTTCTCTTACAATTTAAGATATTTAATCCAATTTTTTTCTCAAGATATTACACTCACTACTGTTTACCAGAACTAATATGAAGTCTTGCAATTTTCAGTCAGGAATCTGATCAATTATTGTGACTCGTGATGCTTTCTCACAATGCACAGTTACATTGTCTGGTACATCCTTCTGGGAAAGCTTTGCGCATGCATGCTTTGTCTTTGTTCAATTCTAGGTGAGAATGCAAATGGTGATTACGACAGAGAAAATTGGACGCACAAAACATCAGCACCATTAAGTGATCGCCTTCTTATAACTTCTTCGTTATATTACAATACATCTACTTTGTCATTTCCAAGAAAGTATTTAGTTTCTTGTGAGGACCTAAGGGGTATTGGTTCTTTTGATACCACCTGCCTACTAAAATCGCACTTGCACATGAATTCTGATCTTTACATATTGGGTACGGGAAATCTAGAGATTCTTCCAAACGTTTTGATGGAATGTCCCTTGGAAAGCTGTAGTATTATTCTTAATATGTCTGGAAACGTTAGAGTTGGTCAGTCTGCAGCAATTTTTGCTAGTTCTGTGGTTATTTCAGCCGCAAATCTTACTATAGAATATTATTCTTCCATCAACACGACATCACTTGGTGGATCACCTCCATCTCAAACAAGTGGTACACCTGTTGGCAATGATGGAGCTGGTGGTGGGCATGGTGGCCGTGGTGCTTCTTGTTTCAAACATAATCAGACAAGTTTTTGGGGAGGGGATGTTTATGCATGGTCTACGCTATCTGAACCATGGAGTTATGGGAGCAGGGGTGGTGGTATATCTCCAGAACTTCCATTAGGAGGAAGTGGTGGGGGACGTGTGAAACTTCTGATAAAGGAAGTTCTACTTGTAAATGGGTCTGTGACTGCTGAAGGTGGTTATGGTGGGTCAACAGGGGGAGGTGGATCTGGCGGAAGTATTTTTGTACATGCTATAAAGTTGTGAGTAAATAGTTTCTTAAGCCTTCCAGCATTTATTCTTTGCCTTTCTCGAATGCAAATATATGTGCTTCAAACATTTGGATTATCAAATGTAGTTTTATAATTTTTTAATGCCACAAAAATCATTTATTATCACCAAAAGGGTCAATCAGCATACGACTAGCAATTAAGTAAACTCGGTATTTTTGTAGCATTACGTAAATGTGTACACAAAAAAATAATGTTTTTTGTGGTCATTAACCAAAGCATTCACTAGTAAAGGTCATCAAGTTTCATGAAATATACCTTTTGTCCCATCAGAATGTAACTGTGACAATTTATGCAGGATTTCTTGGTATATTTATCATTAAGAGAACAATTCCATGTATCTAAAGTTTACTATTTTATGAGATTTTAATTATTAGTCACATAATAATAAATCTACTGTGGACTAGAGAGCTGACCAATAAATTTGGAATGACTTGATCCTTGGGAATGACGTGATTTATGATTTTCTAAATTGAAAAGATCTATAAAATTATAGGATCCAAAATTTTCAAGTGAGAAAACAATAATCGTCTTCATTGCATTTGTATGAGCCAATAAGGATCAGGGACAAAAGAAAGGACTTCTTTTTCTTGAGTCTCAACCAAAACAGTTCTCTTTATTGGCAAGAAATCCTTCTGAACTACCAATAAGGAAGTTAGGTTTCTAAATGAGTTTTAAAGAGAGGAAACTTAGCTTATTTCATGACAGTTGCATTTATAAGTTTTCAAGGTGTTATTGTCCTGATGAAAATTCCTCACGTACTACGTAGTTCATGTTTGTGGTTTTGTTGACAACAGTTTCTTTCTTATCTTTTCCAAAAAAATATTTAGCTGTTTGTTTGATTTCTGTTTTTGCTTCGTAGGAAAGGAAGTGGTGTAATAAGTGCTGCAGGAGGGGATGGATGGGGTGGAGGTGGGGGCGGAAGAATATCCTTGGATTGTTACAGCAACCAAGACGATGTAACAGTTACTGTTCATGGTTCGTACTTATCACATATCTATCATACGCCAGAAGCAAAACCCTTCAATAGTATTTAGAGAACAGATTTGTTAATGAGACCCCTTGACTCTGAAGACTAATTAAGTGAAATTCATTTTGAACAAGAAAGACTTTTGTTTGACAGTAATATAACGTTACGCTTGCTGAATTGTATGCTTTATTTTTGTTATATGTTGGTAATTATGACTTCACTTTTTTAGGTGGTTTTAGTATTGGTTGTCCTGGCAACGCCGGAGCAGCTGGAACATACTTTAATGCTGATTTACTAAGTTTAAGAGTTAGCAATGACAATATCACCACAGAAACTGAAACCCCTCTGCTAGACTTTTCAACTACTCCTTTATGGTCAAATGTTTTTGTGGAGAATTGTGCAAAAGTTTTGGTTCCACTTCTTTGGACTAGAGTCCAGGTATCTCTGACTTAGTTTCTCAATAATATATGAGGGATGTTTTTTTTGTAAGTTCTCGTGACTCTAAATTGAAGGTGAGGGGCCAAATTAGTATATATTCTGGAGGAAGCATTGTTTTTGGACTCTCTAAATTTCCAGTTTCTGAGTTTGAATTGGTTGCAGAAGAACTTTTGATGAGCGATTCTATGATAACGGTTAGTTTTTGAGTTTTGTCATCTCTCTACAGCAGTTGACTACATGCTTTATAAGAGTTTTTTTCTTCTCTACTATAATTAAGTTGCAAAATGCTGAGCAATAAAATTCACCATTGTAATATTAGTATAAAAATGAACAAACAAAATAAAATTCCATATGTTTAGTAGAACACAGCCTAGAAAATAACCACAAGCAATCTCCCAGAAAATGTACCCCTCTTAGTGACCCCAAGTAATTTTATATCTAACTTCTTGTTGTATATTAGTGCAAGCATTTAGTTTTATTTCGGATTTTACTCAGTACTTCTAAGTCAATGTTACCATATCATTGCTTTTAGACTGATTATAAGGAACACTCTTTCTTCTCACATGGATTTACATCCTATGGCTACATCTGTCCAATGAAGGGAACATCAAATCCAATCATGCCTTAAAAGAAAACTTGTGTTGGTTCTTAGATGTTATGGTGATCCCTTTTACTTATTCTCAAGTGTTGAGTGAAAAGCGCTCTTTTTTACAGACTGTTGCAAATTAGTCTGAAGTTTTTCTCTTATTATTATGTTATCATCTTCATCTTCATTATAATTATTATCTTTGTGTCCTCTGTAAGTTATGATTTGAGACATAAAAGCATGAACACTCTTTTATTTGACTGAAAGTTATTACTTTAATAAATGAAGGTCTTTGGTGCTCTGAGAGTTGCTGTCAAAATGTTGTTAATGTGGAACTCCGCAATTCAAATAGATGGTGTTGGAAACACTGTTGTTACTTCTTCAGTTCTTGAAATCAGAAACCTGGTTGTTCTGAGGGTATTAACGTGTAAATCTCAATCAATTTCTTGGCTTGCTGATCATTGCATATTTATACAAGCTAAGCTGGCTATGTTCTCCTAAAATTTTCAGCAAAACTCAGTCATTAGTTCCAATACAAACTTGGTTATGTACGGTCAGGGCCTGCTGAAGCTGACCGGTCATGGTGATGCAATCATAGGCCACCGACTTTCCTTGTCTCTATTCTATAACATAACTGTAAGCAACCATCAGTTTGCATAGCATGCTTTACATTATCTGTTATTTAGATTCTGTGAGAAACAAAAAAAATATTAATGAAAATATTCTGTTCCAAACATGATTCATTCATATTCATAGATTAATAAATTAGTAGACATCAGGAAGTTGAGTTGATTACCTTAAAAGACTACAGGGGCAAAGGGATGTGATGGATAGAATTGAATGGGTAGAATTTTGGTGAATTCAAAGATAGATGGCTGGATCTAGCAGCCCTGTTGTGTATGTGGAGTGAGTGTTCCATGAGTTTGTAGAACTGTAACCCTTATATATTATTGTCTTGAATAAAAGCGCAGGTCCTATCAGTCACCTTCTTACTTTAATACAAGATTCTGTTTCTTATAAGATCAATACTCTCCTTTATTCTGCCAGTAGAACTTAAAGCTATGTCCAATTTGATAGAGTCTTTTGTTGGTAGTGTATTGTCCAAGTGCTCATAACCTGTCTTCAGTATTACTATTTTTTCTCGAGAAATGAACACAACTTAAGCAGGTAAATAAATATGGTAACTGTTCTATATTTTTATGAGCAAAGGAGATTATCTAATAGTTGACATCATCATCTGGCATTACCAAACGATCATGAAATATTATATGGTTTGTGCATCTTAAATATTTAAGAACAATTTGTGATGCGATGTGAGGCAATTGGATGTGATATTATCAATCTAAGATATTAAATAATTATTTGATTGGACATGCATATTATCAATTCTTATTAATCATATCTCAATTTACTTTGTTATTTCATTGCTTTATATTTTCCTTTTTGGTCCAATCATGGTCTTTGAGAAGGTAAAAAAAGTGACTTATGTTCTTGGCGTGCTCTTCCATTGATGGATCTGCTCCAATTTTCTCTATTGACAGGTTGGCCCTGGTTCATTACTTCAGGCTCCATTAGATTATGACGCCAGTAAGAATGCGTAAGTGAGAATTCCCAGTCCTTAATCTTATTTTCTTGTTCTCTGTGTGATAAGAATATTTGAACACACAAATAAATTCTTTTTGGCAGGGTAACAAAGTCGCTATGTGAGAGTCAGTCATGTCCAATCGATCTGATAACACCCCCAGATGATTGCCATTTTAATAATTCCCTTTCTTTCTCACTTCAAGTAAGAGCAAGTTTCATTAGGATTTTTTCATGCTGCTTATTCAATCAAACTTAGCTGCTTTTATTTTTCATTGGGAGATATTTTATTGAAATTTCTAATTGTAGAAAGCTTATATGATATATTAGGGATAAATTCTCTTTGGGCATTAACATATCTTTATAATGACTAATAACAAAGATAAATTTCTAAACTGTAAAAAATGGAAAATGTTAAAAAGGAAAAGGATAAATTCAATTACATTTGCCTGCCTAATATGAGAAAATTTTGCAAAAAAGTCTTGCCACAAAATATATTGAAGTATTTTTTAGTCAGATGCCAAAAATCTGAAAATATTCCATGGAAACTCCATTGCCTCCATGCAGTTTTCTTTCCACAGCTCATTAAATGTAACTTAATTATAAGTGTCCAACAGTAATAAATCAGCTTCAGAATGTTTCTTGTCCACTATCACACGCTTGACATATCTTAAACATTTACTAAAATCTTTTAACCATTGACAGGTCTGTCGGGTTGAAGACCTTCTTGTGAATGGCTTTATCAAGGGAAGTGTTATTCACATCCACAGGGCAAGGACAGTCATTGTGGGATATGATGGGATGATTACATCATCAAACTTGGGTGATATTTCCTTTTTTCCTATTATTTGGCTCTTCATCATGTCGTTCAATTTATTACACTCTCCTGAGTATTTCAATCCACAACAAAAGCATTTGTATCAATTTTTTTTGTTACAATAAAAAGAAATAAACAAATCCAAGTAACACTATTCTTTTCAAGAATAATATGCCAAAGATAGATTTTTGGGACAATATTAAAGTCACTATTGCTAATTTAGCTTGTAGTTTTAAGGATTATCATGTTAATTTAATTTTGTCTAACTTGACGAAATTATTGTTAATGAAGTCAAGCACTTTGCACTTTTCGAGAAGTGTTCTTCTCGCCTCTTCTCTTGTGAATTCTTCCTCTTAATATAGATTTTGTCGAATTTAAAAATAAAAATGAAGAAGATGAAGATATGAGCAGAATCAAAGCATCTGATCGGTAGTATTCCTTTGTGTTTAGGTTGCAGCGAGGGCATTGGTAAGGGAAGCTTTTCAAATGGAGCTGGCAGTGGAGCAGGACATGGTGGAAGAGGGGGTTCTGGCTATTTTAATGGCTGGGTAAGCTATGGAGGTGATGAATACGGTGATGCTGATCTTCCATGTGAAATGGGAAGTGGGACCTTGGGACCTGATCACATTTTTGAACATGCATTTGGAGGGGGGGTTACAGGTGACTTTATATTAAACCAATGGGCTTTCTGTAGAGTTTCTTTCTGTATGTCCATGGATGTCTAATCAAGATTTTTATACTCTTAAACAAACTAATTAAAACGCAGGCATTGGCACTAATTTGCGGTTCTAGTTGTTGGCTGCAATTTATTTATTCTGTGTGCATGTGAGAGAGAGCCAGTTCTTACTTTATGAATTTATACAGAAAGGATTAACTTTGTTTTGTTTTATCTCTAGTGATTGGATCCATGCAGTGGCCTCTGCAAGTGCTGGATGTTTATGGATCTTTGAAGGCTGATGGCCAAAGCCTTGATGGATCTTCAAGAAATCATGGGTCGGTAGGGGGAATCGGGGGTGGTTCAGGAGGAACAATCCTCCTTTTCCTTCAAGAACTTAGGCTTCAGCAGAGCTCATCTTTAACTGTGACTGGTGGCAATGGTAGACCTCCTGGTGGAGGTGGTGGCGGGGGCGGGAGAATTCATTTACACTGGTCGAATATCAAGGTTGGTGAGGACTACATTCCTGTTGCAACTATAAGTGGTTCCATCAACAACAGGTATGCCCATTTTTGTGATATTTACCATTTTACATCTTTATTATTTTATTTGGTAAGAAATGATCTGTTATTGAAAAAAGTAAAGGCTCAAATTGAGGGATGGGTAGAAAGGGAGACAAAATTAATCAATGGAGTTAAGTAGAATAGTTTTATGGAGTCAACAAAAGTTTGCCTGATCTCAACAAATGTTTCAAAGTGGTCAACCATGAGACTGAAATTGCGTGGAGCACAAATATTTATGAGGTGAAAAATATATAGTTTTGATGGTTTTTCAGTTCAAAGAAAGTGTTTGAGTCACCAATTTTTAATAAAAGAAATTTCAAATAGACCTGGCCAATTCGAGAAGGCCCGATCTTCAAGAGTTTTAGGAGTCTCCAAATTCACAATTCAGATTTCAATACCTAAAAAACAGATCATGAATCTCTGTTTAAATTTGATGATATAAAAATATATTTTTTTTCAATGAGATTTTTACTAAAAATATCATTTACATTCCAATTATAAAAAAATAATTTAATTGGTATGATCCACGGGTTAATCCTATATGCATTATAAAGTTTTACAATTTCCAGGAAGAACCATAGTTCAAAATTCGATATGGACTAATTTTGTATTTCTTCATTCATTCCCATCCAATCAAAAAAGCGTTCTTATCAATTTTATCAATTATTTTATAATTATAAAGCCTAGGTTTAGTATTTTTCTTACTGTTGGTATCCTTAATCTCCTTAAGAGACTTTTATTCAAATTGATAGTAAATGCCTATATTATCTTGTAAATCCTTAAATTATCTTCCAAACTAAAAATAAATAACTAATTAATCCTTGTTGCACATTTTTTAGGGTTTATTTTAATATTACTAGTTATATTAACTAGGGTTAGCTTAGTCTTTTAAATTAATTTTTTTTTACATGTAGTGGTCATTAGGTTTGTAATGACCTATCTTTTGAAATATTTCATTAATGGAGAACCTCTCTTGTGAGAGTTTCTCATTTTCAAGTAAGCACGTGGTCGCCGGAATGGCTTCCGGGCAGGGTCATGGAATCGAGCACAAATCTCCTTTTCTAACTTTATTGTAACCAAATGATCTCGTCTTCCTTTTTACCCTTTTGGAGTAAGTGAGTATAATAGGTTGCTTAACATGAAGTTAGTCCCTGTTTTTGTTTTCTTTGCTTCACTAATATTTTAGAGAAAACTACACTCCCTACAGCCATGAGGTAGTGACACTTAGATTAATTAGAAGCTGTGGCGAATTAGACTCTCACCTCAAAGAAAATGCAATGTTGACCTTCTCTTAACACTATTTTAATTAACCAAAGTGTTACATGTATCATCATACAAAGGTGGGACATCACAATTCTCCCCTAACCCAAAAAATGGCCCATAAAGTGCAGCTATTTTAAAAAATCATCCATTATATTGTAAGTAGTATCTAACTAGAAATTCTCGTTGTGTTCCTTTTTTTGTTTGGATTCCATTTCAGGTAGCCTTGTACAAGATTATGACAAAATAAAGCCATGAGTTAATTTTATTCAGTGCCATGACATTTCTTCACCGTGCTTTACAGTGGAGGTGCTGGTAACAGTGGTGGTCTCCATGGTGGAAAAGGCACAGTTACAGGAAGAGAATGCCCCAAGGGTCTCTTTGGCACTTTCTGTGAAGTATGCCTAATCAATTTCTTTTGTTACTATCATGCTGTGTTTGTGCTTGCTTCAAATAATATTAAACGAATTCACGTCATATGGTTTTGGTTCTAATTTATTGCATTCCATGCCTTTTTAGAGACAGAAATATTCAAAATAGTTTATTGAAAAATGTAGTACTATCCTTTTTAGCAAGAACGGCCTACATATGCGCCATGAAGACAACTATAGAAATAGTATATTATGATATGTACATGAAATGTTTTAACAAATAATAAAATTATTTGTTTGCTTAGAATTCATCAAGCAGCATAATAGTATTGTTATTTTGTTATCTTAAAAAAAGTTATAACGTAAAAGTTAATATTTGTTGGCAATAGTGAAGTGATTTTCAGAAAGTAACTAAAGAGCGATACCATCACCAATAGTGTCTAAAAATATTCATCTTCAACTTCAATAAATCTCTTTGACTGATTTCACAGTCACTTATTTGTTTGTTTGGATAACAAAGTATATCATAGAAGAAAAAAATACAATGATAATCTCCAATTTGAATGAATTATATTGACATGATAAAGTCTAAAGAATTAAGTAAAACACCTTCTCTGCAAGTGCAGTGGTGGAAGCGAAGGCCAAACTGTATTTTATACTTTTAATGTGTCTTGATACGTCATTGGATAGCTCATTCATTCATAACAACATTTCTTTATGATGGTTTTGGTAGGGAAATCGAGATTAAGTTGTCGGGTTTTTTGCAACAATTTGGATCATTTGTGTCACAACATGGTCACTTTTGAAGTCGTCTCTTCCAAAAGTAGTGATTTGAGAGATAAGATTTAACTTCTTTATTGCTAAATAGATAAAAAACTCCAATTACTTTAGCGATTTTTTTTGTTGTCATCACTTCTAATTTAGCAGACATTGTTGCTTCTCATTGCTAGTCATCTTTGTTTGTTCCTCATAACTTAATAAAGTTCATTTTCTTGAAAAAATAGGAATGCCCTACTGGCACTTACAAAGACGTTGACGGTTCTGATGCAAATCTTTGCACTCCTTGTTCATTTGATCTTCTTCCCAAGCGTGCAAATTTCATCTATGTAAGAGGTAAGTCAATGAGTGAGAAGTTTAATTTTGTGTGAATTTTTTATGTAAGAGGTAAGTCAATGAGTGAGAATCTTACTTTTGGTGCAAAAGTTTTTTTTCCTGAATCTTATCATATTCATATGATTGCAGGTGGAGTTAGTCAATCATATTGCCCCTATAAGTGCATCTCAGACAAATATAGGTTGCCAAACTGTTATACTCCTCTAGAAGATCTGGTGTATACTTTTGGTGGTCCTTGGCCTTTTGCAATACTGCTGTCATGCATTTTGGTAATTGCGGCTTTATTGTTAAATTGTTTTAGAATGAAATGGGTTGGATACAGTTCCAAATCCTGTAGCAGTGCCAGTTCAATTGAACGACACCCTCACCCTCATTTTCCATACCTTCTTTCCTTATCTGAGGTAATGGTGGTTGACAACTAATTTCTTTTGGTACACACCCAGTGTCTCTAGACACATTATCTTCAGGTGAAAAAAACTTCATTTATAATACTGTAATTGTAGGTGCGAGGAACAAGAGCTGAAGAAACCCAAAATCATGTTCACAGAATGTACTTTATGGGTCCCAACACATTTGGAGAACCATGGCATCTTCCTTACTCTCCTCCGAATGCAATCATTGAAATTGTGTAAGAAAGAAGCTTAAGTTTAATATATGTTTTGTAGATTGCTCTGTTCCTCCTTTTATATATATAATTTAATCATATAATATAAAGTCATAAAAAACAAAGTTGTGGACATTCCTAAATCTGTATCTCTGAACAAATTTCTTGCTCTGAAAATTAATTCTCTTATTTGATGCTGCAAGTTCCTGTTTTATGTAGATATGAAGATGCTTTTAACAGATTCATCGATGAGATAAATTCTGTTGCTGCGTATCAATGGTGGGAAGGGTCAGTGAATAGCATTCTCTCCATTCTTGTTTATCCTTGTGCATGGACCTGGAAACAGTGGCGGCGTAAGCATAAAGTTCGTCACCTTCAGGAATATGTAAAGTCCCAGTATGACCATTCATGCCTTCGCTCTTGTAGATCCCGAGCTTTATACAAAGGGATGAAGGTATGGCCACAATTTCTTATTACCCATTCAAAAAGAATGTGAGTTTTGTTGTCTTGCCATTGTTAAAATATGTAAAATTTTCAACTTATTCTAGTCAAGAATTGAAATTTTTATGTTCCATTCATGAAGTTTAATACTGAAAGGCCTCACAATTTCGAGAATTTTCCCCTAGTCTAAAAAAGAAAACTTGGTTTCATTGGAATGTTGATATAATTGTAACAAATGGGAAAAAAAAAGAAACCTAGAAAGAAAAGTCATTTGTCTAATGGAAAGTCTCCGAAGAAAAGCTAATCTCCAACTGTCATTCTTTCTTAAAAGATGGTGTTTGTTTCAATTAGGCATTCAAAACTAAGGCTGATCTATTTGGCTGGACTGGACATTTGTCTTTTGAAGAAATTTCATGAATACCACATTTTTCTAGTCTGACAGTTTAAAATCTTTTCCTGTGCATTTTCCCCCAAGAATTTCTGTTTCATCTTGTTTATTAGTACATGATTGAAAACTATGCAGGTTGGAGCAACATCAGATCTAATGGTAGCATACATTGATTTTTTTCTTGGGGGTGATGAAAAGCGTTCGGAGATGGTTTCAATAATTGAGAAGAGATACCCAATGTGTGTAATTTTTGGTGGGAATGGAAGCTATATGTCACCTTATAATCTTCATAGTGATGCACTGTTGACTAATCTCATTGGACAGGTTTGGTTGTGTTTTTTGATCTTTGAAATCTCTCAAAAATTATAGTCACTATTCCTGTTGTGTCATCGATAAATTGTTGACCAGTGTCTCTCTGTTGCAGCATGTACCAGAAAGTGTTTGGAATAGATTGGTGCATGGCTTTAATGCACAGTTGCGAACAGTGAGGCATGGATATATCCGTTCTGGCCTAATGCCTGTTATTGATTGGGTAAATAGTCATGCAAACCCTCAACTTGAGTTTCATGGTGTGAAAATTGAGCTTGGATGGTTCCAAGCAACAGCATCTGGATACTATCAACTTGGTATTTTAGTAGCGCTTGGTGATTATTACAATGTTCACGATAGAGGTCGTGAATTGGATATCTGTGATGAATCTTTAAGGTAATATGCTTTGTGAATATTCTTTTTCTTTCATTGTGAAATCTTGAAAGAGATATGAACCAAAAAAAGACTCAACAATTAAGATTAAGAAAAAATTAAACTGAAAAAGGACTATGGAAGATAAATGATCTATGCATTTGAGCTAGATAAATAATTTTTAATGTTGTCAGTTGATTAATACATCTTAGTTTTTATTTTCCTTTGTGTATATGGATTCTCATCCTCACTTCCATTTAATATCTTTTTAATATAAAGTTGCTTCATATAAAAATAACAGGAATGGTGCACCGTGCGACAAAAAATCATCAACACAGCTTGAACATAGTTGGACAAGTCAATCATTAACTATAAAAAGGATTACTGGCGGAGTAATTGGAGGCATTATAAATGCAGCAACCTTGAATTCTTTGGAATATAAAAAGGATTTTCTCTTTCCTTTGTCTCTCTTGTTGCATAATACAAGACCTCTTGGTCATCGGGTATCATTGATTATGTTTGTAAGACTTTACATGGTTGTTTTCAATATAGATTTGATCTAACACTTCAACTTTAAATCTTTCAGGACAAGCTGCAGCTGTTTATTATTTCTGTGCTTTTAGCAGATCTTTCTATTACCATTCTTATGCTGATACAGTTCTATTGGATTTCTCTTGGGGCCTTTCTTCTTGTTCTTCTTATTTTTCCCCTATCCATCATTTCACCTTTTCCAGCTGGATTGACTGCTTTATTTAGCCAAGAAAGAAGAGCCTCCCTTGCTCGTGTATATGCTTTATGGAATGCTACTTCTTTGTCTAATATTGTAAGTTTGGCATCAAATAGGTTCTACTGGTGAGAAGTGAGAACAACTTCGTGCTAAGTTCACTGCAATCTTGGACTGTTTGTTGATGTTATTTACATTCTTTTATATTATTTGGAGGTATTGTTCTTAAGCTTATACTTTAAATGTGATGAGGCTCAATTTCACAGGGAGTAGCTTTCATTTGTGGTGTTGTGTATGATGGATTTTTGTCAAACCGACCACCTGAGGAGACGAATAAATGGAACAGCAGAAGGTAAACTTTCATTCTATAGCTTTTTCTTCGATGCAAATAATCGCTTTTCGACTTTCTAGAACATCTCTATAATATCTTCATTGTTGGGATGGGTGGCACTAAAGTTTAAAAATTCAAACATCTGATCGAGGATTGTGCATTGCTATAGAAAAAAGGAACTTTGCTCTTGAAAAAATAAAAGGAGTATCAAACTATGGAGTTTCATGCAAATGTTGATATGTTGTATAGTTTCTTTCTTGCCATCGGTCACATGTGGGTTAGTGGGACACATTGTTGCACATAACGATAAGGTTACAAATCCTGAAAAAGAATAGACTGAGAGACTGCTCATATTGAAACAAGTGAATCAGACCATCAAAATTTTATCTCTTAGCAAAGCTAAGTAATAGCAAGCGTTCTAAGTCTCAATAAGAAGATGAACCCAAGTAAACTTGGTAGATATAGGAGATGATAAATCTACAATACAAATTAGTTTCTCTTAAGGTCTACCACTTCCAGCTTACAAACTATAACTATCCCGATTGGGATATTCTAAGATTTGTTGAACTTGTGTGTCAACAGGGATGATGATAAATGGTGGCTTTTGCCGACAATTCTTTTGCTTGTCAAGTCACTACAAGCGCGTATTGTTGATTGGCACATTGCGAATCTAGAAGTTGAGGATTTGTCTCTCTTCAGTTCAGATCCTGGTGTTTTTTGGGCTCATGAATCTGGTTAAAGGAAGTCATTTAGGTCCAATCTTCTCTATTATTTGGTTGCATTATATACCATTTGTAGATATGCTAAAAAGTTGTACAAAACCAATTTGGTATATAGGTTTGCTTTTGGAGTTATTGATGGACGATGGTAGCCTCACTTTTTAAATTTATGTTGTATTTGATAATTTTATTATAGCTTCAGTGGAATATAATCCATAAGACTGAGTAATCTTGCATCTATGAACTGATTTTATACCAAATTGCATAATCAGGAGTTAAATATATAAAGTACGATAGAATACATCATTTTGGGTTGATTCAATTGGGAGATAGGATTAATCTATTGAACTATAAAGTCCACTGTGAAATGAGTTGTTTGCAGGTTCTATTGAAGTTTTTGAGGTCATAGAATTTGGTATAGAAAATCAATTCAAGCAATGCTGAAGAGTTAAAGGTACATGCCGCCTTAGGCTAATTTCGAACACTGTTCTTTCTGGCTTCTTAAAATGTCATTTCAATGGAGCATTAGCTATTATTCTTTTTTTCGTTTTTGTTATTTGCTCTAAGCTATTCTCCACCATTGAGATTGGTAGGTTGTTGATGGGCAGTGGTTTATCTTACTTTATTCTCCTTCTCACTCCACAAATTTTCTTGGTGGGGTATCATACTTTTTATAGGCCATTTTCGTTGAACCAAGGCTGTCTATGCTGTCAATTTTCAAATGGCTCTACTCTTCTCAACCTCTCTCTATTGTTTATCTTCTGCAATTTTATCAATATTCAACGTGTGCATTACTTTGCCACTTTTCATCTTGACCATGATTTTCTTCTATTTCTCAAATTATTCTTTAGATTATTATATTATCACCCACTTTTCAACCACAATAATTAGGAAATACTAAAGTTATTAGAAATTAAAAAAAATTATGCTGGACAGTCTACTGCATTTGTTAAAAGGTAATTCTCTTTGGAAATATGTTTTGACCGTTGGAAGCAGCAACTACGAAAAAAATCAGATATATTTGGTAAAGTTTCAAACTATTTAATGATGTTGGTGAAAAGGGCTGGAAAATCGCATGGCAATGATTATGTCTTGACCCACTTGTAAACTTCGTGAACTCTCCATTTGATTATGAACAGAGCTTAGTAAGATGATTCCGATGTGAATGTGAAGCCAAGAATAAGGCTCTGTATTTTTTGTCAAGTGTTACTGTTCCACAAATTATGTTGAAATATACACTAATATTTGTTTATTTTCATTATTTTCTAGTTTACGTGAATTGCTAAAATAATATCTCTCTAGATTGACCTTGAGTTATTTAAAGTTAGATTCAAAACTCATAAAATCATGGGTTGCGATCCAGTGTTTTGTTCAAACAATGACATGAAAAATTTCTTCATTTTCGACAGCTACACCTCAAACAGTGGTGCAATGAATAAGTTTCAGATACCCAGGTGCGCTTTCACACTATTCTGATGCTTAATTTTGATAATTACTTCTGAAAATCTTTCATACATTAAAATAAATTCAAGCACATCTGCCCAAAAAATGATGATAAAAAGTGATGATCCATCATGCAAACTGGGAAAAAAAAACTCAGTGGGTGTTGTCCTTTTTCTTTTTCTATTAAAATTCCTATAAAGTGGATATGCATGTTGGAACTTAAATTACAACCTTCTTAACATCTTTGTTCCGTGTCAAGATGAAAAGTGAACATATATGGAACCTAGGTTTTATGATGCGTTGTTTTTAAGAGTTTTTTTTTTCACTAAAACTCAACATTTTTGCCGTGTGAATGACCGAAGTCTAGAATGAGGTTATTGAAATAATTAAGATTGGCATCATAATTCGCAACTAATCTTCGATTATTGATAAAATTATTATTATTTGGCCGTCTGTTCTTTTAGTTTTTCTATTGAGATGGATTATGACTCTTTTTAGTTGGGTGGCGTTTAATTATTTTCTGTGAGCATGATTATGTATGCAAGGATAGTCTTTGAATATAGTCATAGTTTTCATCTCGAAAACTACAAACACTTCATCGAAATGTCATATAATCAGGCCCTATAAAACGTTTACAAAATTGACTATTATTGTTGTTTATTGCTCCATGTTCGTATCTCTTGCCTAATCATACCTTAAAAAAGTTCAATATTGTGAACATACATGCATTAAACATTTTATGGGTCTAACTTTGGACAAGTTCTGAGTCTATTATGACAATTATTGGCAGAACTTTATTGGTTATGAAATACTCTTCCTCTTGCTTGCATCTATGGATGATCTATCTAGTCCTTCCTGTCCAAGACACAGACCTCAACAAGATCAAATTAAAGATGGGTAAGCAACCTCATCCTAATAATCAAAGTTTAAAATTAAGTATTCAATATCTAGAGCCTGAAAATGGTCTATTCTTTCTAATTTTGTGTCAACTAATTCAACTTCTTAGTTTAGAATTGAGAGTTGTTGCACGTTAAAATCCACGTCTGACCCGTAAAATGTTAAATAAAGATTTTCTTTTTCTATTTTTATTTTTTAAAATCGCATCTTGTGGAGGATTCACACAAGGAAGAGCTGCACAGCACTGACGAAAAACATATTCTTTCAATCAAATTGACTTATTGGGTTGTCCCTATATCGAGGTATTTATAGATAATTGTTTGGTTTTTTTTTTTTGAAAACAAAGAAATTGGTATGAAAAGATGGGATTAACTAGGGGACGGATGAGGTCAAGGAAGGCATGTGGAAACAACCTCTCACATTAGGCGTGATTTGTTGGAGGTTAGCGGAGACAAATCAAAACCAAAAATTCCAATACCCCTAATTTCTGGTTCAATTAAAAAATAAAGAAGAGTATATGCATCCAAATGACGAGATATCTCATAATTGGTGTACAAATAGATTAGCACTTTGAGGAATTTTAATGTAGATGTTATCTAATTTGAGTTGAAGATAGTATGTTCTTGGTATCAGCCTAAAATGCAATTTATCAAGTAGGAACAATAATATGCTTAAGAATAATTCATTTTCATTTTCAAAATGATATATGATTATCGATAATCACTCGAATGGTTAGACTTTCGAATTTAAAAGTTTCATCCTTAATCCTTAAAAGTGATAAAACATGCTATTTTTTTCATGTCTCACTATCATTTGAATAATCAAACGCCTCGTGGTTTTGACTGATTTTTTTTATATTTAAAAATTGACAACAAAACTAAGTTTATTTTAAAATTATAGATTAAAATAGGAGATGACACAATTATTTTTTTTACTTTTTTCTCCTTCAATCATGTTGGTTGAGTCGCAGTAATGGCATTGTGGGTTTGATCCACTTTATGTGTTTTACTTCCAAATTGGCCATACCCCCCCATGCCTCTTCCTCCTTCATAAAAATAATCTATAATTTATTTTTCAACATCTTAAACTACACATAATTCTTTCTTTCTTTCTTTTTTTAATTAAAAGTTGAGTGAAAAAACGTGTCACAAGTTTATATGATTGTAGCATCCGAGCGTGAATTCTGACCATGAAATTATCAGAGGAAAGAACTCTATGAATTTCTGAAAAAACCTTTATTAGACAAAAACCCTAAATACGTAATAGTTTTCTTCCAAAATTATATTTTACACTAATGTTTACCCACCATCTTCCTTACACCACCACATGAATAGCACGAATATTGTACATGTTTGCGGTGCTCAATGATGTTAAGAGAGAGATAGAGAGAGAGCATGATATTGGACAGGCATGTTTGACAGAAAAAGAGAACCTTGGTTCAGATTATGAGAATCAAATAGTATGAAAGACTAGACCAGTGTTTCAATGAACTCTTCCTACTTTTCTCCTCCTTCCACTTCTGACCCAGTCACAGTCAAACCCTCACCTCCTTCCCCGTGAAGACCCTAGAGAGATAAAGACAGAAAGTAGAGAGATAGAGAGACCATCTTACGTAACAAAAACTCATGTTTTGTGGTATATGTGGAGAGAGAAAGATAAGACAGTAGAGACAGAGAGATGCGAGTACTGAGTAGAGAGAGAAAGAGAGGGAGGAGAGAGAATAAATATTGAGCAATTATCTAACCAATATAAGTCACATTAAGTGACATGTACATATACATAGATAGAGATAGAGATAGAGATAGAGACACAGGACTTGGTACCGATAGTATGCGAAAAAGGAGTCTAATATGGGTAAGAAAGTAATTTCACAACCCAAGGTCGTCATATTCTGAGTAAGCAGTACCCCCAAAAGAGAGTCATAATTCATGAAAGTTGGTCCCCAAAAGACGAAAGAAAGGGAATAGATGAAGTGGGGAGTGCTAGTTTTCCAAATTATGGATCTGTCTCACTTTTTACCAATATTCACCTTCATAGCATGACAAATACGTTCATATATTGGGTCAAAAATCTCACTTCCCACACTATTATTATTAGTATTTAATTAATCTATAAAGCAGTGGATTTACTATTTGGAACCGCGATCTTTGGTGAATAAAGAAAGCAAGAAAGCGAGTTTCTTGATCAGCAAAGATATCGTTATTCAAGGCAAACCAAGAGTAGGTTAAGCAGGATTATTAAGGGTTATTAAGGCTGGTGAAGAAGCTCTTTCTCTCTTTCTCTTTCTCTCTCTAGAAGTGTCCACTGTCCGCCATAGCTGAGAAGGAAATCATCTGCTTTGTCTTTCGTGCTTCTCATTTGCAAGTTTTTATTGGTGTTACCTCCCTTCTCGCAGTGATCCATCCCTTCCTTTCAACCCCCTCTCTCATTTTCCTTCTCTTTCTCTCTTGCTTTCTCTGTCTGAACCAACCGTGGCGGTCAAGCTCAATATCCTTCCTTTGTTCTTCTTCTCAACAGGTATGTTGTGTTCTTCAGTTCTCTTCTTTAAAACCTGGAAACTATTGTTTAATCTTTTCTTTTTTGCGTTTTCTTGTTGCAGAATCGGTCAAGAGAACCTCGATTATGCAATGCAACCTCAACCTGGAGGATTCCTCGATCAATCTCGTGAGTCTTTCAACAATGGAGGTCAGATTCTTTCGCGAGGATTTCTAGTTTTCTGTTTCGAATTTCCAATTCCCAAACTCAGATTATGATTTTGATTTGGTTTTATTTCTTCAATTGAATCAGCCAGTACGAATCCGCTCAAAAGAAGCAGAGAGAATTCAACCTCCATTGCAGAATTAGTGAAATCTCAAATGGAACCAGTTGGCAATCTGCAGCAATCTCAGCTTCGATCCCAGCGCCATTCCGGTCCGGTCATCTCCTCCGGTCTCCGACTAGCCAACGCCGATCAACAACAGAATCAATATCATCAAAATCCCTCTACTCCATCTCAACCTTTCTTCTCTCCGTTTCCAGACGTTTTCGTCCCCCATATGAGACAAGAAAGACGCGAAATCGAACAATTACTGCAAGCCCATGTACGGATTTCTCTTTGAATCAACTGGGTTTTTTCTTCTTTTTTTAATTTAATCACTTACGTGAAACAAAAGTTCAATTTTGATCGAATCCCCATCCATCTGACAGGCGGCAGAGCTCCAAGATAAACTAACAGAAAGATTGCAAAGCCTATACCGTAGTTTGCTCAGCGTGGCGGCGCGGCGCCTGAGAGAAAAGGAAACCGAGATTGCAAATGCCAAGCGCCGAAAAGCCGAGTTAGAAGCACTCGTCGCCAAACTAACCGTCGAGTCTCAGATATGGAAAGAAAAGGCGAGAACCGACGAGGCCGCCGCTGTGGCTCTACAGGCCCAATTGCAAAGCTCTATAATGGGCTTCGGCCAAACTGAGCCCCACCACCAAAGGCTTGGACCGGACAGAGCCATTGAGGATGCTGAGTCAGCCAACATCGACCGAACGCCCGGACCGAGATGCCACGTGTGCAGACGGTGTCAGGCCAACGTTGTTTCTTTTCCCTGCCGTCATCTCTGCCTTTGCAAAGAGTGTGATAAAGTGGTTCATGCTTGCCCACTTTGCCTGACCTTGCGAAACTCCAGCTTGGAAGCTAATTTTGGTTGAGCCTGAAGCCCAATACTATAGGCATCCGGCCCAATGCTGGGCCCAGTTATATTCAAAAACGGCAAAAAAGTGGAAAAAGAAACAAATTAAAAAATAGATTAATTACAAAAAAAAGTTACAAGTTTTATGAATTCTTTTATTTTATAATTCATTTACTGTATGCTATTGTTTTACATGCAAACCTTTTACTAGAATTTATGTGTTTCCTCAAATTTATCGACCATTTTTCGTATGACACTTCTCCTTCAATTTAATTTAACAATTTTTGACTCGTGAATTACAAGATATTTAGACATAAAATGTGAATTACAAGATATTTAGACTCGTGTTAACAATGGATGAACGAGGAAAGTTAGTTAAAATGGCTCATCTGGTTCGGTGCACAAATTAGCGAGTAATGTTAGATTTATTTTCTTAACATACATTCTTATCTTTTGTCATGTCGAGTTTTGACTGGTTCAGCCAAAGTATTTTCAATGTATTCTAATAAAAATAATTATTTATAATATTTATTATACCAATCAAAATTCAACATATCAAAAAATAAATTAAAAGAATATCCTAAAAGAGTGAACTGACATTAACCTAAATTAGCTCACATGAGTATTCAAATGCACGCAAATACACAAATATGTGCAAGACAGTTCAAAACATATCAAGTAATTATACTATAAAATTTCACAATTTTATTGATAAACTGATGGAGAGTGCCAGGATTGCGACTAAACTATGAAATCACTACAATTATTTTGTGTGGGTAACTTAAGGAAACATAACTAACAAAAGCGATTAACACACAGTTTATGTCATTTGTCATGTGTTTTAGTCCATCCCTAATCACCTTTTTTTTATAATGACAAGTGTCTCCTTGGTTGATTTGCACTAAAGTTAATTTTGCAATCTTACCTTCCAAAATTACAAAAACTAATTATTTATAACATATGCTAGTATTTACATCAATTAACGATATTGGGTTAATACTAGAATAGTTTTATATCATTAGCCCCCAATTGAATTGAATGAGTTCGACGATGGGTTTGATCGTTGGACCACGACACTCTAATGTCGACGATCAATTTGTTCGAATTAACTATCTTTTTTAAGAATATTATATTGAGATATTAATCGTTAAAATTTTGCTTCTAAGTTTAGCTGCACAGTTAGTTTTCATATTTAATGACATCAATTAAAATTTAATCATTAACAAATTGGATATTTTAATGGGTTAGTTCCGCTGTGGTCCAAACCACGCATGGAGGGCAGTGGCAATTTCGTTAATTAAAAGAACTTTCCATTGCCACGTAACGGTAACTAGAGCAACCATTGTCTGCGTACGTTAACACGTCTTCTAGCATCTGCTGACGTCTGATCCACCGTCAGATTTTCATAACACGAATACTTCGTCGATTTCTACCACGTGGCACTATTTAATTGATTATCTTAATTACTAGCATTTGTTTATTCTTACGGCCGTAGTTTTTTAAGAGGTGTAGTCTCTGGAAGGCGGTCGTATCCGCATTCCTATCTGTCACTTCTATCCCTTTGATGATTTTTTCTTTATTGTTAATTCTCGATTCGAGATTCTTCTTCTTCGTTGCTAGGTTTATCGGCGAAATGAGGGAGTGATTGTGCTGTAATCGAACAAAATGTTGGAGGATCAAGTGGCGTATCTATTGCAGAGGTACCTGGGCAATTATGTCCAGGGCCTCAGTAAAGAAGCCCTCAAAATCAGTGTCTGGCAAGGTTTGGATCACCACTTTTTGTTTTTGTTTTCTTCGTTTCTTTGCTGTGTGAAACATCGAGTGAATTTAGAATTGTTGCATTTTTTTTATCCTCTGGTGATTGATTATTGGACTTTGTTGAAGCTCTCGTTCTCCCTATGTAATTAAAATGTGTAATGGAGCAGCTCTAATGATCTCTTTGGGTTAGGCAGGAAAGCTTATTGTCGAAGGAAGAATTCTTGTTGAGTGTGGCTCGTTACTAGCGAAGTACTAGTTTTATTTTTTTTTTTGAAAAAAGCAGATACTTTCGTTTTAAGGAAGATTCTACTATTTTCGAGTTAAAAGTTGTATCTGCATCATTTCCCATTATAGAAGAAGATATACACACACACATTGTCGGTTCACCATGTTTTCTCTCCCCTTCTCCGTGCAGGCACTTAAAAATAATATGGAAGACTAGGGCGAGTAGTCAATGCTGTTTGTACTATGATAATGTGTCAATTGAAAGTTGAAACAATTAAGTAATGAGTTAACTCGAGTTAAAATCAGTTGGTATGTAAAGGAAACCCCTCATCTGATGTATATATCAGATTTGCATGATTTATCATATGTAAGCACCAAAGATTTTTAAACATGTATTCTAGTTATTGTCTTATTTTTGGTGGCAGAGTGGCTAAGAGACTTTAATTGAACCTTAATATACAAAAAGTATGTTCTATTGATACTTGGATATCATTCTGTTTGTTCTTTGTTTCTACACCAAAAACAGGTGATGTGGAACTAACTAATATGCAATTGAAGCCCGAGGCACTCAATGCATTAAAGTTACCAGTGAAAGTTAAGGCTGGATTTCTTGGATCCGTCAAACTGAAGGTTAGTTAGGTTTTCATTGACATCCTCCCTCTATATGCAAAGATGATAATTTCTTAAGTAATAAGCAAAATAAATATTTTTGCTCTCACTAATTGTGTTGTTGAATTCTCATATGTTTTTGTCGTTCATCCTAAATGATTGTTTATAATGCCTATGGATTTCTTGCATGGTCTAGTTGAAGAGACCATTAATTTTTTTTTTGTTTTATCAGTTTGAAGTAGAGGGTTTAGGGTAGTTTTTGTGTCATTGGTTTGAAGTAGTGATATGTCTTATCAGTTTGAAGTAGTCTTAAGTATTGAAACCTCGTTGTTCCAATTATCAAATTTGGGATCCTCCATACCACACTTATTCAAATATTTAGTTTTCTTTTAACAGGAGATTCTCTGTACCAATGGTTACAATTAGTTGAGTCTCACCATTTAGTCTTAATGCAATGAACTAATATTGTGCTTGTTGCACGAATTTAATCTTTGGGGTTCTCTGGAGTTTTCTTTGGAGCGACCAAGACAATGCAAGTAGAGAAAACCTTTACATTTGATGGGCTCTTAGCACTCTAACCGACATAAGTTGTTGAATGGTCATGACATCAGAGGTTGAGAAAATTCAATGATTTCTGCAAACAGGACTCAAATATCATGTGAATTGAAGTCATTGAATTTAATCCATTCGATAGACTTTAGTTTCACTTGGAACTAGTGGTAAGTGTTAAACGCTGAAAAATCTTAAATATCTTTATATTAGGGATTTCAGCTGTTCAGTAATTTTGTCCAGTATAATTTTACATGGGTCAACCTATATTTTTTGCAGCAACAATTTCGATTACGATGGAGGTAGATTTTTGTCAAATTTGTTATTTCAAAAAATTCTCTAGGGGATTAGCCTGCGACAGAGTTTGCTCATACTTGTGGTGACACGTGTAAAACAATCCTTGGCTGGCCCGTAATATGCAGATTGTAAATTTTTTAATAATTACTTTTGTGTTATGGGGTGCCATTTGCAACTTAAAATTTTTGCTGTCTATTAGGTAAATATAAGTTTAGGGTAATATATGTCAGGACCCTCTACAATTGTTGTGTGATGTTAACTTGTACCTTAAAAAAATTAAATGATTATAACACATCAAATAATTATTGAAATAATCAAACCTGAAATATTTGTATTTCTGACTCTTCTTTTTAATGTCATGGAAAAACGAACTTTTATTTCCTATTAAGAATGGTTGTTGTTTTGCCATCATTTTGTTTTTTTTGGGTTACCCGTGATCTCATGTTCAAACTTTTTTTTTGGTAAATACACAAGAAGCATTATTGTTTTTCTCCCTAATTTTTTGAGCTGAAATAGGTTCCATGGAGCAGGCTCGGTCAAGATCCTGTTTTGGTTTACTTGGATCGCATTTTCTTATTGGCTGAGCCAGCAACGGAAATTGAGAGTCATTCTGAAGATGCCGTCCAGGAAGCCAAAAAAAGCAGAATGCGGGTATGATATGCCAATCACTGAGCAGTTAATAGTATGTGGTTTTTGCAACTGTTAAAACTTGCCTGACTTGGTTGCTTGTGTTCCATTTGTTATTGGAAATAGGAAATGGAAATCAAACTAGTGGAGAAGGCTCAACAGATGAAGACAGAAATGGTCTGATTTGATATTGTTACCCTGTAACAATTTGCTGATTATTGCTGCATGGTTTTATCATTCTTATAGAGGATAATGTTTTATGATTTAAAATGAAATATGTAGCTGCAAATTTGTGCCCGTCACTTATGCTTTTACTCATTTTCCTTGTTATAGTATTGCGTTAGAGATGCTGTTTAGATTCTTTTGGATGCTTTTTTGTAAATTTTAAAAACTTGCAGCTGATATATGTTCATTATATATATCTTTCAATCTACTGTTGTCTTACGTTTTGTTTTTTGAATCTTGTTTTTTAGTATATGTGAAATATTATTTACGAATGCATCTATGTTCCACTTATTTGGTTTGTGAAAATTGAAACTTTCTAATATCTTATTGTCGTGACATTACACCTTCACCAATGTTATGTGCTATTAGTTTAAATTTAAATATATATTTTTTTTCTTAACAGTTTTACTGACACTTGGATTGAGGTTTCAATGGTCCTTTAGTGTGGATATTTTAATTTGTATGAGGTTAACAAGTGAGGTAGAAAGTTGAACATAGTTCTTCTGCTTGGATATCCTGTTAAAAAATCTAATCCTAAATGCCAAAACTATTATGTAGCTTTATTAATTTTGAAATACATTGCTTCTCATTGTCTTTGCCATTTTCTTCAGAACAAATCATGGTTGGGGTCCCTTATAAGCACAATAATTGGAAATTTAAAGCTCTCAATATCAAATGTTCACATCAGATACGAGGATGTTGAGAGGTATCATTGGAAGTCAGTTTTATTTAAAAATTTAATGTTTGTCTGAATCTTAAAATTTCTACCTGTAGCAATCCTGGTCATCCATTTGCTGCTGGTGTGACTCTAGAAAAACTCTCTGCTGTGACCGTCGATGATAGTGGGAAGGAAACCTTTGTCTCTGGAGGTTCTCTAGATCGTATTCAGAAGGTTTTCATTTTTGAATAGATAGTATTTATTGGAACAAACATCATTTCAGTTGATTTGCATCTCCTCAATATAGTGAATTAATGGGTTTGTTTCTATTTAAATTATGGGGAATATCTCTCATTTTCAATTAATAAAAGAAATTAAGCTTTGTTTGAGTATGAAGCATGGAGAACGGCATACAAACAGTTTAGTATTTAATATTCATTTTTTTATTTTTACTTTTTTTTGTAAAATGAGAAGTCAAATGTCTCATTTAAATTGATCTGTGTGACTGATAAAAATGTTTTATGTAAGTCAATAGTTTATGCAATTACTTATTTATTAGGATTTAACAAAGCCAAATTGTGGCTACTGGGTGCTTAAAGATGGCATACTAGATGTTTTTTTTGACATTTTTTGATATTAACGTTTGCTCTTTTAATTTTCGACCTATGTTGGGTCGGGTCCTAGGTACATTGAAAGATATGATCCCCTTAGTGGTAGATTAGCATTTGAAATATTCTCTTGATAAGATGCCACATTTGTTTCCATTCTCACTACTTACCCAATGATGGCTGCAGCTTAAGATGATTCCATGGATAAGTTTGTTTTGCTGAAAAAATAGTATGTTTGTCCTACTATAAATGAATAATGATTTTATCATTTAGTTAAAAAAAATGAAGAATACAATTATTAATACTTTCGTTAATATTTTGTAGTAAAGGAGATGTACAAATAGGAAGATAAGATTTCGTACAGAACATCCTTTCTCTTTATATAGCTGTTTCATATACAAAGAATATTGTTAGCTTTTTTAACTTGCGATTAACCTTCCATCTCTTTCATACAGTTTGTTGAGCTTGATCGGCTAGCATTTTATCTTGATTCTGATATATCTCCATGGTATGTTAGCAGGCCATGGGGGGATTTGCAGCCTAGAGAATGGGTTAATGTATTCCATCTCATATTTCATTGTTATAGTTGGCTATTTGCTTTTTGGTACAGGCCTCATATTTTTTTGGTGTTCACATGGCTGTAGGTGTTCCGCTTTGGCACTAAGAATGGAAAACCTGCTAATGGCCACATACAAAAGCATAGCTACATTCTACAACCTGTGAGTGGGAATGCAAAGTATGTGAAGCTGCGGCCAAATGAAGCCACTGATGCCAGTCAACCTCTACAGAAGGCATCTGTGAATCTTGATGATGTTACACTGTGTTTATCAAAGGTGAATGTTTTTATCTTGTTATAGTCAATGATATGGAACTAGTATATGTATTTTTTGAGTGATTGAATTCTATATTCGCAGAATGGATACATGGATATGTTAAAACTAGCTGACAATTTTGCTGCCTTCAATCAACGCTTGAAATATGCTCATTATCGTCCAGTTTTTCCGGTGAAAACCCATCCTAAATCTTGGTGGAAATATGCTTATAAAGTAGTATGTGACCAGACACAAAAGGCAAGGTATTTGTATTGAACATTTTCCTTCTCCATTTTCCTTTTCTTTTCCATTTATGTTTCTTAAATGAATGCAAAGCAAAAAACTAAAAGTGGTGTGTCAGTGTTAGTAACTTTGAACTTCGGAAAATTGGCTTAGTGAAGAAGTCTTGAAACTTGGTGAAGTAAAAAACAAAAGCTGGTAGCTAGGGATGTAATGAAGCAAAATTTAGATCACTAGCTTATCGGGTGTGTAAAGTTTTATGACTTCAAAGGTTTCTTAAAAAACTTAGAGTAATTAATTATGGTTCCTGATGTGCAACGGGAGCACACCATGGAGCATACCGGGCAATCCCTTGATATCCGGCGCGATCCCCCGATTCCCGACGGCAATCCAAGATCTTCTCCAAATTCGCCCGAACAAATCCGTGTAAACCACCGGACATCCAATCAAAAACAAGCACACGGATTGCCCTTAGCCTACGATCCAAGCCATCCATCGAATCCGAAGGCTCGTGTGCATCCAAGGATCGTCCAATCAAANTTTTATTTTATTATAGTGAATAACTTTGAACCAGTATTTGTATTTGTTTTTGAGCGATTGAATTCGATATTCGCAGAATGGATACATGGATATGTTAAAACTGGCTGACAATTTTGCCGCCTTCAATCAACGCTTGAAATATGCTCATTATCGTCCACTTTTTCCGGTTAAATCCCATCCTAAGTCTTGGTGGAAATATGCTTATAAAGTAGTATGTGACCAGATGCAAAAGGCAAGGTATTTGTATTAGACATTTTCCTTACTTCTCCATTTTCCTTTTCTTTTTCATTTATGTTTCTTAAATGAATGCAATGCAAAAAAATAAAACAGGTGTGTCGGTGTTAGTAACTTTCAACTTTGGAACACTGGCTTGTTGAAGAAGCCTTGAAACTTGGCGAAGTGAAAAACAAAAGGTGGTAGCTAGGAATATTGATGAAGCAAAATTTAGATCACTAGCTCATCGAGTATTTAAATTTTTATGACTTAAAAGGTTTCTTAAAAAACTCAGGGTAATGAATTATGGTTCCTAGAGGGTATTGTGTGATAACAAGGTAGCTATCCACATAGCGCATAATCTTGTTCACCATGACCATACTAAACATGTAGAGATTGATCAATTCTTAATCAAGAAGAAGATTGAAGAAACGATTGTTTCCGTCAGATCATCAATAGAACAATTGCTGATAGATTACACTTCATAAACCTACTTTTGAAACTTTTGTTGCAAGTTTGACTTGCGTGATTTGAGAAATAATCATTCTATTTTATCATACCAGGTAAGATTATGATAGATTAGTATTTTCCTCTAATGGTTTTGTATTGTAAATAGATTGTAAAGTCACTTTATGGAATATAGAAAAACTAACCAATTCATCCATTGTTTCATATCTTATTTGCTAATTTTAGTTGATTTGTGGCAGTGGAAAAATGTCATGGAAACAAGTTCTCAAGTTTGCCAGCTTGCGGAAGAGATACATTTCTCTGTATGCTTCACTGCTTAAATCTGATCTCACTCGGATAGTTGTTGATGATGACAAAGACATTGAAGATCTTGATCGTCAGCTTGACATTGAACTTATTCTTCAGTGGAGGTATTTTTCCCACTAATGTGGTGATGCTACATGAAGGGAAATGCTACCTTTTGTTATTAAACTTGTGTGTTTCGTGTATAAAATGCTAGTCTTGCATAGATGAAGAAATTTAGTTTAGGTCAATTCTAAAAATTTTGAGAATGAGAGGCCTGATGTTATCTTTCAAAATCTACTTGGATTTATGACATCTCTGAGAAGGCTTAGTAATGGGAAATAATGGAATACGTTGTGACACTAGCTCTGTTACTTGAGGCGGTTTCACAGTATCCTTGTTTGGTGCAGGATGCTTGCTCATAAATTTGTGGAGCAGTCAAGAGAATCAGATCAGTACTTGCAGAAGCAAAAAACCAAAAAATCCTGGTGGTCATTTGGATGGTAAAGCAAACTTTAGTTCTTGACAGAAATCTTGCTGATTTGATTTGACTTTTTTGATATTGCATATTTCATCTGATTTTATTGGAATTTATCAGGAATAGTCAATCAAATAAAGAAGAAGGGGAACAATTTTTCAGCGAAGAGGACTGGGAGCGACTAAATAGAATTATTGGATACAAGGAAGAGGACGATTCACAGACTATCATAAAGACTGATAAAGCGGATGCTCTTCAAACTTCATTGGATATTCACATGAACCATAATGCTACCAAACTTATTGATGAAGCCCAGGACTTGGCAGTATTGTCATGTGAACGCCTCGATTGCATGATAAAACTTTATCCAGAAACGAAAGTGTTTGATCTTAAGTTGGGATCATATCGGTTATCTTCTCCAAATGGTCTTCTTGCTGTGGTTTGATTTTAAACTATTTTTCATTTTGGAATTATTTGAATTTTTCTTACAAAATGTTAGTGATGGATTATGAGAGTTACTAAATTTTTGTGCTGAATATATCTTTTTCTTGTCCAGAGTGCGACTTCTCATCATTCATTAGTTGGTGTCTTCCGCTTCAAACCCTATGATGCCAAAGTGGACTGGAGCATGACCATTAAAGCGTCTCCATGTTATATGACAGTATGTGCTGCAGAAGTATGGTGTTGTTTGCGATAATATTCTTGTATACTTTTTACCGATGATTTAATTTCTTTGACCAGTATCTAAAGGATTCTATTGATCAAATTATCAAATTCTTTGAGAGGAACACTTCTGTTAGTCAGACTGTTGCATTGGAAACTGCAGCTGCTGTGCAGGTTGTCTCCTTGCTTATTTTCGTATTACAGAAAATAGTTAACCATATTCATGAAAATCTGGGAGGATGGGTTAATTGGTGGTTTATGGTAACTGCGGAAAGTGTACACTACATTTTGAAGTATTTGGCGGCATGTGTTGGAAAAATATAAGCTCTCGAAGTCAATGAAGTGTATTTAGGGTAGTTAATTATTGTGGTTGCTAATGTTCTTGTATTAATGACTTTCCTATTTTCTTACTAATGTTTGTTGCTAATTTGAATTATCAAGGTAATTAATTGGTTGTCAGTATTAAGGTTGACTAGTCAAACCATGTTACATATGAATTCTTCCCTGCCTTTTGGATATCATAGATTTCTATCCTATAATAGATTTCTACTTGGAACATATTCAGCAATTTGATGTGCTGCTGATATATTTGCTGCGACTTTAATAATGTCTTCTATTTGGGCCATTGGTTCAAGTAAGACCAACTAATTAGATTTTTGGTTGAAAGAATGCATTAACGCACTCTTGTCTTGGCTTCAATCCAGCTGATGATGTAATATGCTCTGTGAATTTTTAGTTACTAATTATCTAACTGTTTTCTAGATGACAATCGATGAAGTCAAACGCACTGCCCAACAACAAGTTAATAGAGCCTTGAAAGAGCAGTCCAGGTCTGGCTCTATGCATAACATAGAAATAGTAGCTATTTTGAGATTGCTAAGTGAAGAACTTATATTTTTGGTTGTGGTAAACTGCCCCTTTGAGTCTTCAAAGGGCCACTTGCTTTATGATATATTATAATGTTCTTCGTTTTTGGGATGAGGCCGGAGCAGATAGAGCTGCTTTTCTATTATATTCTTTGCATTCGTAAACTCGTCGGCAGAGTTAATGGGATGTGTTTTTCTGTTGATTTAGCTGTTCTCCTTAAAGATAATTGATGTTGAGAATGTTTATTTGAAGAATGTTGTTCTCATCCTTGGTTGTATTCGTTCATTTTGTTTGATGAACTGTAGAAATATTCTTAAATTTTTGGTTGATCCATTTGGCTTGTTTCCACTATTAGATTTTTCTTGGATTTGGACATTGCGGCTCCCAAGATTACAATTCCTACTGACTTTTGCCCTGACAATACCAATTCAACGAAACTTCTGCTCGACTTGGGAAATTTACTAATTCGCACCCAGGTTGGTGAAATAAAATAGGTCTTTAATATTTCATCCCTAATGTTTTGAATGTGTCCTTAATAGTTGTAAAATCTACGCAGGATGATTTTGATCATGAATTTACCCCTCAGCGAGACAAGTATATGCATTTCAATTTGATACTAAGTGATGTATCTGCTTTTCTGGTTGATGGTGACTATGATTGGAGCCAAAGTCATCAAAGTGAGAATGCTGGGTCAGCCAGCTCAATGGGTGTCAATATCTTGCCAGTTATTGATAATTGTGGGTTAACTATAAAACTTCAACAGGTAAGTCCCTACCAATGACTCTCTTTTAATATTCATGGTTATGTTAGTAGTCATGGTTAAATTCATGTGGTATCTTTATCATCGCCAGATTCGAATACAAAGTCCATCCAATGCTTCAACAAAGCTTGCAGTGCGAGTCCCCTCTCTGGGGTTTCATTTTTCTCCAGCAAGGTATCATCGACTGCTTAAAATTGCCAAAATATTTCAGGCAGAGGATAGCACAAATTCAGATGCTCGTCGACCTTGGGATCCATCTGACTTTGAGGGATGGCTATCTCTACTTATTCGGAAGGTCTTAAATGCTCTCGCTTTCTGTTTTTAATGATAGAATGTTATCACAAGACATTGTTTAATGTTGAATTTATTTTTTAGGGTGTTGGAAATAGAGAAGCTGTATGGCAACGACGGTATTTCTGTTTAGCTGGGCCGTTTCTTTATATACTCGAAAGTCCTACTTCTAATTCATACAAGCAGTACATAAGGTGGGCTAATTTTTTGGAGATGACTTATTTTTTTCTGATACTGGGAAATGAAGATATGATATTGTTATAAATTTCTTATTATTTCTCTTCTGCATGTTTAATAATAGATTTATTAGGCACTTGATTAGAGGAAAGGAATTGTGTTAAGAAAGAATGTATATGAGGACTAGAGGAAAGAATTCCTCCCTTTGAAATCCTTGAAGAAACAATTAAAATAATATCTTTCAAGTTGGAGAGATTCAAATTAAAAGAACAGCTACTAAAATTATTAGAGTTTAAAATATACTTTACGAAAAGAAAGTTTTGTCCTGTAACAATACCATCCTGTTGGAGTTAAGTAGCCAAAAGATAGTTGGAATACCAAATCTCTTTGTCAACTCATTTTTATGCTGTCTATTTGTAATAAAAAATCATTAATGAAACTCCAGATATCAAAATTACTCCCTAGTATGAGGCCTATGTGGGAAAATACTCGCATCCATAAACATTCGTTAGATCATAATGTGGTTGATAAAACCCTGATTTTTGAATTTAGTTCTTTGTATACTTTCTTTTCACCAAACCAAATGAACACTTCCATCTGAGGGCAAACTTTTTTTTGTTTATATGAAAATGTTTAAAGAAAAGTTGACATGAGAAGAAGATATGAGATGTGAAAAGATGATCTTGTGACAAAAGTAGCATAGGTTTTCAGAATTATGTTAGAGTTGATAGTATTGTCTCTTAGAGAGAAAGAAGTTATGACTGCATGGACGTAGGTCACATAATTCTATGCGGAGCAACATTGAGTGTTGGACTGGTGTTATAAACAAGTAAAAAAATTGATTTTTATCTGTAAAATACGATAATTTTTGGAAATCTTAATGCACGTCCACTCCTCCAGGGAAAAAAGCTTTTTAAACCAATGCAATTCTGAAAAGATAATTTCCAACAATTGCAAAAAGCGACAGACGATGTCCATATGAGAGTTTGTGTTCCATATTTAATCTTGATCAATGCATGATATAGAAAATCACTTTTCATAGGACATCTCCAAAACCATGTCATCAATGACATCTTATTTCTGACTTCGAGGTTGCTTTTCCATGAGTTTTTTTTTTTTTTTTTTTNTTTTTTTTTTTTTTTTTGTGATTTTGAAGCCATCTCTCACTGCCGATAAATAAAATGTGGTCTAATGTTGTCTTGACTGCCCATAACCAGTTTATTCGAGCTTAGCAACTTGCTACTGGCCAAGAAGTTTGAACATAGCTAAAAATAGGTTGGTAGACCATAAAAAACTAGCCCACATCCCCTAAAGAATCAACTTTCTTCTGACCATCCAATATTTTTTTTGGTTTTCTGTCACTGGCTACCAGAAAGTACAAGATAGCAGATTCTCACAAAGGGGGAAAAGTCAAATAAGTCAATAGCCAGATTCATCTCCTTTATTTAGATATTCTAGCAAGTCTGTCCATCATATCCCCATCGATGCTAATGCCTTCTGACTCTGGGCATTTAATTAGAGCCCCAATAATTTTGCAAAGATCTTTACTACACCAATTGTTTCCAACTTGCAACTGAAACATCATTTTTTATCTAAAAAGATGTTTAGGTTCTTGTAAAAAAGGTGTGCTATGGAACATCTACTATGTTCTAATTCTTTTTGTTCATATGACAACCTTATCATGCTCTAATCAAAGAATAGCTTGTAAAATAACCGCTTGAGTTATAGCACTCTTTTTTTTGTTTTTTTTTTTCAGATCATCCTTTATAAGATTGTTCTTATAGATATATATCTTTATGCTTCAGCTTAAGTGGAAAGCAAATATGCCACATTCGGGTTGAGTTGATTGGTGATTCTGACCATGTCTTTGCTGTCTGTGATGCCGCACGTTCTAATACTAAGGTCAGTTTCTTTGTAATTAAAATGCTAGCTATCGGCGATGGAATTTCATGGTTTGCTTGACTTTTTTTATTTTTCCTTGATTTAGGTGGTGGAGGATAGTAGTGCAGTAGTTGTACGCTGTGAATCTGAGGATTCAAGTAAAATTTGGCAAAGCCGTTTGCAAGGGGCTATTTATCGTGCATCGGTAGATTTTTTTCTTACTTGTTTTAACTATTTGTATGACATCATGTTATCTCTTTTAGTGTGACTGGGTTTCTGTTCAACAAATTTTAGCTTTCTGAAGTTAAATTTTTTTCTTAGCTGTTTTCAGTTGATCAATATAATAATAATAATGATTATATTTACCTGCTTAAGAAATCACATATGATTTTAATAATGGAGATAGAGGGGAGTAGGGTGACAAATCTCATGCGTTATTCAGTCATTCTTGATAATGGCCAATTGCAATGCATGCATTCCACTGAATTATTTGATTCTGCAGACAAGTTTGAAGTGATTCAGTTAACCTATTTTTTTTTTTTGTGAATGAGATGTTATATTTTGTATAGACCTTTTGTTAGTTTAGAATAAACTTCTGTTTCGGTTAGGTCTCTGCTGTATTATGCTGTAAAATCTTTTTTGTCATTTGTTGGCCTCTTACTGCAGTTTTTTTTTTATCTGCTGTTAACAATGCCATCTGACAAAGTTTTTGGAAAACTATGGATTTTTTATTCAGGTATCAGCACCCATTACTGGTCTGTCTGAAAGTTCATCAGATGAAGGCTCTGAAACGGATCCTAGTGATATCAATGATTTGTCAGATTTATCTATGGAGAAAATTTTTATAATTGGAATTCTTGATGAGCTAAAGGTTTGCTTCAGTGGTGGTGATCAGGTAAGCCAGGCTGTTTTTCAGCTGAATAGCACTTTTGACAAGATGGCTAAGAATCTTAAATTGTTTATTTAGAGTGACCAGAGCTTTACGAAGGTTCTTCTAAATGAAGAGAGACACCTACTGGAATTTCGGGCAATAGGGGGCCAGGTGGAGTTAGTTTGAGACATTGTATCTTGTGTTGGTATCATCCTTCGTTTTTTTCCTAATTCTTTATGATTACTTTAGGTTGAAGTTTCAATCAGATCAAATGACATGTTTATTGATGCTATCGTGAAATCTATGGAGATTGAGGATTTGTTTTGTTCCAAGACTGCTGATGGGTCTTTTTATCTGGCAAGATCAGTTGTTCCGGGTTTAGATGGACATCTATTTTCTGTTGATGCAGTCAATCAAGTTTTGGACGGTAATGAGATACCAAGTGAAGGAGATGATAATTTTTATGAGGCAGTGGAGACCTTGGACTCTGGTGAATATCAAGTGCAGCAACCAGGAAAAAGAGTTGACTATGTTAATTCTCTGAAGTTGCTTGAAACTTTATTATCAAAGCCCCGTAGTAATGGAGATTTATCTGATAAACTCCCTCATGACGACTTTAAGAATAGAAACTGGGGCATTGAGCGTAATGATACAATCAATACTTTTGTTAAGGCTCAAATAGTGATCTATGATCAGAATTCTCCTCACTACATTGACATAGATAAGCAGGTGTTTACTTACAGTAGGTGAAATTTAATTCATTTTGATGATTCTATTTTTTCTGAAAATTTATATATTTTTTACAGGTTACTGTTACTCTGTCTAAGTTGTCATTTTTTTGTCGAAGACCTACCATTCTTGCCATTATAGATTTTGCAAATGCAATCAACTTTGACGATAATAGTGGTAGACAGAATTCTAAGTCAGGCATCATTGAACCTGATGTTGTAAAGGAAGATGTAAACAATCAACAAGAAATGGTCAATGAGGAAGTTGTGGTGAAAGGTCTGCTAGGAAAGGGTAAATCAAGAGTCATATTCAAATTAGCATTAAATATGTCTCGTGCAGAGGTTTTCTTGATGAAGGAAAATGAGATGAAACTTGCAACTTTATCGCAAGACAACTTGCATGCTGATATTAAGGTTTGCTTGAGGTTCACTGCAATGACTGTTTCAATATCTTCAGTTTGTGAAACCTTGCATTTTCTTTAAGAATACAATTCATAATTATGTTTTTCTTTGAAGGTGTTTCCTTCTTCCTTCAGTATAGAGGCTGGCCTGGGAAATCTTAGAATAAGTGACGATAGTCTTCCTAGCCACCATATGTATTATTGGGCATGTGAAATGAGAAATCCTGGTGGTAGTTCATTTGTGGAGGTTTTCTCTCTCTCTCAGTCATTGTCTCACTAAATAGTTGTATATTTTAAACTAAATTGTTAGAGATAGCTAAGAAAGCATACTTTCATTTATTGGTCAGATAGTAACTGTTAACTCCCTGTGAGCAAGTTCATAATTGGGATACATTTTTCTTGAGTAGTGAAATTTAAATTTTCTTACTTTCTTTGTGTAAATTGGATATCATAATACCTAATATTTCATATTAAAGTCGAAAAAAAATCATTGAAAAAGTTGCATCAATGAAGGATTTCAGTCATAGTAATGTCAGTCAGTTACAAAATATGCTATCTTATTCCATGGAGAAGTGAGCTCTTCTTAAACAATGTTAAATGAATTTTAAGCAAGATTTCCACCCTGCTATGTTTCTTACATGATTGTTTTCCCATTGCATCTATTATTTCTTCCATTCCATACCTCTGGATTTCTGTTATGGTTAACTAGATTAAAATATTTCTTTTGAAACGAAGATCTTCTCACTTTTTTGGTATAATTTTGTTTCTCATTTTAATGTTTGTTGGGTGAAAATTGAGATTAGAGTTCATAACAATCTTTTTTGTTACTTTTTGTAGCGCTTGTTTTTATACAACAATATTACTTAATCTATGAAAAAGGAAGTAACTGTACCATAGCAAACTAACCAAATTACATCTTAGATTTTGTGATTTCATATTAATTGGTAGGCACAAAAAAGAAAGGATACACTCATTTTTATTTCCTGTTGTCTTACTAAAAAAAATTAGTACAAACTTTCAACTTTTTAGTTTCATCTAATTTTATTCTTGTATTTTCCAGGTTCTTTTTACTTCTTTCTCTTCTGCTGATGAAGACTACAACGGGTATGAGTACAGTCTTTGGGGGAAGCTTTCAGAAATACGTGTCATTTATCTGAATAGATTTATCCAAGAGGTAATCTCTACATTAGTATTTTATTTAATTTCACTCTTCCTTTTTAGTAGTTTAGTCAATTATATTTGTTGTAAATGTAGGTGGTTAATTACTTTATGGGGCTTGTCCCAAATAGTGCTAAGGGTGCCGTCAAGCTAAAGGACCAAGTAACAAATTCAGAGAAGTGGTTTACTACTTCTGAAATTGAAGGGTCACCTGCTTTGAAGTTAGATGTTTCTCTTACAAAACCGATAATAATCTTGCCTCGTAGAACAGAGAGCCTCGAGTAAGCTTTGACTGATAAAAATTGTATCTCAATTATTTTTTTTGTTCATGATATTGTTACATTTATTCTAGTTCTAGTTATTTATCTGTTTTAATTGCACAAATTTTTCTTCCTCAGTTTCTTAAAGCTTGATGTAGTCCATATAACCGTCCAAAACACCTTTCAGTGGATTTCTGGCAGTAAAACAGATACAAATGCTGTGCATTTGGAAACTTTAAGAGTTCTGGTAAGATTGTTTATGTAATACCTGGAAACTATAGTTATTATTTTGATTCTTTCTATTCATTACCTGGAATCGATATTTACTCCATTCCCCGTGTTATTGCTTGTAAGCTGAAATTAGAATTTTAATGAGGCTTTTTTTCCTGGTACATTTTTTGTAACTTCTGTTTGTTAACTGGGAAAATGTCGCTGGTTTCTTAGTATGTATGACTGGTCTTTTAACCTTCCGCCTTTGTCCATACAGGTTGATGATATCAATTTAAATGTAGGCATTGGTGACGAACTAAGTGAGAGTATTATTCAAGATGTTAAGGGCGTTTCTCTTGTCGTTCGTAGGTCACTTCGAGATTTGTTTCATCAAGTACCTAGCATAGAAGTTGCAGTTCAGGTAGTGCATTTGATGTTGATTTTAGAGGTTTCAATCTGCACTGTAAATTTTACAAAAAATTAAGTTAAATGTTTTTCAAAGCGCTTACAATATGTGCGATACTAAACAATCTAAATTTCTTAGTTTGTTATGAAATTTTTATTTCTATTAGTTCCTAATTAATAATTTCCTATATAATTATTTTCTATTGTCAAAGTGTTGACATCAGCAAGTGTGCTTAAAAGACTTTGTTGTGGTCTTTAGAAATATTTATGACAATTCATCTAATTATAATTTTAGAGAATTATGATTTCCTGTTTAGTTATTTTCTTTGTTATTGTTTTATATTTCAATTTTGATTCTGAAATAAATTTTCTGCTGCATGTGATGTCTGAGTGTGTATGTATACCTTTTAACATGACCAAGAAGGCTGTTACAAATTTTGTATGATGCTACCTAATTTTATGACAGAATATCCCAAAATATGTGAACTCTTGGTTGAAGCAATGAGGTTGTTATCCGTTTAAAGATTGTACTTTAATTTTTGTTGAAGTCTACATCTTTTTTGATGTTTCTAGATATCCTATATTTGATCTTTCTCACAAAATGCTTTTCAGATAGAAGAATTGAAAGCAGGTCTTGCAAGTAGGGAATACCAGATTATTTCTGAATGTGCAGTATCCAATTTTTCTGAAACTCCGGAAGTCATGCCTTCATTAAATAACAATTCCAGACCTTCTACTGAAATACAAGATTTTAACATCTCGGAATCAGATGATGTTCAATCTGAAACTGGAAGCAACGACAAAGAGTCCTGGATTGCGGTGAAAGTCTCCGTCGTGGTTAATCTTATTGAATTATGTTTGCATACAGGAGTAGCAAGAGATGCATCTCTAGCCACAGTGCAGGTGCCACATTTTTTGAAGTTTTATTTTTTTCCTTGTTAATATTATTACCTTTTGACTGATGGTTCTCTTAAAAATTTGGGCGATGAATGAAAATATTGGAAATGGGAAATGGAGGGTGGAGAAAGTACTGGATCCGTTTTTGGTTTTACCTTTACTTAAAACACGGGATATCTATTGTGGTTTCAAATCATGTGCTTAATTACTTAGCTAAACATAAACTTCTTGTGTTAGAGGTACAAATCTTTATAACTAGGTTAATCTATGCGGGATACAAAATATAGTTGTAGAAACAAAATATTTGGAGTTTTCAGAAATCTAAAAATGTAGTAGTAGGACTATTTAATAGAGAGAAAAGTGTTTGAAAACAACTTGGTATCTAGATAAATAAATGTCTTTGAAGGAGTTTAAAAGAAACAAATGCTCTACTAAGTTAAGCGAATCATAATAAGTTTTTAATGGACTATTGATATAATTCCCAGTAAGTATAACAATTTTTCTGTTTTAATGCACTAGTTAGCCTGTTTATTTTCTTTGAAGTTCTGTTTTTTCTTATTTTATTGTGCTATTTTTTATTCTATATCAGAAACCTTCCTGCTAGAGGGAGTGGAGTTTGTTACAGAGCGCATACTTCCCATCAAGTCTTTATTTTGTCCCAACATAAGGATAGCGGATAGCCCAAGTGTGTGGAAGCGTCTCAAGAAAATAGGAATTCGTAGACTTCATTACTGTTTGCAATATTCGTAAATAGTTAAATAAGGTTCTTTTTCATAGTAGGAAAAAACAAATATTAAAAATACATGGAATATTGGTGATATGAAGACCCGATCGCTAAAGAGCATGAAAAAAAAAGGGAGGTCTGGTGAAGGAATGCGTGAACTACAATAATACTCAACCACCATATATTTGGACATTTCATCTCTGTTACTACTTTAGTACTTCTATTTTTGAATTAAATCTTCCTTGGACTTCTAGACTGTAATGCATCATATATTTGGATTGCATGTTAGTCAAATTTGGTTGAGAAATATTTAGAAAACCTTTTTTTTTCTATGTCCTGCAGGTTAGTGATGCTTGGCTACTTTACAAATCAACTGGAGTTGGGGATGGATATCTGTCGGCATCCCTTAAAAGTTTTTCTGTCATTGATGATCGCGAGGGAACTGAGCAAGAATTTAGGCTGGCAATCGGAATGCCAAAAAATTTTGGTTCTGGCCCCTTGCGTTTACAGGCTTGTGAAAACAATCAGCAGACGTCTCTTAGAAGTGCTAAAGATAGTAATGTTCAGGCGATTCCTACAATGCTTATACTTGATGCAAAATTTAGTGAATTTTCAACTATTGTTTTTTTAGCGGTTCAAAAGCCACAATTGCTTGTCACACTTGATTTTCTGCTAGCTGTTGTTGAGTTCTTTGTTCCAAGTGTCCGTGGTATCTTGTCTGATGAAGAAGATAAGAATTCTACACATCCAATTAATGCGATCATCCTAGATCAGGCAACTTACAGGCAACCAAGTACTGAAATGTCTCTATCTCCTAAGAGACCATTGGTGGTTGATGATGAAAGGTATGATCATTTCACCTACGACGGCAATGGGGGTACATTATTTTTAAAAGATGGAGAAGGACTCGATTTGTCAGCAGAAAGCAATGAGGCTATAATATATGTAGGAAACGGGAAATCGTTGCAATTCAAAAATCTTGTCATTAAGGTAAATTTCTCTTTACTTCTTATTTAAAAGATGAAAAATGATTTAGCATTATAAGTTGTTCTCGCATGTTCAGTTACCTGAAAAGTTACCTAGATATGATGGTATAAATTCTTACATCATCCATAATTTTGGTTACTTTAGAATGGAAAGTACTTGGATTCTTGCATATCTATGGGAACCAATAGTAGATATTCTGCATCAGTGGAGGATCAAGTTTACTTGGATGATCAAGATGATGGCATTGAGCCAGATATTTCAAGAGATAATGTTGATGACAGTCGGTCTCCAAATACTGTCACAGCCAAATCAGGAGAATTTATCATTGAGCTACAGGTTCACTATTTTCTTGGACAAACAGTATTGATTGATTCATTTATACAAAAAATTTATTTGATGTTCACCATATGTCTTTGTCTTTCTTGTGGTCTATAATTTAATCTATTTTATTCGGCTAAATGTTTTAATATTATTGGTTCTCTTTTGTCTCTTCTTGTCCTTGATTATTTTTCCACTCCTTTTTGAGGCTTTTCTTTTTACTGTTTTCATTGCTTATCCAGGCGGTAAGCCCAGAGTTAACGTTTTACAATACATCAAGGAATGTAGGGGAATCACTTATTCTCTCCAACAAACTATTGCATGCTCAATTGGATGCTTTTTGTAGGTAAATCCTTTTATCTTTCCCTGACACTTTTTCTGCGGCTTATTGAAATATTTGGAAGCTACTTGGATGTAACGAATATTTCTGGATAATAAAAGGAGTAAGTCACACAAAGAGCGGCCGGGACACTCGTAGAAATGAACAAGAAAAAGTTACATGCAATTCTTCAATAGGGCAAAAGTCATTGCATTTTAAAATGGAAAGGAATTGAAGTTTGCTATTAGTTATTACAATACTTAGAACTATTAACCAATTTAACTTTAAAGAGCTTCTCAAATTAATTTGCATTTCAAGGCCAAAATTTTTGGTTATTCTTTTGGAAGATCATAACGTATAGTTAAATCAAATGTGCTTAACAAACTTTTTAAAGAATGAATGATTGCCACCATATATGTACTTTATCTATTGATCCATTATTCTGTTTTACCAATAATAATAGTTATAATCTAGATCACTATCCCTAACGAATGTTTCTTTCCCAGAGTTGTTTTGAAGGGTGATTCAGTTGATCTGACTGGAAATATCCTTGGTTTGACCATGGAGAGTAATGGAATCAGGATCGTGGAGCCATTTGATACCTCTGTAAAATATTCAAACACCAGTGGAAAGACGAAGATCGATTTTTCTGTTTCAGATATTTTTATGAACTTTTCATTTAGCATCCTAAGACTGTTTATAGCAGTTGAAGAAGACATTTTGGCTTTTCTAAGAATGACATCTAAGAAAATGACAGTGGTCTGCTCCCAATTTGATAAAGTTGGGGTAATTAAAAGTAAGTATCTCTATTTTTTTCCTGTTTCTGAAGATATCAGAAATATTAAATTGCATAATACAAACTCTCTGATCAAGCTTTACATCTTCAAGATCCTGTTAGTGCTCAACTGTATACATTTTGGAGGCCTCATGCCCCACCTGGTTTTGCAGTTCTTGGTGACTATCTGACACCGACGTTAGTGAGAATTTATTTTTCTCTTCATATGTTTACTTATGGTCTTCTCATGGTCGTCAAGATAGAGTTGTTTGATTTTACAGGGATAAGCCACCAACAAAAGGAGTTCTTGCTGTGAATACCAATTATGCCAGACTGAAAAGGCCTGTATCTTTTAAACGTATTTGGCCAGAGTTATCCTCTGATGATATATCTTCTAATGGCGGCAAGGGAGATAGTTTTTGTTCCATATGGTTCCCCGAGGCCCCCAAAGGATATGTTGCGATGGGTTGTGTGGTCTCTAATGGAATGTCTCAACCGCCCCTAACTTCTGCCTTATGCATCTCAAATTCTTTACTTTCTCTTTGTAACTTACGGGACTGTATAACTATCAGAGCTTCTACACCGTAAGTTGATTTTTAATGACCTTTTCATTTTTTGAAAAAGTAGAAATTTGAAGTTAGTAACTTGCACCCGATGCTCCCTAGTTACCGAGTAGGTTCTATAAATTTGAAGAGTGATTCAAAGAAGTTTTTCCTTTTAAAAGTTCAAATATAAGAGAATAATTAAGAAATGACATTTTCTTTAATAGTTCAACATTCTTGGCTTGGATAATTCATCAAGCTAGGGTTTATAAATTGTGATTGACGGTTTAGTAACCATATTATATCCTTGCAAAAAAGTTTCTTAATATAGAACAATTTTTCCTTATTCTTTTTTGTCTGGGAAAGGATAGATGTTGCAGTCGATGAGTTGTACTAATGTGATGAGTGACTTAGAAGGACATGCTCTTTGAGTCAACAAATAGATCTTCACATTTTGGCATGCACTATTAATTGGCTACTGTTTTATTATTTTTTTAAATTTTAAAGGTCGTTATTTGCTCTCACCTTTGCAGATCTCAGTCGGGTTTGGCCTTTTGGCGTGTGGATAATTCTGCTGGTACTTTCCTTCCAGCTGACCCTACTAGTTTTAGCTTAAAGGGGAAAGCATATGGTTTACGTAGTATGTTATTTGGAATTCAAGAAGGGCCCTCAAAACAACTTAAGAATCCAGATACACAAGCCATTCCCTCCGGTAGTAATCACACAGTGCAAAGAGAAAGATCATCTGCAGTAAGCTCTGGTAGGCATTTTGAAGCTGTGGCCAGTTTTCGGTTAATTTGGTGGAATAGAGGATCAAACTCAAGAAAAAAGTTTTCCATATGGCGTCCAGTTATACCTAATGGAATGGTATATTTTGGAGATTTTGCTGTTAATGGGTATGGATTTCTTAGTTATGAATTCTTATGAGGTTATACATCATTTTTTTATTTTACTGTGATACTTGTCTGGTCTTAGGTTTGAGCCTCCAAACACTTCCATTGTGCTTCACCATTCTGGACATGAGGAGCTTTTCAGGGCCCCTTTGGATTTTCAGCTTGTTGGGCAGATTAAGAAACAGAGGGGAATGGAAAATATACTATTTTGGCTTCCTCAAGCGCCCCCTGGATTTGTGTCCCTCGGCTGTATCGCAAGTAAGAGTTCTCCAAAGCAGCATGGCTTAACTTCATTGGGATGCATACGCAGTGATTTAGTGACAGGAGATTATTTTCTGGAGGAAAGTTTATGGGATACTTCAGATGCCAGGTCAACAACTGTGCCATTCAGTATATGGACGGTTGGTAACGAGTTGGGTACATTCATAGTCCGCAATGGTTTTAAAAAACCTCCTAGGAGGTTTGCTCTTAAGCTGGCAGATCCAACTGTCTCAAATGATTCTGATGACACTGTAGTTGATGGTGAAATTAGAACGTTTTCTGCGGCCCTTTTTGATGATTATGGTGGTTTGGTAAGAAATATCTGTTTATAGAAAAAGGGGATGCTAATGTGTCAAAAAGTTTAATCTAGTCTCTAGCTCAGTTTTGAAGGCATTTCTTCTTCAAATAATAGGTGGTTGAACTATATTTTGATGCTAATGGCGCAGATTTAATTTTTCTGTTGGAGTAAATTGTTTTTCTACTTGTTTTTTCTGTTTTAAAACATATAAATTCCATTCATTGAATTTTAAACTGTCAAAACAGTGATCTAGTAAATGCAGATTTTACTTTGACATTTAATATCAATATTTGCTGTATTTAAACAGATGGTTCCGTTGTTCAATATATCTTTCACTGGGATAGGGTGTAACTTTCGGGGGCGTACGGACTGTTTGAACTCTACTGTTAGCTTTTCCTTGGCTGCTAGATCTTATAATGATAAGTATGAATCTTGGGAGCCTTTGATCGAGCCAATAGATGGATTCCTAAGGTAATTTCTTTAGTGTCTTTGGGGTGGTTTGTACTTTTTACAAGAATCTATTGAAGTGCTGTAGTATTTAAGATATATAATTTCTGAAGTTAAAGAGTACTAATACATAAAAATCAACTATTAGTCTACGTGTAATATTAAGTTGTGCACACAAAAGGCAGATGGGCTGGTATTTCAACTTTGTAAGGGAGGTTATGTTTTTGTATTTAATAATTTTTAAAAGGCACAGACTAATTTTTTTTAATATTCTCAAAAAATAAAAATTCAAGTACTTGACACTTATAAACATTCATCCATCTCTCATGTACCCTTTGTAATTGAATTTCTGAGACTCTTTATTGAAGTATAAGCTTTGTCCTCCTTTGGGGTGCTTTATATTGAGTGCTTATTCTGTTTTTCTGAATGAGAAGTCTAATTGATGTACAAATCTTTTGAATTGGGTCCAAAGATACCAGAATGATCAAAATGCCCCGGGAGCAGCTTCACAGATACGAATTACCTCAACTAAGGACCTGAATTTGAATGTTTCTGTGTCTAATACTAATATGATCATTCAAGCATATTCAAGCTGGACTAATCTGACTCACTCCCACGAGTACCATAGCAAACAAGTAAATTTCTTCTCTTGGACTTGTCATATCTCATACACTTACTTTATTTCAGTTTGGAAGTAAATTTTATGACCATTTTAGGAAGCATCTTCTCCAAGTTCTGATGGATTGACTATCAACGACATTCACCACCAGAGAAATTATTATATAATTCCACAGAACAAACTTGGTCAGGACATTTATATCCGTGCCACTGAAATTAGGGGACTCTCTAGTATAATCTTGATGCCAGCGGGGGACATGAAATCCTTAAAGGTTCCTGTTTCAAAAAATATGATGGACTCTCACTTGGAAGGAAAACATTTCAAAAAAGCAAGAAGAATGGTGACCTTAGTAATAGCTGACGCAGAGGTGAGACTTATAAATTGGTGTTTTGTTTGCATAATCATGTAATCATTAAAAATGTTCTATTAGTTTGTAAACAAAGTCTTGAAAAAAGATCAGAAGGAAAGTTTAGCAGCACTTTTTTTTTCTGATCATGATCTATCAGTTGGTCTTTTGTGGTTGGTTTTAGTTTTTTGCTTCTTATACTTTCAATACAGTTACCCAGGTTGGAAGGTTTGACTTCACATGATTATACTGTCGATATACGCCTTACTCCCCATCAAAATCCTGTGGAGTTCCAAACCTGTCAGAGTGCACGAACATGCGGAAGCAACTCAAGTGAATCCTTGAATTCCAACCTTGAATTAGTTCTTTGGAATGAAATATTTATCTTCAAAGTTGATTTTCCGGTATGTAAATTTTTTCTGAAACTTTTCCAGCTTTTGAACTCTAGGGTAGCTATTTTTTCCTTTTTTACTGATCTTCACCATTTTTAGGTCTAACTTTTCTATCCTTTCTTTGGCTGACATTTGGACTTTTCTAGCATTCCTTGTCTTATGAATTTTATTGAAAAGTTTAGTAAGTACGAGATTAATAAAAATAATTCTCCTTAAAGCACAGAATAACAACAAGATGAGGTTTTGGATTTGTCTACCAATAGGAGATTATCATAGTCAAAAGTGGTCCTTAAAAATTCTTTGTTAATGATGAAACTAAGTCAAAAGTTTCATTGATGTAGTAAAAATTATTGGGTTATTATCAACAGAAATTGAATTTTGTAAAAGCAACATTAATGTGGTTTGATATTGATGAAGATGGGATTAATAGATTTGACACAAAAACAAACGCGGGAAAGACATTTGTGTCCTCCTCTTGATGGGAACAGAAATATGATTTAAGAAACGATGATAGATATAAGAAGTGTCGCATCTCAAGATGAGGTACCTCAAGTGTCGCATCTTGAGTGGAGGTTAGCTTACTTTTATAACAAACGAAATATATTAATATAGATAAGAATTTTCTATCAAACTTACAAAAATAGGTTCCAAACTCTCATTCAAACTTTAATCAATAAAGTGTATAACACAAATAGCTAAGAGAGATTCGAGGCCTGCAATCCCTCCCTTTGCAAACTAGAAATCCTTAGATATACCATCTGCCAATCATTTCCCTTGTATCCACTATTTATTAATTAATTCAAAATAGAAACTACCCATGACATAATTTCTAAATATCTCATCCTATCATTACCCTCACCTTATTAAGCACATTGTCCTCAAGGTGGTCAAATAAAGATTGCACTTGAATCTATTTAAGGGGCTGCCAAGAAGAGATATGTCTTTCCAGCAATTCATTCTCTGATGTTGTTGAGGTATTTGGATCCTATTTAGTGTCTGCACATGGGGTAGGTGGGTCAAATAAAGGGTCTACAAATGAGAAACCATTCCATAAGGAAGATGAGACCAAGGCAGGCTTGAAGGCATACATAGTTGGCTGGTTATTAGTGTTTCCCATTCTTGCTACGAATAAGATCGAGAGGTGCCCAGAATTCATGGATTCTCTGGTAGAGGGAAGTTGGGTCAAATCAAGGGTCTACAAATGAGAAACACCGTCAATTTTTAAGTGTTATATTCATTTTGTTTCTCAGATATTCTTACCGTTATGTCTCTGTTTCCTTAACTAATGTTACTCAATTATATTTCCTAATATATGCAGCAAAATTACATGATGGAGTTAACAGTGACAGATGTGGCAAAAGGTACATGTAAATGTTGATTGTTCAGCGTTCGAATTCTTTTAAATAAATGTCCTAGTATATGTTAGATCTTGAATTATTTTAATTTTCTATCGGTATTTATATCAAAGTCTATACATTGGAGGGCATTCTTCCTTAAGGAATATTGGAAAAGTATCCAATTCAGATCCTTACATCCTTTAATAGAGAATAAGCACAATGCTAATGAGCAGGGTCAAGTTGAGCCATTATGAATTCAGTCCTAAGCTGTTCTTACGCTATTTATTGTGGCTATAATTAGGGATCAATTGTTTTCTTGATGAGCTTTTATGGTACAAGTTAAACTCCATAATCATGATATTTTAATATTATTTCGGGTAATATTCAATATAAACCCAGAAAAATGGGGCAATTAAACAAAACCACATTCAAGTAAGTTTTTGAAAGATCTAAGATAAAAAAAACATACGAAATAAGCCTTGGGGGCCCATATATTTTTCCCTGTACAATGACAGCCAAAGATTCCTTAGTCCCCATGATATTGCTTTGGGGTGGACCACAAGTGTCGGGAATCAATAGTCAAGAAGAGAAACTATTGGCCCACTTCTTGAATCTTGACTACCAGTAGTTCTTTGTATAAGAAAAAAACTGAAACTAACCCAGCAACGAGAAAATTGGCAAATAAACCTAGCAAGAAAGCCCTGACAACTCAAACTAACAAGAAAATGGCAAATCTACAAAGAAAGCTAGTAAGAAAGTGTGTAATGACAAATCAACAAGTAGAGAAGAGAACGAAGAAACTCGACTGAGAAGTAAAGGACTCAGGAACATTGGCGGAGGTGAAGAAAACAGTGAAACTGGTCCAAGCAACGTTGGAATCTTCTTAAGAAAACCATTGGACTCGGTGACATTTGATGATAGATATTCCAAAATAAAAGATTCTGTAATTTCTAAACGTTGTAACCTCCCCCCATTTTGGAAGATCAAAATTTCGCAGCAACTAATAACTTTGAAGAGAAATTCAGAATAATCACGAAGACAAAAACAGTCAACTGCACAGCCAAGATAAACATTTGTCTCAAATTTTTTTTAAACCAAAAACAGAAATGAGTTTCAGAGAGTGGATATGATAACATGTTGAGATAGAATCGGTTCGAGTGTCTCTTGTGGGAGCTGCTCTGATTATATAGAAGAAGAGACATTAATTCATGTAACTATCACTTTGAACTTCATCCCACATCACTATGTTGATTGCTATTGATTTCGTTTTTTTGTGAGAACATGCTGCAACTTTATCCGACCTGACAATGGAATTTTCTTTTAGAAGTTTTAGTTTCCACGCAATCGAATTATCCAATCCAAGCAACTTTTGAGTGGTTGCCTCCATATCTGCAATTGTCTCTTTCAAAACCCTGTCTTCTCCCCTACTATTTCTGTTAGAGGGTCGGTTGCTCTCGTACCAAACTAATGAGATGAGCAATACTAGTAATAGTCAACTAGATTAGTTAAACAAACACCAGCATTGTGCCACCCGAGCACATTATGAGAAGTTTCTCTCCCAAATTCCCATCATAAAATATCTTTACCTCATTCTTCCTATTCTTTAGCATTTTATCCTCCTCTCACTAAGATCAACAGCTACATAGGAAAATAGATTCTAACCTACTTTGCCTGAAGATATTCCCTTATTACCCTTAAAACTGCAGACATATACAGCCAAATGCTAGGAAATTAAAAAAAAACAGAAGGGAAGAGAACTCTAATTTGTTTTCGTAGTAAAAACAGAATTTCTCTTCAAACTAATCAGAAAACGTTATTACTTTAAACATTAAAGAAAGACAAAATGTCAATATTAATCATTCAACAGTATGCTATGTCAAGAATCCTAATCTATGAATTTACAGATAAGAATGTATTATTTTGTAATATTCTCTTATCCATCGTTGTCTTTTGATGCTGCCAAATCTATAGGTGATCCTATTGGATTCTTTTCTGCCCATTTGAATCAGATAGCAAGAACCTACGAAGATGACTTATATTTGCAAAATTATCGTAAGGAGTTGACCTGGATGGAGCTTTCATCACCTGGAATGGTAATAAATTATTATTTTCCTAGCCATTCTTTTGTTTTTATTGGCTTTCTGTTTCATGCTATTGGTAAAGAAATAATTATGAAGGATACATTAAAGAACTCAGGTTTTACTCAAATGTTTATGCATGTCGCAGAATGAAACAAGCAAGAGCTGTGGGAGGATTAGGGTTGCGGTACTCTTGTCAGAAGGACCTGAAGTTGAAAATAGTAATCAATCCTTGGTTAGTGGTCAAAAGTCTGGATTTATTCAGATTAGTCCCAGCAGAGAAGGGCCTTGGACTACAGTCAGGCTAAACTATGCTGCTCCTGCTGCTTGTTGGAGATTGGGCAATGATGTTGTTGCCAGTGAAGTTAGTGTGAAGGATGGCAATAGATATGTAAATATTAGGTCTTTAGTTTCTGTGCATAACGATACAGATTTTATACTTGATGTGTGCCTTGTCTGCAGAGCTCTCTCGAAAAACCAGCCTTTGAGTGAGCCAAATAGTCCTGGGGCTATAGAACTTGACTCTGACAGAGTTGAGACAGTTGAGTTCTTTGAAACAGAAAACTACAATCCCAAGCTGGGTTGGGTTGGATCCATCAAAGAGAGTCAACATCACTCAAGAGAGGTGATTGTGTCTCATTGCTTAATTGAATTTCCGTCTAGTATTTCTCTAAGGATAGAAATTTTGTTTATACTGACGGTGGTTTATCTGTTGCAGAGGAGATAGAGATGTTTATTTAGATTCTAATTGCATTCCTATCTGGTAGAACTGGGATAAATTTTTAGTTCATTATTTGAAATGGGGTGTTAACTACTAAAGCCCTCTGAATATATGACATCTTCTTTTAATTGAAATGGTAATTAGGACTCTTAAATTTGTTCTCTTTTTTTTTCCGGAAGGAGGTTGCATGGCTAAAACTAGCATTTGGATACTTTGAATGTTTATCAGGGAGTTTGGCTTTGTAATCACGAAAGTTAAGCTAGTCTTTTGTATTTAATTTAAAGAAAAAAGGCAAGTTGTCCTTGTGAAAAAAAGAGAAGGGAACAAAAGAATGATCTCATTTTTTTAGAAAAAAGGGTTTCACTGATATTCTTATAGTTTAAATTTTACTTACACAATTTCATAAAAAGCTTTGTCTTAGCTTTACGAGAGTGGCTGCAATTTTTTTTTCTTGAGAAGTTATCTCCTTCATAGTAACTCTTGTATGGTTGTATCTGTCTCTCGTAGATATGAGGATACGACATTCTTTTTGCAGATAATGAAGATAAGTCTGAATTCTGTATAACATCCATTTGATTTATGGTTTTATTGATCACATTGTTCTCTATAATTTCAAACATTATAGGAAATGTCCGAGGTGGAGCTCCCATCAGGCTGGGAGTGGACTGATGATTGGCATTTGGATTATAAATCTACTAGTACTTCTGATGGTTGGGTTTATGCTCCTAACGTAGGTAGCCTAAAATGGCCTGATTCTTTTAGTCCTTTGACATATGTTAATTATGCTCGGCAAAGAAGGTGGATCAGAGAAAGGAAACAAATCTCAAATGAACTGAAGGAAATATCTGTTGGACTATTGAAGCCTGGAAACAAAGCGCCTGTCCCTCTCTCCGCATTGACACAATCTGGATTGTATGTCTTGCGCATAAGACCATCCAATCTTAATAGCAATGATGAATATTCTTGGAGTTCTACGGTGAGTAAGCCTGATAAACAAGCAGATCATGGAGATTCAAATATCTGTTCTGAAATATGTGTGTCAACTCTGACTGAGTCTGAGGAGCTGTTATTCTGCTCCAAGATAAGTGGAAATTCTCCAAATGTTTCTCATAAATTATGGTTTTGTGTGAGCATTCAAGCAACAGAGATTGCTAAAGACATGCACTCGGATCCTATCCAAGATTGGTGCCTTATGATCAAGGCCCCGTTATCTGTTGCCAATTTTCTTCCCCTTGGAGCAGAATTTTCTGTTCTTGAGAAGCTAAAAAATGGTCATTTTTCTGCTTGCTCTAGAGGAATACTTTATCCTGGAAGGTCTGAAAAAGTTTATAATGCAGATATAAGAAATCCTTTATTCTTCTCACTGATTCCACAAAGAGGATGGCTTCCTGTACATGTAAGAGTTTATTGTCAACCATTCCAAATGAGAACTTACTGCTGTGAAAAAAATCTTCAATTGATATCTTTTTTTACAGGAAGCTGTTCTTATATCCCATCCAACTGAAGTTCCATCAAAAACATTAAGTTTAAGAAGTTCATTTACCGGAAGGTTCCATCTCTCTCTCTCAATTTGCTATTATGCATTATGTTCTACTCAGTTAAATGACATGATACNTGAGAGGGGAATACAATCAAAACACTCAATGAACCTTGATAATTACCATTACGTCATTTCTGCCTCAATCTTTCCATTTGAAAAAATAATTGTCCTCAAGTTTTGTAGTTATGAAGAATTTCTCCTAAAAAGTGTTAGTATATTCGGACTTTCCACTTAATAGAATATTGATATTCCTATCTTGATGACAATTAACTTATTCAAATTCAAGTTATAACAGAATCACTGTTATGTTAAGGTTTATTACATTCCATTTCTTGCTTGAATTTTTTATTTAATCTTACAAATTGATATTCCTATCTTGATGACAATTAACTTATTCAAATTCAAGTTATAACAGAATCACTGTTATGTTAAGGTTTATTACATTCCATTTCTTGCTTGAATTTTTTATTTAATCTTACAAATTGATATTCCTATCTTGATGACAATTAACTTATTCAAATTCAAGTTATAACAGAATCACTGTTATGTTAAGGTTTATTACATTCCATTTCTTGCTTGAATTTTTTATTTAATCTTACAAATTGATATTCCTATCTTGATGACAATTAACTTATTCAAATTCAAGTTATAACAGAATCACTGTTATGTTAAGGTTTATTACATTCCATTTCTTGCTTGAATTTTTTATTTAATCTTACAAATTGATATTCCTATCTTGATGACAATTAACTTATTCAAATTCAAGTTATAACAGAATCACTGTTATGTTAAGGTTTATTACATTCCATTTTTTGCTTGAATTTTTTATTTAATCTTACAAATGTCTCAATCATTCATGTTTTAGAATTAGTTATCTGCGGTTGACATTTTTAGCAATCTTTTTACCATTTAGTGATCTTTTCTTAGAATGTGTATTTGTCTATTCATAGGTACGGATGGAAGATACCAGTTGGTCATTTCCTGTTCACATCACAAAAGAAGACACTATCTTTTTGGTGCTGAGGGATCGAGACGGTATGAAAAGAGTTTTGAGGACTGAAATCCGGGGATATGAAGAAGGATCTCGATATATTATTGTTTTCCGTCTCGGATCAACCAATGCCCCCATTATGTATGTTTATGTGCATATCAAACACAACATTACCTTATTCTTATCCCCCATCAGTTCCACTTAATGTAGATCGCCGTAGTTTACTATATAACTGCTAAAAATGACATCTTTTTTCTGCAACTGTCTTCACACACTAGAACTGCTAGTAGATCATTGTACCTGTACATCTTTTTACTGTATACTTATTAAAGTTTTTATGACAGGACTGAGAATAGAACAACCAGCCGCATAATCAGTTTCCGGCAGTCTGGATTTGGTGAAGAATATTGGACACTGTTACAACCTCTTTCGACAAGTAACTTTTGTTGGGAGGATCCATATGGACAACATTATATGGAGGTGAAAGTTGATGGCATTGATGCCTCTGAGTTCTGGAAACTAGATTTGGAAAACAGTGGTCCATACTCATCAGAGAATAGACCAGCAGGACTTTGTTGCCAAGTTGCAGAAGAGGGCAATGCCAAGGTGGTTAGGTTTAGAGATATCAAAACAGAAACATCTGGTTCTGGTGATGAAATTCAGTCTCTAGATCCTGTAAATAATGGGAACTCTAAAGTGGAGAGAATAGAGCGGGATGTTGCAGCACCAATGGAGCTTATAATCGAATTGGGGGTTATTGGGGTTTCTGTTGTAGACCACAAACCGAAAGAGTTAATCTACTTGTACTTGGAGAAGGTTTTCATTTCATATTCAGCCGGATATGATGGTGGGACGGCAAGTCGGTACGAAAGCTTCCTTTTAGTTTCTGTAACAATCCTGAAATTTTATAGAATAGCTTGAAAATTTTTGTATTTTCTTATACCAATTTTATATCAAATCTACTTTACATATTTTCTTATTTTCATCAATTGAAATTCATCATCTCTCCTCAACCCTCTTCACCCCCAATTTGTTGTATCTTATTCTACTAACTTTCATTTTCATCAGTCTTATTGCAACTCTACCTCATGTTCACCTCATTCTTATTTTAATCGAAAAATTTAATATATATATTTATCGTAATTTGAATTCTGTTCGAAGTAAATAAATATAATTCCTCGTCATTGACTCTTTTTTGCGCATTGTCTTCACCTTGACCTCAATTTTTTTCTATCTTACTATACTAATATCCTTTGCGCCGGCATGCATGACCCTTGCATGACCTATATATTGTCCATTAAACATTACCTTCATTTATCCTTTTTTGGTTCTGAGTTGAACATTGCGATAAAATTCCAGCCTGGTGCTAAACTCTGATTGGTTTTTATTATGTACCAGGTTCAAGCTCATACTGGGTCATTTGCAACTTGACAACGAGCTTCCTTTGACCTTGATACCTGTTATGCTTGCACCTGAGCAGAAAGACATGAATAATCCAGCATTTAAAATGACAATTACTGCTCGGAATGAAAACCATGATGGTGTCCAGATCTATCCCTACGTATACATTCGGGTAAAGTGATAAAGTCAAACCTAAAGTCATTTTAACTTAACTAAATGGTCAGTTGCTTTTTTCTCTAGTCACCACATCACTTTTTCAACACTCAAATTGACATAATAGGTCACAGAGAAGTGGTGGAGGCTAAGTATTCATGAGCCAATTATTTGGGCTTTGGTGGATTTCTACAGTAATCTGCAGCTTGCCCGTCTTCCCCAAAGTCCGACCACAACTCAGGTTGATCCTGAGTTAAGAATCGAGTAAGATTTTCATACTTTTGGTTCTAACTAATTGTTGTTACCTCTGCACAAGCAGTTTTTAGTGCAGTTTTTTAAGCTTTGATGTCACTTCCACAAAGGAACTTACCTCATTAATGAACTGCCTTTTCTATGTAATATGATTGTTTGGCCACTCGAGGACAGGGATTTTGCTCAGTTTAGGTTCAAATACAATTTGAGAGAATTTCCAGACAATGTCTCAATTTATGGTTCATGTTAGGGAGGAATAGAATACTGATTCGTAAATATAAAAACTTATTCTTAAAGAAACTAATATTTGTGGAAACTAATTATTAAGTAACCTAATACTTGAATAAATTAATTTGCAATTCAATTTAAAATCAAATCTCCCTTAATTAGAAAAATATCTATCATAATTTTTGGTTCACAAGACTATTGGATATTGGGGTTTATAAATACAAGGAAACTTGTTTTTTGTAATGATGTTATTTTTAGGTACGGTGGAAATGGAAGCACTTTTCATTTTTAATACTTACCGCCATTGATAATTTAACCTTGATAGTAGTAGATAACCCTTATTACTTTTTTTTGTCGACAAGATGTCTTTTGAATTGCTGAATTTTCTTAAATTAAAGATGAATACGTGTCTTATAAACAAAAGTGCACACCATGCTAGTTAAATTGCAGGATCACCGTCTTTCTTCAATATTTATCTGAAATAATTGAAACTAGGCGATAGTACATCAAAATAATTTCGAGATTAAAGCTATCCTATGGTATCACTGCAGCCTGATAGATGTTTCTGAAGTGAAGCTAAAAGCATCTCTGGAGACGGCACCAGCACAAAGACCACATGGTATTCTAGGTGTCTGGAGTCCCATAATGTCAGCAGTTGGGAATGCGTTTAAAATTCAGGTTACTTTTTTTTATATTTTGGATATATATTTTTCTTCTGAATAACTTTTATGATTTTTCTCAAGCTTATCTCAAACGTTTTACTTTGGAAGTTAATAGATTCTCAAAAGCAAGATTGTGAAGTCTAACGTCAACGTTCACTATAAAAAAATTTAACATAACATCCTGTATCAACTTGGTTTAATATTGAAACGAATAGATTTGTTGTTTTTTCCATAGTTTTGTTGCACTTTTTATTTTCATGGCTTAATTATTTGTATGAATACACTTTAGATGCCTCATTATTCTTTGTTTGATGATAGATAAAGAATTGTCTCATCTATTTCAGGTGCATTTGAGAAGGGTGATGCATAGGGACAGATTCATGCGAAAAAGCGTCATTGTTTCTGCTATTGGAAACCGTATCTGGAGAGATTTAATACATAATCCCTTGCATTTGATATTTTCTGTAGATGTTCTTGGTATGACCAGCTCAACGTTGGCTTCCCTTAGTAGAGGCTTTGCTGAGCTATCAACTGACGGACAATTTTTGCAATTACGATCAAAGCAGGTACATCAACATCTTTTCTTTTGCACTCTACCACTAAGTTGCAATCTCACGTTCAATTTTTTCTATTGGATTAGTTATGGTCAAGAAAAATCACCGGGGTGGGTGATGGGATTATACAAGGTACAGAAGCTCTTGCACAGGGTTTTGCGTTTGGTGTGACTGGTGTAGTGACGAAGCCTGTAGAGAGTGCTAGAAAAAATGGTCTGCTTGGACTTGCCCAGGGACTTGGACGGGCTTTTCTTGGATTTATTGTGCAACCAGTTAGTGGAGCCTTAGATTTTTTTTCATTCACTGTTGATGGAATTGGCGCAAGTTGTTCAAAATGTTTAGAGGTATTTACTAATAAGGTCTCATCCCAAAGAGTCAGAAACCCCCGAGCAATTCATGCAGATGGCATTCTTAGAGAATATTGTGAGAGAGAAGCAATCGGTCAGGTATAATTATGAATTTCCATATAGGGATCATGTTATGTGTGAAATGTGTGGTTCAGCTGCATTTATATGAAAATAGTTAACATGAAAAAAATAGTTCAGTGCTGAAATTGTAAAGTTTTTTCAGAAGGGTTGGAGATTGTGTACTTCCAAAATGGTTCCAACTTATATCTTTTTTCAGAAAAATAATAATGTTCTGCCAAATTTGTTTCGCCATACTCTATGAAGCGTGGACTGACGTTTTAATAGAGTTGTAATTGATCCGTCCAGCTAGGATTTCTTATTTACAAAATACACTTGTTTACCTTAATAGGAGAAGTAGCTGCTACTTATGTCAATATTGTCATCTAACAGTTTCTTGTGCAAAAACTTAAAATAAAAGTAAAAAGTTCCAAAGTAGAACTTTTTATAAAATTTTAAACTTTTTTTATGTGGTGTCAGATGGTCCTTCATCTAGCTGAAGCAAGTACTCATTTTGGTTGTACTGAGATTTTCAAGGAGCCCTCAAAATTTGCTTTGTCTGATTATTACGAAGAGCACTTTAATGTGCCTTACCAAAGGATTGTTTTGATAACAAACAAGAGAGTTATGTTGCTGCAGGTTAGCATTGAAACTTGCCCTGTGTTGTTTTTTATACTCTTTCTAGTCATTGATATAATTTTCATTTCTGCTTCCTGTTTAGTGTCCTGGTTCGGAACAAATGGATAAGAAGGCTTCCAAAATTATGTGGGATGTTCCATGGGAAGAGGTCATGGCGCTGGAGTTGGCAGAAAAACCTGGCTCTGCCCAACCTTCTCATTTGATCATTTACCTTAAACATTTTAAGAGAACAGAGAATGTTGTTCGCATAATTAAATGTATGGTTGAAGAGGAAATTGAGGGAAGAGAACCACAAGCAGTGAGAATTCGTTCTATTGTGTATAAGATTTGGAAAGCTCATCAATCAGACATGAAATGCCATATTCTGAAGGTCAGCTCCATCCGTGAAATTGATTTATGTAATTGACCATTTACTGACTTTTCCATGATTAGGTTCCCTCAAGCCAGAGACACGTATATTTTGCATGGAGTGAAACGGAAGGAACAAAATCACGTGCACAAAAAAAGGCCATTGTTAAGTCAAGAGAACTATTGCCTTCCAGTTCTGTATCTGAAACATGGAAATTTCTCAAACATGGCATCAATTTTACCAAGGTCTGGAACAGTGAGTTAGAGTTAAAAAGTAGATGCACGATATGCAGAAAGCAGGTGCTCAAATGGTTATCTAATTTTCGCTCAAAAATTAATAAATTCTCTTGCTTCTTTCTGTAATGGTATTTTGTGAATTGTCTTTTTTAGGTTATGGAGAGTAGCGGAATATTTACAATATGGAGGTCCATATGTCCAGAAGGGTAAGTGCCCATTTGGTTCATTACATTGCCCCTTTCATCAGTGAAGATTTGATTTAAGTTCTGGTATTAACGGAATATCAAATAATTTAATTCATGATATTTTACAAATAGTTCTCTCCTTTTATAGGATCTTGTATAGGAAAGAACAGTCATTCCTAAAAATCAGGGATAGAAGATATAAAACAAAATAAGGAATAATTTTCTAATTTTTGGCTAGTTGATTCTGACCTAACTATGCCAACAAGTTCATTGTTTTTTTGGTGATCTGGAACTACAAACTTCTTAGTATTGTAAGCATGGATTAGGAATGCTTCAATAAATATTTGATTAATCAGTTCTTATTGAAAAAAAAAAGAAAGCTTCAATGGCTTTGTTTTATTAAACCTAAAATTGCATGCATGATCCACCAGTGATTACGAGTGTTTCTCAGGTTCAGTTCAATGTCACATGCAACCAAACGTACTTTATGGGTTTGGTTACTACTTAAATAACAGTTAACCAATTACCCATATAGACCAAACTAGTGACAGTTCAATATCTTGGGACAAGAAAATTTATGATTAAATATTAAATAAATTGTCTTCTTTGTATAGAAGGTTTCCCTCCACTTCCATCAGAATGTATTACAACTAAAATAAACTATTGCAGTAGATCTAAGGTTTAAAAGGGAAAAACGTACTCTTCTTCTTATTTATTAACATAACATTTTTCCTTTTCCTTTAATTTTGGCAATGTGTTATTATCCAACTGTTTGGAATTTTTTTTTATAAGACATGTAATTGAAGATGATATAGGACAATCAAGCCAAATCTAGTTCATAATTAGTTGTTGATAGTTATTTATTAATTAGTAGGAACAATGAACTATTCTTCTTATTTTTAAGCATAACCACTTTTCCTTTTCCCTTAAAGTTTGGCAATGTGTTATTATCCAGCTATTTGGAATTTGTTTTTGATAAGACATGTTAGTTGAAGATGATGTAGGACAATCAAGCTCATCATTAGTTGTTTATTACTTATTTATTAATTAGTATTTCTTATTTTTCTAGAATTAGTATTTCTTGTTCGAGTAGGATTAGCATTAGTTGTTATTAATTAATTCCGCTTGGATTAGTATTTCTTATTCGCCTGGATTAGTATTTCAAACTTTGTCTATTTAATAGTGGGTTACTCACGAAACTAAACAACTCAATTATTATAAATTATGATATTCTTTAGAGGAAATTTCTTTACTTTTCTTCTTTTCTCTCTTTTTAGAGTAGATTCTTTGATGTTCTTTAATTTCTCTATTTCGTTTTCGAAACAAAATTTCTGCAGCACCAGAAGATCTTTTTAAATTTGTTCTGTTATATCTCAATGAGTTTGAAACAACGAATCCATTTCATTTTGGATCAGGTATGTTTCGGTTGGGGATGTTGCTCGGCTTGGAAGTAACCCTCCAAATGTTGCTGCTGTGTATCGCAACTCTGAAAAACATTTTGCACCGCCAGTTGGTTATGATCTGGTGAGAAAAAACTTCCATGGTTTTGATAAATAAACATAATGTACTCATTGGCTACTTTGTAGGGAAGGGTTGAAAGGAAATTGAATATAAATAGTCAATCTTGTTCTCTTTGTTTTTGCACTTCCCTTCATGAAAATATAAAATGAGATCGTTAATACTCAGACTAAATTTGAATCTTTCGCTGAACTATAGTTGAGTGCATTGGCCATTTACTCATTCACGCATGTTAGGAATTGATTTCTTAGTCTAAAGATCCATTAAGTCCAGCTTTCTCTTTATCAGGGTAGACCTTGTTTTTAAACATATTTGAATATTAAACAATCGACAGATATGGAGGAATTGTGTGGACGATTATGCAACCCCAGTATCGATTTGGTATCCTCGTGCTCCTGAAGGATTCATCTCAGTCGGTTGTGTTGCTGTTGCTGATTTTGTGGAGCCAGAGCCCAACTTAGTGTATTGCGTGGCACAATCACTTGCCGAGGAAACGTCATTTGAAGAGCAGAAAATTTGGTCAGCACCTGATTCATACCCATGGGGATGCCATATTTACCAAGTAAGAAGTGATGCGCTTCATTTTGTGGCCTTGAGACAAAGCAAGGAAGAATCATTATGGAAGCCAATGAGGGTCCTTGATGATGAAGCTCATCCTCGAGTAGAGTGGTCGGAAGTTCAACAAGAAGTATAGTGCAATTCAATCCAACATTTTCAATTTTGAAATTCTAGAAAGATTGTTTATTCTGTTGATTCAAGTGAGAAGCTTCTTCAGGCATGATATAATCTCATCCAAGTTGAGATGGAGGGGTTTTTTTTTAAACTCACGTGTCAACTGTGTATTTGAGACTTACAGGAATTTGGAACAATAATCCTTTTTACAGATTGTAATACACAATTGTGCTGAGAAAGCGCTTTTCAAATGACAAATCCCTTTTTATATTTGCTTGGACTGTTCTTCTCTTTTTACAAGTTGTCTATAATTAGTTTTTGGGTAAATATCTAATCATCTAATACACTGCTGAGGTACTTGTAAGGATACCTCTGAAACAATTTATATCAAAGTTGAAAATTACAGACCTGTGGAGATATTCGAAGCACTGAAAAACACGTATGATTAAACATATATGTGCATCGTGAAAATTTTTGGAGCATCATAGTATCAGTTCTCCATGATTCTGATGTCTGTTTATGTGTATAATTCTGCTTTGGCTGATCAAATTTATACTCCCGGGCCTGTCGATAATATCGCAAGCTTTAATTTTAACTACCCACCATTGCCGGTATCTCTACAGATTTGTGACTGGATGAGTGGAAACTCCTGGGAGAAGTTCTCTCAGTTTCTTGCAGGGCTCGATTCAAGCACTCTATAACCTCGGACATTGCCGGTCTTTCTGCCGTCGACTTGCTCAAGCACTTTTCGGCTAGTTTGGCTACCATTCGGGTTGAGGCTAATGAATATTGGCCTCTTAGCCGAGGGTCCATTATCACGTTGAACTTTTTGCTATCAACCGAGAATTGTTTAACCCATTCTATGAGCTTCTGCTCCCCTGCCGGCCGATTTCTGTCCAATGCTCTCCTTCCGGTTAGAATCTCGTAAAGCACTACTCCGAAACTCCATACATCACTGTGGATTCTAAGTCGCCCTGTTTCTACATATTCTGGAGCTGCATAACCCTGCGTTCCAACCGCCTGCCGACATAGAACCAGTTTATGATCAGAGATTTTGTAGATTTTTATGAAAAAAAATTCATTATGATAGAAGGTATAGTAACAAATGATGGGTGAAAATTATTCATATAGAATTGTCCAAAGTTCACATTGCAATAAAAATAAAAAAAATAAATATTAATTTACTCTCTGAATTATATAAATATTTATAGTAATGATGATGAACAAAATCATATCTTAAACGTAAGCAAAGCAAGCAATATACTTACGGTTGTAGAGACGTGTGTCTTGTCGCCAGTTGGACCTTCTCGAGCAAGGCCAAAATCCGAGAGCTTAGGTATGAAATCCGCATCGAGGAGCACATTTGACGATTTAAAATCACGATGTATTACCTATTACAATGGCTTGACCTAGTAAAAATAAAAAATAACAGAAGAAGGAAAATGATGATAAATATCATACCTGCACTTCCAATCCTCCATGCAAATAAGCCAATCCTTGAGCTGCACCCAGAATTATCTGTAATCTTGTTTTCCATGGCATAGTAGGCAAAGCCCTGCTGCAGAGATGGTCATCCAGGCTTCTGTTAGGCATGAACTCATACACTAAGAGCCTCTGAATCCCTCTCTCCCCATCTTCCAAACAGTATCCCAGAAGTTTTACCAAATTTGGGTGGCTAACAACGCATAGAAACTGAACTTCTGCAAGCCATTGTTTATGACCCTGTCCACCATTGTTATCAGAATTATACACAAGTGTTTCAAACAGTCCAACATTACTATTTCTTAATATCCATCCAGAGCTCAAGTTTCAATTTAACTCTGTAAATACTGTGCATCAAAGCAAATTTCTGAATTCAAGAGACGCCCAGGTCCAGACTCCAGAAATGATCAGAAAAAGGATTGTGCACGCATGAACAGCGATTTACCTGCAGGCTATGCTGGTTCAGCTTTTTAATGGCGACTAAAATTGGATCTCCTTTTCCGTTAGCACCCCTGATTGTTCCCTTGTACACGTATCCAAAACCTCCTTCCCCGATTTTAAGCGTCCTGCTGAAACCATTCGTTGCGTCTTTCAGCTCTTGGAAAGAAAAGACCCGCAGATTATTCTCCTTCTCTTTGTACAATTCAGGTATCGTTCTTGGAGAAGGCAAGAAATTTGATGATTTCGACGCGCGTTTTAGTTCGGGACCATCGGATTTGTTTTCCCGGGTCATTTCCGGCGCCGATTTGGCTCCGTGTTTCTGCTTAGATTTACCCTTGAAATTGAATAAGCACTTCATCTTTTCAATCCGCCGGAAGATCAAAGCACCAAATTCAAACCGTCGTCGATGCAGCTAATCGTTCCGAGTAGCTCCATATTTTCCGACAAGAATTCCTGAAAACAGCTAACGAAAGGAAGATAACTACGAGGAATAGGTACCCAGAAGAAAAGTGAAGGGAAAGGAGCAGATTAAATAGAAGACAAAGGAAAAGTTATTCGGATAAAGAAGACAAACAGCACCGTATGAACAAAATCAGACCTCGGGAGAGAGGGAGAGAGAGGTCTGAAACGAAAAAGAAAACCATAGAAAACCAGAAGTGAAAGCGACAGAAGTGGGGAAGAAAATCGAGGGAGAAAAAGACCAAGACGAAGACTCTTGCTCCCGATTGCTTACACACTCAACCGCGTTCCATTCCACTCAAGGCTTACGTTTGATCGTCTCTCATCTCCGAGATCACCTCCTCTCAAAAGCTCCGATCACCGCGCATCAATCTGCTGTTTTTCGTAGAATTCATTGAAGATTTTGGCGCAAATTTTCATGAATTCGCGAGAGCTTCCGTACTACGTTTCCGGGTCAACAGCAGAATTCTGGGAATTCCAAGTCCAATTTCTTTAACATGAGAGTTAGAATATTCTCCCCTCGTATTTTACACTTCCTTGACTAAATTAATAAAAGTTATCTTCATATTTTAATAATTGCAATTATAATATAATTTAGTCTAAATATTGATTCACACACCGAACTTTCAAATCGTTTGCAGTAAAGATTTACACACCTCCACATTAAAATTACATTTAATTTTCGACTTGTCTCGTCCCATTCAACTGTATTTTTCTTGTTTTTCTCGTCTTTGAAATTCATTTTGATATTTTTCTCTACCATTAGGACTAAATATGTGAACGTTTAAGTTGGAAATATTCATTTCTCGGTCATTACGCTAAATATGTCGATCAAAAAAGTTTAAGTTGGAAACTGAAACGATCGTCTAAGACTCTACTGCGAAAGAATTACTATCATCCAAATCCTTAAGAACAATTATTGGAGATGATTTCCCGATCGGGCCAGAGAGGACCATGCTTGGATCAATGTTTTTAATCTTGTTGGAGCTTCAATCCATCTATCGATGGACAAGCTATCGGACCAGTATGTCTCAACTTCGGTTTCGGATGATTCGAGCTTTGTTTTTTTCTCATCCGAAAACATGCAAAAGCCTTCTTTGGTCGCTGCTTTGTTCGTTATTTAGTTTGGTTGAGTTTAGTGTGACCCGTGTTCCTCTCCCGCCTTCAAACACGCAAGATATGAAATTTGATCCACTTTTTGGAAGAACCCTTCACAAAACAAGCACGACATTTATGGAATTATTGAAGTTAATCGTCTTTAGGCTCCATTAGATTGCCGTAGAATCGATATTAAATCGATCATAATAAGTTCATCCAACAAACAATACAAGATTATCTGATAGGCTCGAAACTTGTAAGGTTTTATTCTCGAGTTTCGCCACAAAAAATCTTGCATTAGCTAAGAATGAACGTAACTTATATATTATACGTTGTACGATAAGACCATGATAATTTAACGTAGGATTGTGATCTAAGAGCTTGTACAAGTCCTAAAAATGGCCGTCACAAAAGTTTATTTCGATCTTAATCCAACATTCATTAAAATATGAATCATCTCGATAATTCGAACGACTATCCGACAACGATTAAGCGCGCATAAGAGAAGATCTGTCTTATAATTAAAGTGAAGATAATCTCGCTAAATAAAAATGATTGATAGTAGAGTCTGCTTCTCAAAATTAATCAGCACAAATGCTTTTAAAACACAAAGTAGGTAAATTGAAAACAAATAGCCATCAGAAAAGTGAAGCTCGTGGGAGAAGAACAGCACCAGGAGCAACATAATCAGAGATAATCCATCATTAATATCATATTAATCCAATTAAATCTCGTTTTTAAGCTCAAAACAAACATCTCAGATCCCACCACTGCTCAAGATATGTGGGAAGAATTAAATACAACATAAGAACAAGATCAGATAGTGGGTACATTGGCTATTTTCTTATGTTTTTAATTCAAATATAACTTATTTTACATAATGGAGTGTGCACTAATCCCTGTCACTCCTTCAGATTTAAATATATGTATGAGTTAGATCCATAAATGTGAGCTTGATCGCACTATTAAAAGACCCTTTTACGTGGGACGTTACCCTCTTTAGGATTATGCTACAAGAATTTATGTGTCTAGAATATCCAATTTGTTAATTTTTATGTTTATTTTTATTTTAATTTTTATGTTGCAGGTGTTAAATAAGTCATTGGAGATGATCATAACGTCTAGTGTTTTTGCTTTACTTGGTGCTGTATCCTAATTTTCTTATCTTGGAGGAGAGCCAACCAGAGGAATAGAACAGTGACCAACAATA